>JAJEKV010000785.1:0-91715 GCA_021234155.1 Isoetes taiwanensis
GATATTGTTATTTGGAGTGCTTCTCTACTTGAATACAAGGGATATGGTGGATGCATTGTTCCCCGATTTGGTGTACCGCATTCTTGAAGGTTTATGGTCAAGAGCATTGCTATGCATGCAAGCATCCAAACGCAACCAAAAAAGCAGATTTTTTCAAGGAGTTGAAGGTTGTACTTGAGGATTTTCCTCAAAATCATGGTATGATTTTCTTGGTTGATGACACCTACACAAAGGGTTTCTAAACCCCGCACACAACAACCCTTCCCATTATGCCTTTCAAGGGGCAAGAAGAGGACAACTTTTTTGCGAAGTTTGTGTGTCCAACTTTGGAATACTTGTCTTCTCATCTTTGATGGGAAACGATCTCACAGGTTGACATCACGATGCATGGTTGGAAGAGGAGGCGGTTTGTAGTCTTTGGATTCTTTGCCTCAACAACTATCTTGTCTCGGCCTACTATATCCTCAATGCTCCATTAGAAGTACAAAAAGGCAGCTTGCTGGGCACCCTTCCCGGGCGACCAAGATGACTCTCAAGACCGATGACTCATGAAGTAACCATTGTACGGTACTTTTTGTAATATATATGTATGATTACTTTGTCTTATCTTCAGTGATTGAGTGATATTGAGTGATGTTCTAATCTTGAGTGTACAATTTTTTTGTAATATATATCAAGCTTACTCTCAATACTACAAGCATTGTTTCCAATACTAAAATATTCCAATAATTCAAACCAATACTACAAACATTGTCTTAGGGGCATTGTCTCCAATACAATGATCAAAATTTGAGACAAGTACACAAGTAACTACTGATTTGTTACAATGATAAAACAACTAGGCCAAGCATATTCAACCTTCATATGGCGTACTGTCAAGGATCATCCGTGAGTAGCTTTGTTCAAGGGAAAAATGTTGGTGCCGAATCTGATTCATCTCAAACTTGATAGCCGATAACGTGATGATCGCATCTTGGAAAGTCGCCTTTGTCTTCAAGTAGCTCCCAACTACCATCCGGGCGGGCAAAGATAGTACAAACCAGCCAACACATGTTCATCCACATTGAAGGTTCGACTCAACTATCCCGACAATTACGTCAAGGATATGCCGCTTTTTAACACATTTGACCACATAGAAATCTGCATTCTCCCCGATTTCCCCGCCGGGCTACAACAAAGAAAGTTATCACCTTCCTCTACATTTCAGGATAGCCATTCTCCATCACCTTCAAAAATGCCTCATCGATTTCGTCTTCGCACCTTCACCGGGTAGACTTATCCGGCTTTAGTGTAACATATTTCCAATTCTTCAATCTGTGCTTGTTCACACAAGATGACCCGTTTCCTTTCAAACAAGTTACCACGTAAAACAACTTAAACCTCTATGAGCTACCCCTTGTGCTTGATTTGGCCAAGTATGTCCTGGGATGTCGTGTATTTGCTTGGTCCCTTCCACCTCGCACGCCCGATCCGGGTCCGTCCTATCAACATCATCCTTTCCAATTACCCGGCACCGCAAGGAAACAACAAGTATTGCATCTCACGACAAAGATAATACAAAGACTACTCATCACAAGAATAGCAGTTCACGTGACAAAGACTTAAAGCGGATGAAAGCACTATTCAAGACATTACAAAGAAGGTTTAAAGGCAAAGACTACTCAACGTAATCTGGCCGGATGAAAGCATAATACCTTTTGATGTCCCCGTTGTTGGTACCTTCATTCCAGCGAAGTTGCGAATTCACATGCATCGCACCCCTAAATCTCACCCCATCATACTTGAGCTGCTCTCTAGTGAATGCCCCTTTAAGGACTGCCCCTTGCCCATCGTGCTCTCCCTTACCATGGGCTGTCCCAAAGAAATTCCATACTATTTCCTTCCCTAGCTCATGGTGATATCTTGGTAGGAAATAGAATGGTAGGCAGATTTGAATTGGCTAGAACAACCATCTGACCAAACTATATGCCTGGAGAAATCTACACCATTTGATACAAGCCATGAATTGTGCTTTCTAAGACAGTGCTGCACAAAAAGAGTGTCATGAAGCTTGTCATCACTCAAGTAAAAATGGGTTTCCTTCAATAGCTTTCTGATCCCAGAACTGATGTCCATCCTATACGTGATGTGGACGAGAATTGTTATCTGGTCATTGTGCCAATGCTGGCTTTGAACCTCCCTTTGTATTTTTATGCTGTAATTCTCTGCAAAATCAATTACAGAAACAATGGTGTCATCTTGGATATTGTCCAGGCAACTCCTGAATTGCATGGCCTGCCATCTAGCCCTGTAATTGTGTGGCACGAATATCTTCAATGTGGAACACAGATATGAAATGAAATCCTTCAATGGCGTTCTCTTGTAAGACAATCTGAGGACTGGCTTTGGTCCTTTCTTTTTTTTCCCCTTGCCATTTGAGGTCTCATCTTGTGCTGCAGCTTCAGTCTGTGTCCCACCAGCTTGCTTGGATTTCTTACTTTTGTTTCCCTTCTTCTCAACTTGTGCTGCAGCTTCAGGCTGTGTCCCACCAGCTACCTTAGATTTCTTACTTTTGTTTCCCTTCTTGGTGGCATTGGCTCTTTTCTTTCTGCTGCCACCTGGCACCTCCTTGGTAACGCAGTCTGCAACTCCACCAGCCTCTTCTGTCTCCACTGGAATCTGTAACAAGGTCTGTAGCATAAAACAAAGCATGATTTCATTAATTGGATAAAATAACGCAATTTTGAGAATTTTGAGCACACCTTATTTGCTCAAGCACGAATACTTTCACCTAGTACTCGACCCCAACAAACATGAGGTAATTAACATACACATATACATACAAATTTTGTGTTATACTTGTACGTGTACATGACACTCGTATAAGCTCAATAATGGCCCTACATCGTACACCAATTCGATGACGAATTCATAGCTTGTATAAAGTTGTATCTTAGTTCGTCCTGGGATGGCTTCCTGTTATATCCCAGCTGATGGCACTAAAGGGGGGATTGCCACCTTCTGGTACAACCAGAAGTTAATCAGTACCTATATCAGCCCTTCCAACAGATGGCTTTCTGTCACCCTCCAAATTAAGGACTGCCAAGTTGCCTTCATTAATATTTATGCCTCAACTGACCCCCATGAAAGAGAGCCCATGTGGCTTGAAATCAACAACTGGATGAGCCAGCACCAGCATATTGAGAACTGGGTGGTTACTGGGGACTTCAATAATACCCCTCATAGTGATATGAAGCTTGGCAACAAAATCAACATGTCCATTAATGAAAGATATTCCTGGGACAATTGGATGTCCAACCAAGACCTTATCTATGTCCCATCTTCTAACACTAAGTTCTCCTGGAGCAACAAGAGAAAGGGTGATCAGAGGACTTTCTGCATGCTAGACAGATTTTATATCCATAATTCGCTAGTTGGCTAGACAACTCAGATTGTTACTGGAGATATAGCTAGCACCATCTCAGATCACCAACCACACTTCCTTGACACTAAAGATCTGAAAATTGGCCCTAGGAGCAAGAACACTCCTTTCAAGTTTAACACCTCTCTGCTCCAAATGAAGTCTTTTTGTCAAGAGTTCACCTCTTTCCTCTCTCTCGCCAAAGATTGGCCAACACCAATCCATGAAGTGCTTCAATGATAAAATGAAGAAAGTCAAAGACTGGGTGAAACAATGGGGAAAAGACCTTGCCTAAAAAGGAAAGCTATAATGTCCAGCCTGTTGGAACAAATCAAGAATATTAGATCTGATCTTGAAGGCAATCCTAGGGATGACTCTCTTCATTTGAGAGAGGAACAATTAGAAATTCAGATCAAAGCTCTTGAAGAACACCAGGTTAAAGGGATGGCCCTTAGGAGTAAAATTAAGATGTACAATCAATTGGATCATGAGAGCTCTAAAATGTTCTTTAGAATTGCTAGGAACAGGTTGGTTAATAACTCCATTACCCAGCTGGAATCTGAACAAGGTTCCACTCTTACAGATGAGAAGGAAATTGCCTCAGCCTTCCTTGATTTTTACACTAATCTTTTTAAAGATGAATTGATAGAAGACTGTAAAATCCAGGAAGTCTTTGATATCATTGGTCCTCCTAATGATAAGATGGATGATGACTGGACGGAAGTCCCTGAACTTCCTGAAATCTTTGAAACTCTTAAGAAAATGAAGCATGGAAAGAGTCCTGGTATAGATGGTTTTCAACCTGAATTCTTTATGGAATTTTGGCCTATTATGAAGGAGGACATCATCCAATTTGTTCAGGGGGTTTGGAGAGCCAGCACTATTTATCCAACCTTCAATGTTGGAGTTATCTCCCTCATCCCTAAGACTGAATCCCCTTCTAAAACCAATGAATGGCGCCCCATCTCCTTGACTACAACTTTATACAAGCTTGTAGCTAAGATTATAGCTGGTAGAATTTTGGTTCACCTCCATGAAAAAGTGAATGCCCTGTCAATCGCATTTTCTCCCAGCCAGATCTATTTTGGATAACTATATAGCTGCAAATGAGGCTTTGTAATTGGAATAGATTGACCAAACAAAAACCGTATCCTCCTCAAGCTGGACTTCAGAAGGGCCTATGACTGTATTTCTTGGAAATTCTTAGAGAAAGCCATGGTCCATATTGGCATTCATCCTGCCCTCACTAAGCTCATTATGGGATTAAACCAAAATGCCACTTCATGTGTTATTGTCAATGGGACTCCTACTGGTTTTTTCCACATTCAAAGAGGGGTGAGACAAGGCTGCCCCCTGGCTCCCTACCTCTTTATAATTGCTGCTGAAATTCTTACTAAAATGGTCCTCTCTTACCAACACAAGGGTGTGCTCCATGGCCTTCAAATGCCTGATTCCAATAAACAGCTTTCCATTCTTCAATATGCTGATGATACCTTTACCATGCTCAGAGCTGATAATGACAATATAAAGAATTTTATGGACTGCATCTCTAAATTTAGTGCTGCCTCTGGGATCCACCTGAATTTTGCCAAATGTTCCATCCTAGCTGATGGCTCGTATCCAGACCTTAATACACATGGCATCAAATTTGTTCCTAATGGCCAATACCTGACTCTTTTAGGCCTCCCCCTTGCAGTTCACATGTCCCATAAGATTGCTTGGCAGCCTCTGATTAATAGGATCAGGAAAAAGCTTATCCTCCTTAAGGGTTCTTTGTCTCTGGCTGGGAGGATTTTGATTGCCAACTCTGTCCTTGCTAGTAGCCATGTCTATTTCTCTTCGGCTTTGATTGCTGACAAGGCTTCCTATAACAAAATTGAGCAATGTATTAAAGAGTATATTTGGCAAGGTACACATCTTTCTGCTTGGGATCAGCTGACTCATAGTAAAAAGTCAGGGGGCTTGGGATGTAAATCCTTATTTCTCAGCCCAAGTGCTTGGGGCCAAAAATGTGTGGAAAGCCATCTCTGGTTTCCAATCTCCGCTATGGATTTTATTAGGTTCCGGATTAATAAAAGTAAACCTTTAGGAAGTCCCCTCCCTTAAGCATCAGCCCCGTGATTCTCTTTCTATGAGTTCAAATGTGCGCCTAATACTTCTCCTCTAGAAGTATCTTTAAAGCTTGGGAGAATGTGGTCGCTAACTTTACTCATGACAAATTGTCCAATCAGGTGAGAGATACCTCCATATTCTGGTCTCCCTGTGATGGCCCCTCCCTCCTACTCTGCTATGGCTATCTCTGTCACCCTACATGTTTACAAAAATGGCACTCTGCTAATATTTTGCATGTCAAAGACCTCATTGATGATGAGGAAAATTGGATTCCTTGGGAAATAATTAAGAAGAAAGTTGGAGGGGGTGCTACTCACAGATCGATTTATAAGAAAGTGGTGCTCACCTACTCCCCTTTCTTAGGCAAAGATGGCAAGGGGGAGAGTCACTCCCCCCTGAATTGGTTTTTCAAGGTTAAAAGGAGCTACAAAGTTTCTAAGATTTACCATGCATGCCTTCCTCAGAAAAGCAGAAAGCATGCCTCTCTCCAGGGCTTATCTTCCAAGAATTTCAAGAAAATTCTCCAGTCTAGCTGGAAATCCTATGCTTGCCCTAAGATAAAAGTGTTCTCCTGGCTCATCCTGCACAATGCTATCCTGAGTAACACTAACATGATCAAGAGAAACTTTAAGACTGTCCATAGTGCCCTCTGCCAGCTCTGTAACAATCATGATGAATCTGTGCTACACATTTTCACTTGCCAAAGGATCCAGGACTTTTGGAGATGGTTGACTCGGTCGGGCCTGAAAACCCCTGATTTCGATTCCATAACCGTGATTTCTCAATTCTTTCACTCGAAATTCCAGTGTCAATTGCACAGTCCTACAACTAGCCCTCTGGATTGTTTGGAAACATAGGAATAATGTGGCTCTGGCAAACAGGAAGTGTGACCTTCATTGGATGAAGCTCAATTTCCAATTTGAACTTATTAGATGTGCTATGGCTCATAAGGCCCTTAAATTGGAGAAGTTTGATACGGATTGGTTGAATTGGGGCTCCTTCAAGTCTTCTTTCTTTACTATTCATCTTGACTCTCTGATTGATTTGAATGCCTTTGTGGATTGCAGCCTTTTTGAACAGTGTGGTTCAGGTATTCAGGGGATCAATCCTACCGGATGATGTTCCTACCCACCATTCAGGGACGCCTCGTCAAGCTGTCAGAGCTACGTTTCGGCTTAAATTCTTGCTGAAGGAAGCATACAATGCACATATTCTCCACAAGTTCATTGGAGCCAACAACCGGCTTCTTACTGAAAGGCAATTCTCTTGCTTGCGGTCTATGTATTACTACCATAAAGGCAGATGTGAGGCTGCAGCTGGTGTGTTATTGGATATTATCCAGGTACCCATTGAAGAGTTACTGCTGCTGACCCCCTCCTGGGCTGAGATTAATTGGATGGCCCCCCCTTGTTTTTCAATGCCCCTTAATGCTACACACTCTTTCCCTGATCTTCCCACTATCCCGGATTCTCTACTGAACTTATCCCCTACCCCAGTTTCTGCTGCTACCCTACCAGTTTCCCAAAACTCTGTCTCCCCCATCCCTGGCATATGGCTGTGAAGATGATCCTGTTTTGACAGACTTTTCTCGTTGCCAATGGACAATTGGTCATTTTGTTTATATTTAATTTTCTCTGATATGGGCTTTGAGCCTTATTTTGTATGTACTTAAGTTATGATTAATATAATCCTTCCTTTCCTTCAAAAAAAAAAAAAAAACATACGCATATTAGTACGCATACATATATCCATACGAAAGATGTATTATACTTGTATTTATACAACGGTCTTATACACGAGCAATAATGGCGCCGAAGTCTACCCCAATAATTCACCTCAATAATTCTACCTCACTATAAAAGCATCTCACTTCGGGGCTAAAGTTCATTCCTCTCACATGGATTATTTGCCTTCCTCAATTCACCACATCGAGGCGATCAAGTGCTCAATGAGCCACTCTGATCTTGTTGGTTGCCTAGACAGGCATCTTCTTCTTGATCCCTACCTGCGAAGAAAAGCTTTGGGCGCTGAGATTCGTTGCCCTGCGTCAATTCGTGTAATGATCCATCTGATTTGGCTTCCTGAGCGAATGAGCTATGAGATATCAGGGATCACTACTACAGATCCTGAAGGTGAATGAATCACCTGTTTAGCATTGTATAGTGTAAGAGCTCTTGTGTTGAGATGGAAAACGCAGAGCGTAACAAATAATAACTAGTCTATTGTAACTTTCATGTTATGAATGATATAGTAATTATGTAAAAGAGCATTGCATACCTCAAGAGTTCTCATCATCGTCCTTAGCTTCTTTAGCCACTAATTCTTGCAACTGAGCCCGAACACTACTGGGGATCACCACTGACAATGGCCTGGTCTCTACGGCCCAACCATAGTCTATTGTTTTCAAAGGTTGGTAGCGTGGCGGGTCATTAGGATTGGGTCTCCAATTCTTGCTCCAACAATCCCTATACTGCATTGCATATGAGGTTCCCTTTCTGGCAACAGGTTCAAACCAAGAGACAAACACCTCTTCATAATGTGGGAGATTAGGGTCCCTCATCGGGTCCCTGTTTCGCAAAAGCCATCCATGTCGGGCGTTATCATGTGGTCGATTAGCAAGAGCATTCCCTTCTTGACATCTTGGTAGGGGTCGAATATTTCAACTGGGTTCTTGGGTCTACCCGAGAAAGGCACTACGTAATGAGATGCTTCAATGTGCTCATCCACAAACACTCTTTCGGGTTCTTCCAATGCACTTTGCCTGGTGCTGGGCCAGAAATCCTGAATGACAGCTCTACCGGGCTGCACGTCACCTAGCACTCGCAGCAAGGTGGACCAGTAGTCAATAACTTCATTCATATATGTGTTGGACCATGACTTATCGCCAGACTCTAGAAATAGCTGCCCAAAGATTGCATCATGTACTTGGCAATAGAAGCTCTTAATGCACCTATATCTTTCAAGCTCCCATATGGTGCAGGACCTTAGGTGACCCTCTCTAATAATCATAGGTAAACCTTGGGCATCCTCCTTCCACATTCTCGATTCCCTTTTCGGGAGCCACTCCCTATGCCCCGCCTCATCTTGTAGAACATTAGTGGCCATCCATCCTTCATGCAAAACTTGAAGAGTAGAGGTTCCAAGTGACCACATAAACGGTCCTTCTTATCGGGGATAAATCCTTTCACGAATTCCTTCCAATCCGGGAACCTCTGTCACAAGGTAAGGTGAAGGAGCCTTTGAACTACATCGCCCAAGAGTTGCATAAGCTCGAATAGTCAATGCATCTGATCTTCTCATTAGAGTAGAGTAGTTTCCAAATAGGGCATCTATGTCATCGTGGGTGTGTCCAACCATCATGAATCCTGTAATGCACTTGATCAAATACACCTAACCAAACCAAGTATGACAAGTAAGAGAAAAGATATCTATTCTTATTCGACTTGAGCAATTATCTAGTTGCAAGTAAAGCCTCCTAGGCAACTTGTTTGCTACCATGGGGCCTTTGATAGGAGGCATAAAATCATTTCTACTGCCATTCATCATTTTTGTCCTAAGGTTATCTGTGTTTAAAATTGCTGCACCCCACTGCCAGACCATCAAGATCTCTCAAATGGCCCCAATTATCCTCGATTTATTCTCCGGTGTCTTCAAGGTATGATTCAAGGATCCCACATGAAAATTAGAATCATCGGGCCGAGGTCCAGTGGAGAAGTGGCCCAAGGCACCTATACCATGGCCGTGCATGAGAGCACCTGTAACACTGACCTTCAGTCGTTCACCCCTCCATACAGACTTTGCTAGCTTCTCTAGACGAGGGACCATGGTCTTATTCTGATCCATCTTATCATGTATAATGGTTAAAGCGTGCTCAGGAGATCTATGCGACAAAGCTCTCCAGACCAGAGAAAGGTGCCCTCGCATGAAATCTGGGCCGTCATATGTGATTTTCTCTCTATTGCAAGTACCCTTCTTTCGTTTGGATCTCTGGTCTTAGCAAGCTTTTCCTTTATGACAATACAGGTGTTACACTTGGAAAATGCTATCCTCTTAGCTATTGCTACCTCTCGAATGATTCTCTTTCCAAGCGCATTTAAATGACGAAGGAGAAATATGCTTGCCCGTCATCTCTCAGAACGGAAATATCTACTTCTTGGTGTATATCCTTCTTAGTCAAGACTGAAGGTAGCCTCTTAACATTTTGTCTGTTACCCTCGCTCGTAATTTTCGAGCGGTGTGGCATCGTCTCTGCGTTTTCATCTATGAACATGGATAGCACAGCATTGCCAGCCAAAGTATGAGACCTTGGCTTTAGACCCAAGATTTCGTGCTCATCAATTCCCGTGGGGCCGTCATTGAAGAGCTTCTTCCACTTGTAAAAGTGGAAATGGGAATGCCATAGGCTTTATGCCATGCTTTCACGCACACCGATTTTGTTATTCAACATCGGGCCATGGACTACACCATTTTTGAGCAAAGATCTAGCATGTTATATGCAAAAGTTGTGCGCCCGAGGACTTCATGTTCGATAAAGGTTCTCATGCAAGCTATCTCCACGGGATGTAAAATTTGCAAAGATCGTTTCATGCAAAGATGTTGATGACCTGAAGTCTAGAATAGCCTCAAGACTAGTTTTTCTTTCACATTTAGTCCGGTTTGGTGGTTCGGGTCTCCCATTGACCATGTGTAAGGTCTCTTTTGGTGATGCCAACTTCGGTCTAATGGAGTAAGGTTCATTCTCCACATCCTTCTCCTTCACCGCAACCACAAGAGTAGAAACGGAATGTTATCAACGAGCACGAGGGCTATGGGCCATCTCACAAGGTCATGCAGGTTGGGGCATTTACGCGCGACACTGGCGGCAACAAGATAGAGATCTTTTTCGTGCATTGGAAAAATGTTCATGATATAGTAGCGACTATCGAGCCTTCCCCTAACTTCACGCCGACACGGCATGGTTTGGATCGGCAAAACGATAACACCATAGGCATAAGCCATGTAGCAAGCATTCATGCATGAGTGTGCACGCCTTCTCAACTAACTCATCTCTAGAAAGCCCTTGCACATGAGTCGCCTCATTAGTGGCTAACCCCTCATTCCCTGTCTCGCCCCCGCCTATCCTTTTTATCTGACCTGGTGGGGTGCAAGCTTCCTCATGTCTATCTAGTGGAGCAACAATGTCCTTATTGTACCACAACACAAAAGTCCCCACAGCTTCACCCATTTTTTCTATTTCCAATTCGGGAATTGGTAGCGGTAACTGTCCATCCAGAACATTCACAACTGAAACGACAACCATACCCTCCGGGACAGTCGAATTGTGATGGCGCTCGAAATTGTGGACTCTTCCTTCTGCCACCTTTTTCCCCAGCATATACAGCGGAATTACATCAGCCATCCTCCAAACAAGAGGTCGTGAATAGCGCGGCCGCGATCCTAGTGAGCAGAAAACACTGTGATCATAAACCACTACCAAAAATATGAACTGAAAAATAAGAAATGGTCACGACATTCGCCACCGCGATCTTATCGAGCATGGGTAAGAACGCGGTCGCGCTAGTTGCAAGCATTCACACTAGCTGTTTCAATAAGAACTCGTGCAAATCAAATTTCGAGGCTAGCTAGTGGGTTCAACTCTAAGTTATCGATATCTGGGAGTTCTTTGGTCAATAGCAAGTGTAGATGGTTGAAGGTATCGCGACCGCGATCTCGTGGAGCACCAAAGTTAAACGATAGACTTACAGAATACGGCATTACTCCTACCTCACAGAATACGGTGTTTAGTGTCATAAAAACAGTGTTTAGTTTCATTCACATAGAGAAAGAAAGTATATACTTGAAACACGTTTACATTGTATAATAAACACACCAGAGTGCACAGTTTTGCTTAGAACATCTATTTTTACATAGTTGCAACAAAGTATCAGGAGGTATCTTATCAATCCATGCAATACATAGTGAATGTTAGTGCAGAGACTCGGAGGTTGCAGTTATAATTGAAATTCAGTGCATTGCTGATACGTACAGTTCACTTCAGTGAGGGATATGCATCAGAATAGGCTTTTTACCTCGGGAGAAACCCTGAATTCGATGCAGTTGCAGAATTTCGAGTGTGTAGTGGCGGATTGCAAGCGGATTATCAGCGCCCTCGTCAGCGCCTTCAATGGATGCGGAATTCTGAAGCAAATCCTTGCCCAAACTTGGCCCAAATTTTAGAGCGCTCCAAGCGCCTCCGAAGATCTTGCAAAACAATGAAATTTGAATTGGTTTTTCCCGCTTTCGAATTGGTTTGTTCTCGAATTCAAATTTTGTAGTCGCTGTCCGTCCGTAAACCGGATATTTTGGAGGCATTTATGGCTAGATAAAGTGTCAGGTCCGAAATTATGACCCGAAATTGAACGCGGACGTCTAAGTGGATAAAGACCTTTAAATGCGGGTTACCGGCCTTTCCGGACGGGTATATTCGCACACGATCGCATTAATGTCGAGGGGAATAAATACGGGCGTACGGTGGTAATTATTATCCGGCCGTGCAGACGACGCCATTATGGTCGGCACGTTTTTTCACGCGCCATCATGAGGGGCGGGCATTTAATTTCGGCCAGCGTTCTATAAATTGAAACCCAAAACATTCAAAAACTAATTTCTACTCCGCGATTTCTTTTCGGCGCCTAGCGTGACCGACCTCGAAGGCCCCCACTCCACTCCAAAAAAAATCCATATTTCAGATCTTGAACCAGCGCCCGCGATCCCATGGCACCTAAGGACTCCGGCCGAGAAGGTATTTTCTAACATTTTCAGCTCAAGAAGATCGGCCGCGATCTTGCCTACTAGAACTTCTATTGTTTTCATAAGTATAGATGCTCCAAGAAGCGGTCGCGGTCTTGCTTGATAGGTTTTATAATTTCTAGATAGCGTTCTTCATAAGTGTAGCTGCTCATCAAGATCGTGGCCGCGGTCTTGCTTGATTGGTTTTATAATTTCCAGATAGCGGTCTTCATAAGTGTAGCTGCTCATCAAGATCGCGGTCGCGGTCTGGCTGAGCATAGATTTTCTTTATTGCGATGTTCTTCAGTACTAGTGTAGTAGGTCAGAATATTTCGGCGACAACCGATGTTTTCTTGCCGTGCTTAAGTGTTACACAAAGTCAGCGGCCGCGACATTGTGTGGAGTTCTATTTTAGCCGCTTGGTGATCGCTGGTCGCGTTTCTCTACAGTAGTTTAAACCTCTTTATTGCACCACATTATGCGACCTACCGTGCACTCACTCTGTGCTTTTGTTTACGCAAAGACTTGCTCTCTTCCGAGGACCGATGTCGAGCCAGTCCAGATATAACCCCTTCCAATGAAAGGAAATGGTGTATCGAGATTGCATGGCTATACCGCGACATTAAGGGTGATCGCAGAAAGGACCTCGCGGGCTGTTTTCGCTGGACCGGGAAAAAGCCGAGGACGTTGAACAAGTTGGCATAGTGGTGGCAATGTGGAAGGCACGAAGAACAATGTGCAAGATGCCATCATATGCAGCATTGAGGACCCACAAGCATTGCGGTTTACGGAGTACATTTTGAAATGGCGCAATTATGACCCGCCTTTGATGGCGGCCAACCAAAATGAACAAGCCACCATTGTGGGAAAAACGCCCCGACGTCGGCTAAGGGGTATGGCTGGTTGTTGCCATCCTATGAATCTCTCTCTTTGTCGTATAAAGGGAAACAGAGACATATTGCTCCAGGTTCTCGACATGCGTAAATGGTTTGTCTACGTGACAAGAAGCCTCCGAAGCCAGGTGCCTTGAAAGCGGTTCGGGACGAGAAGATGCCCTCCGTGATGGACACCAATTGGCTAAGAGCCGTGGCCAAGAAAAAGAGTGTGAAGCCCATTGCTACTTTGGGGAGACCTCAGCACCAAAAAAGAAATTGCTCAAGAACCACAATCCACGATAAACCCCTCCGGTATTGTTAACCCTACTCTTCCTATTGCTATGAAGGCCCCAGATAGCAATACATCTGGTGGATTTATTCCCAAAAAATTCCCTCCTTTCAAAATTAGCCTTAAGAATCTGACACCTCGTGAGGATAGCCCGCGAGCCCAGCCAGTTCTCAAACCCGATTCCATTTAATGCCTCCTCTAAACTAGCATTGACATGGCCCCAAGCACTGCCATTCAAATGAAGTTGAAGTTCAATCCCGAAGAGGAACGCAAGATGGCAGAGCAAACCACTCAGAAGCTTGAACAGTTCAAAAGGTTCTACCCCTTAGGGGTTAATTGGTTTACAAAGATTTCTATTTTTGATTGTGAACCTGCACCAGCAAACTTGACACACAGAATGCGGTCAAATGACCATGTTCAAACTCTGGTTAAAAGCTTCAAGACATACCCGACAGAGGTCCTCACCCCTGCTGACGTCGTTCCGTTTGACCCTATTACCAGGTAACTAATTCTTTATCTTTTGGACACTCGTTATGTAGATTTGACCTGACGGTTGTCTATCTTTCAGGAGGAGGGTGACATGGAGCAATCCAGAAGATTTGAAGGGCAAGAAATTTTATATTATTTCTGGCAACCACAGTATTTGTGCTGCACAACTCCTTTGTTCGGTCGTCGGCGAGTTCGAGCAGCAACGAGAATTTGCCAAAGTATATGCTAGAAGAAGATCGAGGGTGCTGAACGGAAATCTTACAGACAAGGAATATATAGAGTTGAGTATTCAATGCAATGAAGTAATTGCAAACACCGTGTACAGAGAGCCACTGATTGAAAAACTGCAACAACTTCGTCATCAGCACAAGGCTTATGGTTGCCCTCCACAAGGACCTATAGGGACAGCTAAAACTTCAGCTTGGAAGGTATTTATTTGTTTTCTACTCGCCAAGTTCGCTGCCGCGATCTTGATGACCTTGAAATTGCTTCTGCAGGATTTCCATGAAATTGCAACGACCACCTTGAAAGTGCAGGAGCTTAAGGATGAAAAGCAATTCATTTTTATGGATGAGAAGGTTTTCAAGAAGTTAATGGAAGTTGCTGGTCTGTGGGTGAGTCGTAAACTCAGTGACGATCATGGTGAGTTTCCAGACAAGCCATCCAAAGACTTCTTTAACAAGACCCGCCCTAAGCATTACGAGGTATGTCGAATGCAGAGTTGTCACACCTTTCGATGAGATTATAGAAGGCAAGACCTATTTAAAGGTGTGATCAAGTTATAGCGGGAGATTTGATTGCAGACAACGGCAATTGACATCAGAACCCTCACTTTTATGAGGCGCGAAATTTTGTCTTATGCCTCAAATTTGCTGCAAAAGGATTTCGATAGCTGGGAGGAATTGCTTCAGGCTTTTCCTGATTTCACTGAACAGAGAATACTGGATATATCGTGAATCGATACGTAGTACGCGGAAGGCTAACTATAACAAGGATCATACACTAGGTAACCCACCGTAGCCTTTTGGAGCCAATCAGAATATTCTAAAGCCAGAAGAGGCTAGAAAAAGAAAGGAAAAGAAAAATATTGTCATAGCAGTGACAAAGGATGGCATCCCTACTTCCTCCCAAGTGTCAGAGAATGCGACACTGATATTTATTGACATCCGAGGGATAAACAAGGTATGGGATTGCAAGAAATACACAGATCTATTTACAAGGATAGCTACCATGACGGATGCCAAAGTTTATCACTTGGTCATTATCATGCGCTCGATGAATTTGCCCAATTGCTTGTTCACCAAAGCAAATTCAGCATGTGGCTACCTATCTTTAGGTTCCTATGAAGAAATGGGATGGGAGAGCAAAAGAAGGGTGAAAGAACATCAAGATTTCTTTATTAGTCATATGTGCATTAACAGGAGTGATGTTTGTGTAGCACCTGCGGCAACCGTGAGTTGGAGCTTCACCTATATCCACACCGGCAAGGCTCCTAAGTCAACACCATTGCCTCCAATGCCGCTAACAGGTAATGAGGATGCCGACGAGAAGATAAAAAAGAAATATCAGACTCTTTTTACAGGCAAACCAAGATTCAAATGGGCGGCAATGGAAGGAGATCTTGTATTGAAATGCCAGCTGAAAACCTCCTATGCCTACCATATTGTTGAAACAGTGGTGCCGATCGATGGTTGTGTTCGGATTTTTTTTAAATTTTGGGACGGCTTCTCGTGTTGCTCTTATGCAAGGCAAAAAGAGCGTGGCTTTCGAAAGTTCAGGTAAAGTGTGCCGTTTCCTGAGGGCGTTCTTTGAAACGCTTGATAAGATGGCCAATCCAAGTGCCGATGGGTTTGAGGACGAGCCGAAAGCAGAGAATGTTGACCCTGATCCAGCTCAACCCGACATCAGTATCACCCAAAACACAGATCTATCAAAGTTGGGTTCCATTTTGGAAAACCTCGATGCTAAGTCCTACGAAGAGAGAATGCAAGAAACAAAGCGCTTTGCTTGAAGAGACGAAAAAGGTATAGAAGCCCTGGAGCCCACTTTCCAAAAAATTGCATGCACTTAATGAGAAGCTTGATGGGTACATGCCTTTCTTGACAGCTTAACATAAGTTTGAATACGTGGGCGTAGAACACATGGAAACGTAACCCAAAGCACATGGAAGCAGACCAACAGCACATGGTCATTGACCAAGATGAGGTTCTTGGGTCACAGGAGCATCAGGTACACAGCAAGAAGCAGAAGCTCTATCATCCACCTCAGAATGCTACTGCTGCGGAGCTACTGCAAAACGAACTTATAGGCGGGAGCAAGGGTGGGACAAGTGAAGAATGGGAACCCGATTCACATCCGTAGCCAAGATCGCAAACGCCATGGGTGTTCGGGATTCCAGAGGTCACAGGTTATTCAGAGATGGACACAACACAAGCTATGGAATTGGGTAGAGAGCATGTCCATCGTGATGGCCAATGAAATGGGTGTGATACCGATCAAGTATCTGAAACACAATCAGAATAATTATCTCCTTCAATCAAGAATTATGTTGTATATTACTTCCTTCAATGAAAACTTTTGTTTCGAAAACTTTGGTTTTGTCTTTACCCATATCTTTTACCATATGTTAAATGCTAAAAATAATCGCGACCGCGATCCTCTGTAGCAATTACATGGCTTTAAATACTGAATTTTGTGTGATATCCTTGCTCCTCGGTACCTTCTTTTAACACAATGCTCTCATATGGTTTTAATAAAAGGCACATTCTTTCGTCTCCTTTCAGCTGCGAAACATCGCGTTCGCGCTTCTTGCGAGAAGTTTTGACACTCCCTCCTACTACGTTATACTCGCGGTGAACCTTTGCATTAGCAGTAAAAACTATATTTCCGAATAAGACTGAAGCATTTGCAGAATTTGTGCAAAAAAACGCCAACTTTTACTCAATTGGTAGTAGTTTTTGCACTATATGGCAACCCGCTAACCTATTTCATGCTAAACGAGAATTCCAAATTTCTCTAATTAATGAATTCGTGCTTAACAGAAGATTAGCGCAAGTTGAAAGCACAAAAGCAGTTTTCAGCGGATGACAGCACATATCAGCATGTTGCAGCATGCAATAAAGAGAGTATTACCTTTTCAAACGTCTTCCATTCAAGCAAGAACTCATGATTCTCTCTCTCTCTCTTGGACATATAGGAAGAGTTTTTATGCCACACTTCTGACATGTCTGCATCAAGCAGTCATGTTTATGCCATTCTTCACCCTCGCTCTTGTTGCAAACCACAGCCCTCCAGAGCTCGCTGGTTGAGTCATACATATATTGGTTGGCCAGACACGTCTCACCAGGTCCACAGACCTCGCAGGTGCACTTGCACTCTTCACCATGAAATCCAGTTTTCGCTGACCTTAATGCATTCAGGGCTACCCTGGCATACTCCAACTTCATATGGTATACGCAACAACAGGTTTCCCTTTCTGATACTTTCTTTACATAAATAGGCTTCAACTTCTCGAAAGCCTTTAAGCAAACAGGGTGTTCGGGATGTGCCTTTTGTATTGTTGAAATAGCTCCGGTGAATGGTGGCCGTTGGTTAGAAATATTTATGCAACAATAGCAAAGAAAAATTTGTATGGAAACTTATAATTGTGTGACCTCCATAAGGTGCAAGGGATAAGAAATTTAAGCCCGACTCTCCAACAATGGTGTTCACAACATCTTTCTTGCAAGGAGAGACTCGCTATTTTGTTTCCAATTACGTTATGCTTTGCTTGCAAGCAGGGGTGAGAGAATCGCACCTCAACCTCCTTTGGAAGCTAGACCACGGACCATTTCCAAGGACGGCTTCCGATTTTCTAAATGCAGCAGTTGCAATTGTTGACCTCATGCAACCTATCATAAGAAATATTGCACATTAATCAATGAACATATCTCATCAAGCATCACTCAGCAGATACAAGCACTTAAAAGCACTTAAAAGCACGAAGAAGCACAGGCATGAAAGCAAGAATTAGATGCACCTAACAGCCCTGCCATAGTGGAATTGCATCTCGATTTTGTGGAAGAAGCCATCACCAGCACACTGACCCCGATTTTTGGTCCACAGTTGTTTTTTACTTGTACGGAAGTGTTGTTTTATGCCAAAAACAACACCAAAATGGCCCCAAAAGTCCACGTGGCCCGTTTATCCGGATTTGCACAAAGAGACAGTGGTTTTTTGGCAAAAAATCCCACTGTGGTTTTTTTGGCACCTTTTTGTTTTTTGGTCAACGTGTCCTTTTTTTCACTATTGTTTTTTGCGAACTTTTGTCAACGTGTGGTTTTTTCTTGACTGTTGTTTTTCAGAGGATCTACGCGTTGTTTGTCTTCCAAAAAACACACGTAGGTTTGAATATTAGTACATGAAAAACTGAAAAAAATATAGTTTTTTTTTCCTTTTCAATATGTGTTGTTTTGTTTTCTCCACTTGTAGTTTTTTAAGTTAACATTGTTTTCATAAAAAAAAAACACGTAATATCCAAGAAATCCACATGTATTGTTTTAGAATAATTGTTGTTTTCAAATGTTGTTTTACTATGACAATATGTAGTTATTAGATATATCTTTTTTTTCTATATGTGATGTGTTTTTTCTTTACATGTTGGTTTTAAAAGTTATCATTGTTTTCTTAAAAAATAATACGTAGTTTTAAAGAAATCCACATATAGGGTTAAAAATAATTGTTATTTTTAAACATTGTTTTTCTTGATTTGATATGTAGCTATTAAGATTATTAAGAAGTAGACACGTTGTTTCTTAATGTAGATGTTGTCTCCAGTATTGTTTCTGCAAAAAAAAAATGAAATAAAATATATGTGGCTAGAGAAACAACCCGTTTGGTCCACTATGGAACATTTGTCTAACCAATCAAATATTGACACGTGGCACTCAATCTTTAAAAAAAACAACGCCCAAACATTTATTTTTTGGCTATTGATAATTTTAATCTAAAGGAAAAAGGCATCATGGAGCAAGCATCATTTGAATGCAAATAAAATGAATACAGTATTGTAAATTTCCAATGAACTCTAAGTTTGCCTTGAAATTTTGATCTTAATTGATTCTATATTTACAATCAAGCTTGCCTTAGAAACACAGATTACATTTTCACAAATTTATATATTGTATAAACTCAATTTTGCTTTATTCAGATTCTTGCCAAGGAACTGATTTGATACAATAGTAAATGATATGCATATTCTTCTTTTCATGGTAATGCCACCTTGCAAACCTGTCTGTTTCCTTTCATTGTGCCAAAATATTCTGAAGAAAGGAAGGTCCCTTTAACAACCATTAGAGGTAATTTGAGATCTTCTTTTGTCCCCATAAGAATCCTCCAATAGAATGAGTACTCTACATCAAACTGCAATTAATGCAGCATTAACAACTTCATTGCTGTCGTTTTTTCCCTATAACTTTTGATCTACTCATGAAAATGCTGCGGCGTTTGTTGCATTAGATGCAGAATGAAAAGATCTTTCAAGTGATATATGGTATGATGTATTTCAATACAAGCCATATGTGTTAACCTTAAAAAATATGGTTTTTTGCTCTTTTCTTATATATTTACATCCCAAAAGATATAACACTGGGTTGTCATTAGAAAGATCTTGAGGAGACGAATCCATTGCCACAAATAGTGTTCGAATCGGAGTTTTTGATCAAAAGTTATAGTAGAAAAATGACACTGCAAAAGTTAGTTAGAACTGCATTAATTACTGCTGCCACATAATACTGGAATAAAATACACTGGAGCTCTTCTCTTATTGGACAGTTTAAAAAGCTGATGTGGCTTTTTAAGCATCCCTTAATGGGACAAAATGAGATCTCAAATTACCTCTAATGCTTTAAAAGTTCGCATGTTTCTTTAATGCAATTTTACAAATGGAGAGCTGCCAAATGTTAGATCCAGGTACCTACCCCTCTGTGACAAGAGTCGCCAAGCCTTGTTAGATCTTCATTCAGTCTACTCGCTCAAGATTCGGTTGGAGCAAAGGGCCAAGAAGTTGGATTAAGGCATCTTTAAGGATCTCAGAACTAACATCCGACGGACGGACTAGGTCATCTCTCGATTGAAAGAACAGATTAGATAGTTTACAAGATGAAGAGAGCGGTAAAAAAAAATAGATTGAACTCCGGCCGACGCCATCAAGAGAGCGGACTGAAAAAATAGATTGAACCCGCTGATGCCGTTGCTACGGCCGATACTGTTGATGATGCGATGTGAGCACCTACATCCTGAAGGAGCTTTGCCATCGCCAAGCAAAGGAGCTCTGCCGGATTCCCGATCGCCAAGGGGTGTCATAGCCTGCTAATATGTTCAAACCTACCAAAAATCTTCAGTAAATGAGGACCCAGATCTACATAAGCGTTAAGTGACAATATTTTACGACTTTTTGCTTCTAATCTGAACCATCTTTTACAAACCAAGGAGCATGTGAATCGACAGACATGATCAAGCCTACTAAAGATCAAAGCCAAGCACTCATCCGGGATATAGAAACTCAAATCCTCACCTTCTTAGAGAGCTTGATTGTCCCATTTTTTTCCTGCTCGACTTCAAGAATGGGAAAGCATCACGTACTTATGAATTGATATAGCTGCGAAGTCATGCCTTTTTTGCAAAAAAAGATGTCTTATTCCAGCGGATTAGGGTCGAATATGAGCATGGCGCGATGGCGCACTACCGGAGTAGGCTATGGCGGAATAAGCTTTGCACAGGACGTGCACAGGGAGGGAAGCACAGGGCGGAGGGAAACACATGGCCGCTAACCTCGGGACTTGCTACAGCCAATCACATTAAAAGACTTGGATCAACATCTTAGCCGTCCATCTTGCTGTCAATCTCGACCGTCAATTTCAAGGGCCAATAAGATAATAGAACAGGGATCAAGATCTCAACCGTTCATCTTGATGGTTTAATAAAATACTAGTTGCATGCATGTTTTCTAAATATATATAATAGATTTTATTTTTATCTTTATTTTTTTCTTACGGGGGCTACATTTTCTCATATGGTGCCCCACTCTTTTCTCCGCCGCCTTTTTAGATACAACTCCCTACCCTTTCCATACCCTTGATGTCTGGCAGTGCCCATATATTTTTTCGGGGATGTCAGAGTAGCGACTACCCTTGAAAACTATTTCTAGGTCGATCCCTTAGGCGGTCGCGAGTTGGTTTTGCTTGATCTGGTTACCAGCGGTTTTCCAAGGTTCTTAAGAAAGCAAAAATCATTCTCGGAATTTTATATGATGAAAGGAAAAGGTTATATGCACACCCAAAATAAAACCCACAATAGCAAAGGTCGAGATTGCTAAGAGCTTCAACAACTCTCATTATATCGAGAGGCCCTGCATGGTAGCACAGCTCCAGATAGCATAGGCAGTGCCAAAACTGTAGTTGTCGAATATTTAGAACTATTTCCATCCTAAAGTGTATAGATGCAGAACAAAATTCTGGAGAAGATTATATGGCCCTGAAAATAATAGCCTGCATGGAAGGAATTACTCCTCCTCACATTGGAAGCCCGACCAACTGTTATGTGCTAGATCTGCCAACCCTAGCCTATTTCTTCGCGATGAAAACTAGCATTAGGAGATAATATCGAGCCCTTAACACGCAAGCCGAACACAAGTAGAAGCATGAAAAAAGAGATCTCGGACCTAAAAAAATACAACCAAGGCAGGCAAGCACCGCTCTATAGGCGCATGCCCACGTGGCATGTTGGAGCCCACATGGCATGTTTGAGCCACCTTGGCATGTTTGAGCCTAGGTGGCATGCTAGAGCTCACGAGGCATGTTGGAGCCTAGTTGGCATGTTGGAGCCTACGTGGCATGTTGAAGCCTTGGTGGCATGTTGGAGCCTAGGTGGCATATTTGAGCCACCTTGGCATGCTTGAGCTTAGGTGGCACGTTGGAGCCAACTTGGCATGTTGGAGCTCACGTGGTACGCTTGAGCCCAGGTGGCATGTTGGAGCCTAGGTGTGCTGCCACATTTTGTGGCAGCAAGAGGAAATTGTACAACACAAGAAGAAGACAAGCTGCCAATGCTGATTTTAAGCTGATTACACTCTTGAAGGATTATTTTGTTACAGATCATTGAAGAATTTTTTTGATGAAGACTAAGGAAGGACATTCATGGAAGCTATTTCATTAGATCAAATTAAATGGTCACAAGGAGCAAGAAAAAGTCAAGTCATCATATTTGAGCAAACAAGAGAGCAAAGGACACAAACATTTACTTTGAAGACATAAGAAGGTTTTGAAGACCCCCAAGAGTTCCATGGTATGTGCAAAATAACTCTAGATCAAGTTCATATTGAGGCAAATTCCTATACCATTATTTCACCCCATACCACCTTCTTTCCTTGATTTCCAAGTTGGTACATCCTCAATCAACCTTGTTTTCCAATTGACAACATTTTTTGTCTAGCCAAAAAGCTTCACTCTCATCTCTTCCATAACTCCATACATTCATTTCCATGATAAGCTTCCAAAAAGAAAAATGGTCAAGAAATTTGCAAAAGTTATGCATAAAGGTGGCATTGTGCCACGTATAACCTTGGAAGCCACCTCACATCTCCATCATTCCTCATCATCACTTACATCATACTCCCTCCATCCCCAAGTTCAAAAATTAAAAATTGGCTAAAGGGCTTCCATTTTTCAAGTTGATTATGATTCTATGTAATATTGCCACTTGGGAGTGCCATGTCATTTGCACATCATCCTCCTCATCATCATATATGCCATACACGTGTCATCCACATCCATAAGTTGAAAAAGTTTTTGGCTAGACAAAAATTGAGTCAAGATACATTGCCATGTCATTTGCCTAGTCATCACCATTGCCATGTCATATGCCATCACAATTGCCTAGTCATCTTTTTTGCCATATTTCACATCCTATGGTTAAGCTATGCAAAAAATTATTCCTAGCAAAAGATTCCAATTGAGATGGGAGAATATGCTAATATCCTTTATCTTGGCCTTTGGATTATTGCCTTGAGATTCGTGCCTTTCTATAAAAAATTAAAAAAATTTTCCTATTCTACCCCACCTAGCATTCTCTACCCCCCCCTTGCCAACTCATCCACCAATCCACACCCTCCACGTGGCACCATGGGGCATGGGGGCGGGCACGGGCCAGTTCCCCCTTCATAATGGCACGTTTATTCGGAAGAAATTGCGGTAAAATTCCTTTTATACACTAGTCTGCTTTTTCTAAACATGCCTGTGGGATATTTGGACTATTTTTCAAGAACCCTAATTTTCGATGAAGGCCAAGATCCGGAAAATTGGTTGGAATTACCTGCTTAATCATAGCTCTGCACCCTCCATTCACCTACACGCATCCATACCGACTCATAAACAAACAAAAATTTGAATTTCAAACAGGAATTTGCCAAGATTTGAACTGAAACAGGGCCGTTTAAGATGGATTGAGATCTTGCATTGTTTTTAGGGGTTGTATGCGTGAAGAAACGTCGACTTGAAGCTTTTAGGCGGATTTGTGATTCCTAGCTGCATTTGCTCCTCTAGCCTCCAAATTCGGAAGAATTGGCGGGCTATTGAGATTATCGACCACTTTTGAGATTATTGACAATTTGATCTGTTTGATTGTTTTCCCGAGACCATTAGACTCGGGAAATTGATGTTGATCTTTTGAATAGCTTCTTGAATGAAAATCGACCTTAGAAAAAAATTCGTGTGGTGATTGTTCTTGAGTTTAATCCTTGATTTTCAGAAAACTAAAAAAAATTTAGTTTGAAATTTTTATGCACTATAACTAGAGGGTATTTTCGAACTGATACACTTGAAAAAACACAAAAAAGCCAATTAGATTTCATATTAGGTAAAAGTTGCTCTCGGGTTCTTTGCGGTCGGTGATAGGAGATTTTAATCAAATTCTACCCTTTAGGTTGTTAATTTCCTGAAATTTTTAAGTTGCCTTCAATCTAGACACCGGTCGGAGATATCTCAAATTTCCAAAACTAAAAAACTTGTTCCATCTTCAATCTGCAAAAATAGCTTTGTCATTCTTTGGTATTGACCAATTTTTGACCCGGTCGGAAGTGTGATTTTGAGAACCTTGCTTATCTCAGCTCTATCTAGACTTTTGAACACTGATTCCCACATCTGTTAAGAAGATCTCTATCAAAAATCAATTGATTTGCTTGATTTGATTTTAAATGGCACAAGTTTTATGGTCAGACCATTTTTTTGCTTCAGGGGAAAGCGATCGATCTTGAAATTTCAGTGACTTTTCCAGGTTTTGGTGATTTGAGTGGTTGCCTTAAGCAACCTGGAGGTTCTAAACCATTAGGTTGGAGGTTTTGCCAAAAAGCCTTCAACATTTTGGAGGTTCTACCGAGATTACTATACTTTGAAGAAGAATTAATGGCACCAAGAAGGGGAAATGATCATCTTGAGCAGCCCGGAGGCACAAGAAAACCCCGAGAGTTCTCTTTGTGCCCCAAGGAATCAATGTATTGGGGAACACTTGTCTCCATCAATCTTATGAGCTTAGTGTGCGGTTCTGCACCAACTTTTGATCCTAGCATAAATGCTAATTATTTTTTTGAAGGTTTTTGAGGAATATTACGGGATTATGGACACAAGAAAGGCTGCAAGCTCTCGAGAATTCAAGAAATGTTTCAAGAATGAGGAGGTAAGAGCATGGTTAGATTATGTGACTGCTTTAGGTACTAGAACATGGGAAGATATTGTGCCTAAGTTTCTAACCAGATTTGGGAAATTGGTTAAGCCAAGAGAATTAGCTCTCGGAGCTACACTCATTCCACATCAAGCATGGTGAGACTATTCATCAATATCTGAGAAAGGTTTAATGCATATTTGTTAAAATGCCAAACTGAGCATGTCCTCCATCATACTTTGGATTTAGTAGCAGCTTTTATAAATGGATTAAGTGACGGACCTAGGGTGCACAAGAAGATGACCGGGATCTGAGGATTACGAAGGATTTGACACCATACATAAGGCCTTTACTAAAGCTACTGAGAATTAGCAGATGTTTATTTACTGTTCAAGCTGAACCTATGATGCGATTTACTAATGATCCTTTTTCACGAGAATTTGAGCAGGGGAATACACAACATCGGTGCCAATCTATCTTTGTGCGAAGGAGAAGAGAACTACCAAATTTGAGGAGGCAATTATCCCTACTGCAGATTCAAAATCTGAGTTGCTCAAGATGCATTTGAGGCATTGGCTGAAGTGACTAAACAACTTCAAGAGTTGAAGGCATCAAACTCGAGAAAAGGGTCTTTCCCCATGCATTCATTGTCTAAGGGATAGTCATTCTTCGAAGTTTGTTATTATAGGCCTTGCCTTAAGTGTGGTAGGAGAGGGCATTATGGTAAAGAATGTCCTGTTTGTACTTTTTGTAAGGGCATAGGTCATCTTGAAGATAAGTGTAGTGTCAAAGAGTATTTTGCTAGACAAGAGTTAGCCAAAGCAACAGAAACAAGTGCATCTATCAGATTTGTGCAGGAAATGGAGGATCAAGAAGAGATTTTGGTTTGTACACACTCGAGGAATCTTTGGAATCCAAAGGCAAAGAAGCGAGAATTTGTAACCAAAGAAGGGAATGCAGTAAGAGGTAAAGATTTTGAAGGCAATCAGGTATTATCTCATCCCCTTGCTCAAAAAATTGTTCATCAAGATAAGGAGAGGAAAGATGAAATTATTCAGGTAGTACCACCTCCTCCAGCCCAAAAATTTGCAAGAAAAGATAAAGAAGGAGAAGATTTGGAGATTTTGCTAAAAAATTCTAAGATAAGCATAGACTTACTAACCTTGCTAAGGATTGCTCCCTCTTACAGAAAAAAGTTGTTGAGTTTAAATGAGGAAAAAGAGGATATGTTTACTAATCATGTTGGTGAGCTTGTATTATCGGGATGATCTGATCCGAGGGCCTTTTACTTGTGTTGCAAACATTGGTAAAAAAAGGTTCTAACCAAAGTATTATTAGATGGTGGTTCCCCTTTGAATGTGATGCCACATCACATAATGAAATCTTGTGGTTTGGAATGTGATAGGCGAGCACCTATGGTTTTGAAATCATTCTCTAACACAAAAATTCATCCTATAGGGATAATTAGTAGTGTTTTAGTTGACATTGAGGGTATTATTGTGGCTGCTAGTTTTGTGGTGGTAGCTTTTGAAGGGGTTGATGAGAATCTTGATATTTATGATCTACTTTTGGGCGGGAAATGGTTGTCTACTGTGGATGCAAGGCGGTGTGGTCCAAGGGAGAATGTATTATTTCAGATGGGAAAAAAAAAGTGACTCTCTACAACAGGGGTTGGAGAGGCTGGAGGCTTTAAATTTCTTAGAGATAGACATGCTATCCCAAAATCCTTGTGGAGAATATGAGATTTCTGTTCCTACAATTGCAACATGTTCAATAGAAGAGGGTAAGCTAAAAAAAAAATCTGGTGAACATGCATACATGTGGTTTGATGGAGGTATATCAAAAAAAATTGAATGTTCTTTTGCTTCTTACGCAATTATCGAGAGATAACTCTAACAAGCTTTTGGCTAAAGTTGGCAGAATTTACTCGGGGATAACATCAAATGTGGCGAGAATCTGAGCTCTATTAGCGAGGCTTACAAGAAGCCAAACATTTGGGAATTAATGAGCTGGTTATATTTGGAGATTCTCGGCTTGTTTGCAAGCGGTATTGGGAGAATATCGGTCAAAGAATCTGGATATGATTTTCTTAAGGGATGAAGTTTTGGGAGAATTATTGGATTTCAAAAGATGGGAGATACATCATATACCAAGGGAGTTTAATTCAGAGGTGATGCACTTTGCAGAAGTGTTCTATTAGAGCATCTAGCTGAAGGTGCCATCAATGAGGAAGAATTGGAGAGGAAAGAATTACAGCAGTTGTATCCCATATTAGTGATTAATGCTAGTGAGGAAAAACAGGCCGGGGGCTGAAGATAAAAAAGAATAATCGAGGGAAAGGACTCTTTATGTAGGGGATTTATTCGGGGGAAGAGGATGAGAGTAGGGTAAGAGATTTTTTGAAGAATGGAGTGATGTATTTGCTTGGGATTATGATGAGCTGAAAGGGGTTGACAAGAAGATTTGTGAATTTGAGATAAAAACAAAGGAAGGAGTTAAGCCCGGTAATACAAAAAGCGAGGGAGGATAAATGGATCATTGATGACCTTGATTAGGGAAGAATTGAATAGGATGAAGGATCTTTGGGGTAATAGCGAAATTGATGAATCGAATGGTTATCTTGTATAGTACTGTTGAGAAAAAGAATAAGACAATTAGGATATGCATTGATTATAGGGAGCTCAACAAAGCCACAATTAAGGACTGTTATCCTCTACCTTTTTAGAGGAAGTGCTATATGCGATGCTTGAGGTAAGGAAATGTTTTCATTCTTGGATGGTTTTCAGGTTTCAATCAAATCAGCATAAAGGAGGAGGATCAACCAAAGACTGCTTTCATTACACCTTGGGGTAATTTTGCAATGAAAAAAAATGCCTTTTGGACTAATGAATGCTCCTGCCACTTTTCAGAGAGCTATGGACACTATTTTCAAGGAGATGCCTGTCAATTACTTCAGGGTGTTTCTGGATGATTTGTGTTTAGGCACATTTATCAGAGATCATTTCAGTTTGCTAACAAAAATATGTTCATTATGCAGGGGAAGTGGAGTGAGCCTAAATCCTAAGAAATGTGTTTTCTTCTGTTCTAAAGGGGATCTTCTTGGACATGAGATATCAACTCAAAGGGATCCGGTGGCTGCGAGGGAAATTGGAAGCCTTGAAGAAGTTGACACCACCGAAACCCTCAAAAAGGTTAAAGGTTTTATGGGGATGACAAGTTTTCTTAGGATATATGTGCCTCACTTATCACACATTATTTGTCCTATAGCCGGGTTGACCCGGGGTTGGTAAATACTCCAAAGAAGAGAGTAAGTATATTTTTATAAAATGGGATGATGTTTGCCAGAGAGCTTTTGAGGAAATTATAGAAACCCTTTGCAATCCTACTATTTTAAAACCTCCTGATCTTACAAAAACTTTCACTGCATATATAAGTGTGACCAAGAGAGCCATAGGTATAGCCCCTTTCTGAGGAACATGGAATTATAGCCTTTTCAAGCAAAATCTGGTGCGACCACAGAACTTAGATATCAAAGATTAGAAAAAAGTCTGCTGCACTAATGTTCTTATTGGAAAAGCATGGACACTTCATACTTGCTTAACAGTCATACCCGGGGTTTTCATGAAGCAAAACCCATTGACACTATTGTTTGCAAAAAATTTACCAAAGGCAAAGTTATGCGAGATGGGCTTGTAAGGTACAAAATTATGATATTGACATTAAAGTAATTAAAGTTCTTGAAGATCCTAGTGCTTATTTGCCTAATATGATGTTTAAGTATGAAGATCAAGAAGGTTTGAATGAGGAAAATACAACTAACATAGTAGCTTTTGGCGGTGAGATGATTGATTGGCGAGGTTGACATTAAAAATTTTTTGGAGCATCTTTGAGATACCAAAAGATACGAATAGCAGCCCGGTGAGGAGGTTCAAGGAAAAGTGTAAAACTTTTAGGCTCATTGAAGGTGTGCTATGCAAGGTGGATAAAGAAGGGTCTTTGCTTTCGGGTGTGTTGACAAGGGTGAGGCTGAATTAATCATAGAGGCATGCCATGAAGGCATTTGTGGAGGCCATTATCTTTGTAGATACTACACAAAGAAGATCATGAGGTCAGGGTATTTTTTTGGCCAACCTTGTTTAAAGATTGTTATAATAAAATTAAAAGTTGTCATAAGTGCGGATTTTTGGAAAAAGAATATTGCAGCCGGCACCACTTACGCCATTGTATCACTGGACCATTCCAAGTTTGGGGTTTGGATTTTATAGGACCCTTAGATCCCCCTTCATCTGCTCAACATCAATATATCTTGGTTGCAACAGATTACTTCACTAAATGGGCAGAATTTGTACCTCTTAGGGAAGCAAATGCTTTTACAAGCTGCTAGGTTCTGCATGAAAATATTTGCGGCGAGGTTTGGGATACCTTTTAAAATTATATCGACGGAGGAACTCGGTTTGTAAATCAAGTTATTGCTACACTCCTAGAGATCCTTAAGGTTAAGCATGTAAAGAGTTCAGCCTACTATCCCAGGGAAATGGCCAAAGCGAGAATCAACAAACAAGGTTCTTAAGTCCATATTGCAAAAAGCTGTTGTAGTTTGTCAAAAAGAGATTGGCATGAAAAACTTTATGATGCATTGTGGGCTTATAGAACTACTGATAAAAAATTCTACCAATCATACTCCATTTAGCTTGGTTTATGGTGTGGAATCTGTGGTTCCTATAGAGCTCGAGTTACCTTCATTAAGGTTGGCTCATAGAATCAATCGGAAATGGAAGAAGTTTGTGAGGGAAAGGTGTGTAAGGCTGATGCAATTGGATGAGCACAGATATGAAGCGAGAAAATCTTTGTTATGATTAAAAAGGCCAAGGATGTTGCAGCTTTTAAAGGCTGCTCACAAGCTCAAGGAATATTCAAGGAAGGGGAATTGGTTTTGAAATGGAATAAAGCAAGGGAGAAGGTTGCAAGCAAATTTGAGAATTTATGGGAGGGTCCTTTTGAAGTTATAGGTGTAGCGGGGCCGAGATTCATCTTTTGGTTAAGATCTGTGGAAGATAACTATAAGCTGCCAAATCCTATCAACATTCTACATTTGAAGAGGGTATTGGCAACAACATGTTGCCCTATGTTTGTTTGCATAATCTGAAGATGCATCCTTAACTTAAATTAGGATTTAAGTGTGTTTAGACATAAATTCAACTTTGAGAAAAAAATTATAAAAAGATAAAAACATCAAAAACATCAAAAACATTTTGTTCTATATGTTCTTTGTGATTGATTAAGTATTATTGACTTTGTTCTTGCTTAAAATGTCATGTGTAGCTTTTAACGAGGGGTTTAGCGATCCGGGGATGTTGTCTTCAAGAGGTTGAATATTTTCCATGCGGGTTCACCGGTCGACCATCATTCATCATTGCATTAGTGATCTTGCCCGACATCTGAGCCTTATTCCTTACCTTCACTTCATGATCATGTCCTTCTAGCAAGCTCGCCAAATCAACATCCCACACAAGCGGGCTTGCAAATGCTAATCATCTTTATTTGTCATGCGGGTGCATCGGTGGCCATTATTCATACGCACATTTGTGGTCCTACCTAGCATCAAGCCTTATCATATACTCTTCTTTCCATATTCCTATTCCTTTAGCAAGCAGCGCCAAATCAACATCCCACCAAGCGGGCTTGCAAATGCTAATCATCTTTATTTGTCATGCGGGTGCACCGGGTTGGCCATCATTCATCGCACATTTGTGGTCCTACCTAGCATCAAGCCTTATCATATACTCTTCTTTTCATATTCCTATCCCTTTAGCAAACCTTTGCCAAATCAACATCCCACCAAGCGGGCTTGCAAATCTTTGAACATTTTTATTTCCATGCGGGTGCACCAGCCATTGTCATACTTCCATCGCTCACTTGTTGGCCTATTTATTCCATATGACTTCACTCCTTGCCACATTCATTTCCCTCAGAAGTGCCTAGTTCAACTTCCCATCAAGGCAAACTTCTCAACATCTTTGTTGTGAGGTTGAAGTATGGGGTTGGTGAACCGACTTCCTCTTTCTTTTAGCATGATCTTTGCCACATTTTGTGGCAGCAAAGAAATGTACAACACAAGAAGAAGACAAGCTGCCAATGCTGATTTTAAGCTGATTACACTCTTGAAGGATTATTTTTTCAGATCATTGAAGAATTTTTTTTGATGAAGACTAAGGAAGGACATTCATGGAAGCTATTTCATTAGATCAAATTAAATGGTCACAAGGAGCAAGAAAAAGTCAAGTCATCATATTTGAGCAAACAAGAGAGCAAAGGACACAAACATTTACTTTGAAGACATAAGAAGGTTTTGAAGACCCCCAAGAGTTCCATGGTATGTGCAAAATAACTCTAGATCAAGTTCATATTGAGGCAAATTCCTATACCATTATTTCACCCCATACCACCTTCTTTCCTTGATTTCCAAGTTGGTACATCCTCAATCAACCTTGTTTTCCAATTGACAACATTTTTTGTCTAGCCAAAAAAGCTTCACTCTCATCTCTTCCATAACTCCATACATTCATTTCCATGATAAGCTTCCAAAAAGAAAAATGGTCAAGAAATTTGCAAAAGTTATGCATAAAGGTGGCATTGTGCCACGTATAACCTTGGAAGCCACCTCACATCTCCATCATTCCTCATCATCACTTACATCATACTCCCTCCATCCCCAAGTTCAAAAATTAAAAATTGGCTAAAGGGCTTCCATTTTTCAAGTTGATTATGATTCTATGTAATATTGCCACTTGGGAGTGCCATGTCATTTGCACATCATCCTCCTCATCATCATATATGCCATACACGTGTCATCCACATCCATAAGTTGAAAAAGTTTTTTGGCTAGACAAAAAATTGAGTCAAGATACATTGCCATGTCATTTGCCTAGTCATCACCATTGCCATGTCATATGCCATCACAATTGCCTAGTCATCTTTTTTGCCATATTTCACATCCTATGGTTAAGCTATGCAAAAAATTATTCCTAGCAAAAGATTCCAATTGAGATGGGAGAATATGCTAATATCCTTTATCTTGGCCTTTGGATTATTGCCTTGAGATTCGTGCCTTTCTATAAAAAATTAAAAAAAAAAAATTTTCCTATTCTACCCCACCTAGCATTCTCTACCCCCCCCTGCCAGCTCATCCACCAATCCACACCCTCCACGTGGCACCATGGGGCATGGGGGCCGGGCACGGGCCGGTTCCCCCTTCATAATGGCACGTTTATTCGGGGAAGAAATTGCGGTAAAATTCCTTTTATACACTAGTGCGCTTTTTCTAAACATGCACGTGGGATATTTGGACTATTTTTCAAGAACCCTAATTTTCGATGAAGGCCAAGATCCGGAAAATTGGTTGGAATTACACTGCTTAATCATAGCTCACGCACCCTCCATTCACCTACACGCATCCATACCGACTCATAAACAAACAAAATTTGAATTTCAAGCAGGAATTTGCCAAGATTTGAACCGAAAGCAGGGGCGTTTAAGATGGATTGAGATCTTGCATTGTTTTCAGGGGTTGTATGCGTGAAGAACGTCGACTTGAAGCTTTTTAGAGGCGGATTGGTGATTCCTAGTTGCATTTGCTCCTCTAGCCTCCAAATTCGGAAGAATTGGCCGGGCTATTGAGATTATCGACCACTTTTGAGATTATTGACAATTTGATCTGTTTGATTGTTTTTCACGAGACCATTGGACTTCGGGGAAATTGATGTTGATCTTTTGAATAGCTTCTTGAATGAAAATCGACCTTAGAAAAAAAAAGGTGTGGTGATTGTTCTTGAGTTTAATCCTTGATTTTGAGAAAACTAAAAAATAATTTAGTTTGAAATTTTTATGCACTATAACTAGAGGGTATTTCGAACCGATACACTTGAAAAACACAAAAAGCCAATTAGATTTCATATTAGGTAAAAGTTGCTCTCGGGTTCTTGCGGTCGGTGATAGGAGATTTTAATCAAATTCTACCCTTTAGGTTGTTAATTTCCTGAAATTTTTAAGTTGCCTTCAATCTAGACACCGGTCGGAGATATCTCAAATTTCCAAAACTAAAAAACTTGTTCCATCTTCAATCTGCAAAAATAGCTTCTTTGTTCTTTGGTATTGACCAATTTTTGACCGGTCGGAAGTGTGATTTTGAGAACCTTGCTTATCTCAGCTCTATCTAGACTTTTGAACACTTTGATTCCCACATCTGTTAAGAAGATCTCTATCAAAAATCAATTGATTTGCTTGATTTGATTTTAAATGGCACAAGTTTATGGTCGAGACCATTTTTTTTGCTTGAGGGGAAAGCGATGTCGATCTTGAAATTTCAGTGACTTTTCCAGGTTTTGGTGATTCAGAGTGGTTGCCTTAAGCAACCTGGAGGTTCTAAACCATTAGGTTGGAGGTTTTGCCAAAAAAGCCTTCAACAAGGTGGCATGCTAGGTGGCATGTTGGAGCCCACGTGGCATGTTGGAGTGTAGGTGGCATGTTGGAGCCTAGTTGGCATGTTGGAGCCTACGTGGCATGTTGAAGCCTTGGTGGCATGTTGGAGCCTGAGGTGGCATATTTGAGCCACCTTGGCATCTTGAGCCTAGGTGGCACGTTGGAGCCAACTTGGCATGTTGGAGCTCACGTGGTACGCTTGAGCCCAGGTGGCATGTCGGAGCCTAGGTGGCATGCTAGGTGGCATGTTGGAGCATAGGTGGCATGTTGGAACCTAGCTGGCATGTTGGAGCCTACGTGGCATGTTGGAGCCTAGGTGGCATGTTTGAGCCAACTTGGCACGCTTTGAGCCTAGGTGGCATGTTGGAGCCACCGGGCCGAGGTGGCATGTTGGAGCCTACGTGGCATGTTGGAGCCTAGGTGGCATGCTAGACCTCACGAGGCATGTTGGAGCCTAGTTGGCATGTTGGAGCCTACGTGGCATGTTGGAGCCCAGGTGGCATGTTGGAGCCTAGGTGGCATATTTGAGCCACCTTGGCATGCTTGAGCCTAGGGGCACGCGTTGGAGCCAACTTGGCATGTTGGAGCTCACGTGGCATGTTGGAGCCCAGGTGGCATGTTGGAGCCTAGGTGGCATGTTGGAGCCCACGTGGCATGTTGTAGCCTAGGTGGCACATTGGAGCCTAGGTGGCATGCTAGAGCTCACGTGGCATGTTGGAGCCTAGGTGGCATGTTGGAGCCACCTTGGCATGTTGGAGCCTAGGTGGCATGCTTGAGCCTAGGTGGCACGTTGGAGCCAACTTGGCATGTTGGAGCTCACGTGGTACGCTTCAGCCCAGGTGGCATGTTGGAGCCTAGGTGGCATGCTAGGTGGCATGTTGGAGCTCACGTGGCATGTTGGAGCGTAGGTGGCATATTTGAGCCACCTTGGTGAGCATACCTCATGACATTGTGCAAGATCCGGTGTCGACCCGGGGTATGGCCTCCAAAACGTAAACTCTGTGGGTTGCTAGGTTATTGTAGGGTTTACGTTATGGAGGTCGAGTTTTATTCAGTTGCACTTGAGACATGGTCGAGAAGCTGCAGTTGAAAACCTGAAGCAATAGAAACTGACGAAATGGGGTTTGGATTTACCAGGCGGGCTTTCCTACCGGTGCTCCTCAGGGGGAAAATGTCGATGCCTCCCTTCCGGAACCGGTTTCCCTATCCGGCCCGTTGAATTCTCCATTCAAGTAACTTGCTTCGAAAGCGAGGCTTAAAAAATTCAAGATCTGTCCGGGAGAACATATAAAACCGCCAAAGTGTCTGCGATTCGTGATTGTAGAAAACCAAGTGTTTTGTCGTTCGGGCAGTACAAAGGCCCCGGAATGGAGATTTGACTTCGCCATGTCGTCCGAAACAGCGAAATTACCCTAGGGACCAAGTTACACGGTCATTTTTTGCAGCAAAAGAAACACGAACCCTCTACATGGCAGTATTCTGCACCCTTCGCTAAGGCCAATTCACTACGAACGTGTTGGACATGAGCTACTTTGGCGCGTCCGGGAGCAAGGGTGGTCTTCTGCCCACGAAACTTGGTCTCCAGGGTAATGTCGATGTTTCGAGTCCGTTGGCAGAGTCAGATCACAGTTCCGGGGTGGGAGAGTTGCCCGTCCCTGGCCAAGGACCTTCCAGAGAGGACCTTTGGGACGAACTTCTTCTGGAAGGTTTTAGGGCTCCGTCATCTGGCGTCAACGCCCTCCCACTACCTCATGACATTGTGCAAGATTCTGGTCCAATCTGGCTAGGGTATGGCCTCCAAAACGCAAACCCTGTGCCTTGCCAGGTTATTGTAGGGTTTACGTTATGGAGGCCAAAACGTGGTCAGTTGCACTTGGGACCTGGTGTACCTTTTTCGAACATGCATGCGGAGCCATGGCAACTGAAATAACAGACTTTGGATCTATTGGCGATCCCGACTCATTCCAAAAAAATTTGCTACTACAAAATGTGTTCTTGACTTCTAATTGCGACACTGGGAGGAGGATAAATCCAAACCCCATTTCGTCAGTTTCTATTGCTTCTGGTTTTCAACTGCAGCTTCTCGACCATGTCTCAAGTGCCACTGAATAAAACTCGACCTCCATAACGTAAACCCTACAATAACCTAGCAACCCACAGGGTTTACGTTTTGGAGGCCATACCCTGGTCAGATTGGACCAGGATTTTGCACTTGTCATGAGGTAGTGGGAGGGCGTTGAAGCCAGAAGATGAAGCCCTAAAACCTTCCAGAAGAAGTTCGTCCCAAAGGTCCTCTCTGGAAGGTCCTTGGCCAGGGACGGGCAACTCTCCCACCCCGGAACTGTGATCTGACTCTGCCAACGGACTCGAAACATCGACATTACCCTGGAGACCAAGTTTCGTGGGCAGAAGACCACCCTTGCTCCCGGACGCGCCAAAGTAGCTCATGTCCAACACGTTCGTAGTGAATTGGCCTTAGCGAAGGGTGCAGAATACTGCCATGTAGAGGGTTCGTGTTTCTTTTGCTGCAAAAAATGACCGTGTAACTTGGTCCCTAGGGTAATTTCGCTGTTTCGGACGACATGGCGAAGTCAAATCTCCATTCCGGGGCCTTTGTACTGCCCGAACGACAAAACACTTGGTTTTCTACACCGTCGACTGCAGGACACTTTGCGGTTTTATATGTTCTCCCGGACAGATCTTGAATTTTTTTGAGCCTGCTCGAAGCAAGTTACTTGAATGGAGAATTCAACGGTCGGATAGGGAAACCGGGTTCCGGGAAGGGAGGCATCGGCATTTGCCCTCCCGGAGGAGCACTGGTAGGAAAGCCTGCCTCGGTAAATCCAAACCCCATTTCGTCAGTTTCTATTGCTTCAGGTTTTCAACTGCAGCTTCTCGACCATGTCTCAAGTGCAACTGAATAAAACTGGACCTCCATAACGTAAACCCCACAATAACCTAGCAACCCACAGGGTTTACGTTTTGGAGGCCAAAACGTGGTCGACTTCTTTGATAACTAGGTGGACCATTTCTAAACATGCATGGGGAGCCATGAGAACTGAAATAACAGAGTTTCGATCTAGTCGCCAATCCGAGTGACCCCAAACAATTTTGCTACTGCATAAGGCGCTCTACACTTTTAATTGCAAAACTAGGAGGAGAATAAATCAAAACCCCATTCTTGCAATTTCTACTGCCTCGTGTTTTCAACGGCCATTTTGCTTTCGACCATGTCCCAAGTGCAACGGACCAAAGCCCGACCTCCATAACGTAAACCCTACAATAACCTAGCAAGGCACAGGGTTTACGTGCCATATCCCCACTCGGAATGCCTAGATGGCATGCTTGAGCTTAGGTGCCATGCCTGACCCACATTGGCATGTTGGAGCGTATTTGGCATGTTGGAGCGTATTTGGGATGTTGGAGCCGTATTTGGCATGTTTGAGCCTAGGTGTGTCTTTTCTAAACGTGCATTGCGGAGCCATGGCAACTGAAATAACCGAGTTTGGATCTATTGGCCATCCCGAATGATCCCAAACAATTTTGCCCATGAAACTTGGTCTTCAGGGTAATGTCAACGTTTTGAGTCCATTGGCAGAGTCAGTTTTGAGTCCAGTGGCATGTTGGAGCCTGCGTGGCATGTTTGAGCACGTTGGAGCCTAGGTGGCATGTTTGAGCCATTTTGCATGTTGGAGCCTAAGTGGCATGTTGGAGCCACCTTGGCATGTTTGAGCCTAGGTGGCATGTTAGAGCCACCTTGGCATGTTGGAGCCCACGTGGCATGTTGGAGCCCACGTGGCATGTTTGAGCCACCTTGGCATGTTGGAGCCTAGGTGGCATGTTGAAGCCCATGTGGCATGTTTGAGCCACCTTGTCATGTTGGAGCCTAGGTGGCATGTTTGAGCCACGTGGGCTCTAACATGCCAAGGTGGCTCAAACATGCCACCTAAGCTCTAACATGCCACCTAGGCTCAAACATGTCAATGTGGCTCCATATGCCACGTAGGCTCCAACATGCCACCTAGGTTCCAACATGCAAAGGTAACTTTCGGGCATGCCACCTAGGCTCAAGCATGCCATCTAGGCACTCCAAGTGGTGACATGGCATGTCAAGTAAGCAAGGCCAAGTTTTGACTAGGCCAAAAATGAAAAGATGTCCATCTTTGGTCTTTTCATTGGGTGATGTTGGCAAATTTTGGGTGACATGGCTAGATGGTGGTGACGTGACTAGGACTTTATGCAAGAAATATGATAACCTTTGAAATTTTTGTAGAAGAGTTTGGCAAGGGATAGAATAGAAGGATTTTGGAGAACTCACAAGCCCCTTTCGGTGAAGGGGAGTGCGGATCAGCATGTTGGGGGGGGATTCGACCCCATCTCAGGGCATGGTCCCCGAGCATACGAGAACTCCATGCAAAGTTTGGATGTGTGAGTCTCCGTCTTGGCCTTTCGAGATGTAAACCCTAGCAAACCCTAGTGTTTGATAGGGTTTACATTGAGGGATGCTCAGATGACCCGAGAGGGCCCGGGATCCGGCGTGGAATACCCGTCTTCGGATTACCCTCATGGCCTTTGGGTGAGAGAGCCAAATTTCCGGTGCGACATACCTTTGGGAGACTCCCCTTCACAAGCCCTTTTCGGTGAAGGAAGGGGAGTGAAAAGCATGCCACGCTAGAGGGGGATTCGACCCCATCTCCGGGGCATGGTCCCCGAGCATACGAGAGAACTCCATGCAAAGTTTCGGATGTGTTAGTCTCCGTCTTGACGCTCGAGATGTAAACCCTACCAAACCCTAGAGGATTTACATTCTGGGGATGCTCCTCTGATCAAGAGGGCCGTGGAACTTGTCCCCTAGGGTAATTTTGGCGTTCCAGATTAGGATCGTCAATCCGGGGCCTCCTCCATGCCCCAAAATCAAAAACGTGGTCTAAACCCTGCCAGGGCCAACGGTGGCCATCCCAATCAAAAATCGAGGGTCTAAAGCTCACCCGGAAATACCGGGGATTTTCCTGTACGCTCGGGGCCACTTGGCAAGCCAGCTGGCTGAAAACCATGATTTTTTCCCGCCCCATGCATTAATCATGAATTTCCGGATCATAAACACAAAGAAAAGTACAGATAAAATTCCGGGTCTCGAAAAAAGGTGAAATCTTGGCGGGGATGTGCGGCATGGCTGCACCGCCAAAAGAAAAATGGCGGCAATAGAAGCACAAGCGAGAGGCATGAGGCGAGCTTCGAGCCAACCCCCTTCCCAGGAGGCCACGGGGCCGCGATAGCGCCCCTTTGGGCGGTGGAGCTAGCTTTGCTTGTCAGGTGGTCACATGTATACCACCTAGCAGTCCTAGTGCTGCTATTCTCACTTCGATCTTCTACGGGGGCCTCGGGGTGACCCCAAGTATCTTGTTCTTCATGAGGCTAGTCCAAGGCGGGGGCGAGGCCGGACCCCCCCCCACCGAGGCGGCTGGCTCGCCAATGGACCCGGAACATCCCCATTACCTAGGAGACCAAGGTTAGGTGGGCGAAGACCACCCCTCTCCAAGAAACGCCAAAGTAGGTCGTTTACTACACACTTGTAGTCAATTGGCATGGAGGTGGATCTTTGAATACCTCCTAGTGGGGGTAAGTGATTGATCCCAGGGAAAACCGGTAGTGGAACTTGTCCTCTAGGGTAATTTGGCGTTCCGGACGATGTGGAGAGATCGGATCGCCAATCGGGGCCTCCTCCATGCCCTAAAATCGAAAAAACGTGGTCTAAACCCAGCCGGGGCCAAGCGGTGGCCATCCCAATAAAAATCGAGGGTCTAAAGCTCGCCCAAAAATACGGGGATTTTCCCCATGCGCTCATGGCCACTTGGCAAGCCAGCTGGCTGAAAATCAGGATTTTTCCCGCCCCATGCATTAATTATGAATTTCCGGAGCATAAACACAAAACAAAACACGAGATAAAAATCCGGGTCTCGAAAAAGGTGAAATCTTGGCGGGGATATGCAACATGGCGCTGCACACGCAAGAGAAAATGCACCGAACAATAGAAGCTGCTTGAGAGGCATGAGACGAAGCCCGAGCCAACCCCTTTCGGAGGCCACTTAGGGTCGGTAACGCCCCACTTGGAAATTGGAGCTAGCTTTTCTTCTCGGTGGTCACATGTATACCACCTAGCAGTCCTAGTGCTCCTATTGTCACTTCAATCTTCTACCGGGGCCTCGGGGTGAACCCCAAGTATCTTGTTCTAAATGGGCTAATCCAAGCTAGGGTGAGGGGCCGGGCTGGACCCCCACTCCGGAATCGCGGCTCAATGGCCAATGGATGAGAACATCCCCATTACCTAGGGGACCAAGTTTGGGGCAGAAGACCACCCCTCTCCAAGAAACGCCAAAGTAGGTGGTTTACTACACACTTGTAGTCAATTGGCATGGAGGTGGATCTTTGAATACCTCCTAGTGAGGGGTAAGTGATTGATCCCCAGGAAAACTTCGCCGTGGAACTTGTCCCCTAGGGTAATTTCGTCGTTCGGACGACGTGGCGGAGGTCGGATCGCCAATCCGGGGCCTCCTCCATGCCCCAAAATCGAAAACGTGGTCTAAACCTGTCCAAGGCCAGCGGTGGCCATCCCAATCAAAAATCGAGGGTCTAAAACTCATCCCGAAATACCGGGGATTTTCCTATACTCTCGGGGCCACTTGGCAAGCCAGCTGGCTGAAAACCAGGATTTTTCCCCGCCCCATGCATTAATTATGAATTTCGGAGCATAAACACAAAGAAAAGCACTGAGATAAAAATTCGGGTCTCGAAAAAGGTGAAATCTTGGCGGGATGTGCGGCATGACGCCTGCACATGCAAGAGAAAATGCACCGCAATGGAAGCACAAGCAGAGGCATGAGACGAAGCTTCCGAAGCCAACCCCTTAGGAGACCACGGGCCGGTAACGCCCTACTAGGTAGTGGAGCTAGCTTTGCTTCTCCGTGGTCACATGTATACCACCTAGCAGTCCTAGTGCTGCTATTCTCACTTCAATCTTCTACCGGGGCCTCGGGGTGAACCCCAAGTATCTTGTTCTCGCAGCTAGTCCAAGCCGGGGCCGAGGGGCGGGCTGGACCCCCACTCGGAACGGAGAACTGGCTCCGCCAATGGACCGGAACATCCTCATTACCTAGGGGACCAAGTTTAGGGGTAAGACCACCCCTCTCAAGAAACGCCAAAGTAGGTATTTTACTACACACTTGTAGTCAATTGGCATGGAGGTGGATCTTTGAATACCTCCTAGTGAGGGGTAAGTGATTGATCCCCCGGGAAAACTTCGCCGTGGAACTTGTCCCCTAGGGTAATTTCGCCGTTCTGGACGACGCCTTGGCGAGGTCGGATCGCCAATCAAGGGGCCTCCTCCATGCCCCAAAATCAAAAACGTGGTCTAAACCTTGTCGGGGCCAGCGGCCATCCCAATAAAAAATCGAGGGTCTATAACTCATCCGGAAATACCGGGGATTTTCCTATACTCTCGCGGCCACTTGGCAAGCCAGCTGGCTGAAAACCAGGATTTTTCCCTGCCCCATGCATTAATTATGAATTTCCGGAGCATAAACACAAAGAAAAACACAGATAAAAATCCGGGTCTCGAAAAAGGTGAAATCTTGGCGGGATGTGATGAGATGACGCTGCATACGCAAGAGAAAATGCACCAGCATATATACCTTTCGGAGACTCCCCTTCACAAGAAAGGGGCCGCCGTCGAGGTGCCTGCCCGGTGTTTGCAGCACATCCAAGGTCCATGTCACCATCATCAAGCCATGTCACCTAAAATTTGCCAACATCACCCAATGAAAAGACCAAAGATGGACATCTTTGGTTTTTTGGCCTAGTCAAAACTTGACCTTGCTTACTTGGCATGCCATGTCACCACTTGGGGTGCCTAGGTGGCATGCTTGAGACTAGGTGGCATGCCTGAGCCTCCTTGGCATGTTGGAGCCTGCATGGCATGTTGGAGCCACCTTGGCATGTTGGAGCCCACGTGGCATTATGGAGTCCACGTGGCATGTTTGAGCCACCTTGGCATGTTGGAGCCTAGGTGGCATGTTTGAGCCCACCTTGGCATGTTTGAGCCACGGCATGTTTGAGCCACGGGTGGCATGTTGGAGCCTAGATGGCATGTTTGAGCCACCTAGGAATGTTGGAGCCTAGGTGGCATGTTTTGGAGCCCACGTGGCATGTTTGAGCCACCTAGGAATGTTGGAGCCTAGGTGGCATGTTGAGCCCACGTGGCATATTTGAGCCACCTTGGCAAGTTGGAGCATAGGTGGTATGTTGGAGCCCCGGCGTGGCATGTTTGATAACGTTGGAGCCTAGGTGGCATGTTTGAGCCATTTTGTCATGTTTGAGCCTAGGTGGCATGTTTGAGCCACCTTGGCATGTTTGAGCCTAGGTGGCATGTTGGAGCCACCTTGGCATGTGGGAACCACCTTGGCATGTTTGAGCCTAGGTGGTATGTTAGAGCTACGGTGGCATGCTGGAGCCTAGGTGGCATGTTTGAGCCAACTTGGCATATTTAAGCCTAGGTGACATGTTGTGAGCCACCTTGGCATGTTGGAGCCTAGGTGGCATGGTGGAGCCCGTGGCATGTTTGCGCCCACGTTGGCATATTGGAGCCTTTGCATGGCATGTTAGAGCCCGCGTGGCATGTTGGAGCCACCTTGGCATGTTGGAGCCACCTTCGTGGCATGCTTGAGCCACCTTGTGTATGTTTGAGCCACCTTGGTGGCATGTTTGAGCTGATTGGGACCTGAGATCATGTGCATATGCTCAAAAAATGGATTTGAGGCATAAAAAAGCAAAACTCTCTCTCTCTCTCTCTCTCTCTCTCTCTCTCTCTCTCTCTCTCTCTCTCTCTCTCTCTCTCTCTCTCTCTCTCTCTCTCTCTCTCTCTCTCTCTCTCTCTCTCTCACGCCTACGCGACCATACAAGGATCGATAGACTTGTTGGTTCCCATGGATGTTAAAGTTAAATTCAGTTCAATTCAATTTTGGGATCTTCATAATGCCTTTGCATTCTAGTTTTCTATAAGCATGAGGGTAAAGGGACAATAGATGAGATATTGCATTTTTTTGCACCGGTCCTGCACCCCTCAAGGAATACAAATCAAATTCTTGATGGTTTTGTTATGCAAAAATAGGTGTTAAGTAATTGAAGTAACTTGTCGTACATGGAATACTAGTATAAGGACATGTGATCGCACGCATCACATGTAACAAATCAAGTACTGGTCCTACCACTATAAAGAACTGTGATATGGAAGGATAGGACATGTAGAGAAGCAAGTATTCTTTCCTACTTCTATAAAGACATGTGACAATAGAAGTATTACACATGTCGTAATTCATGTATTCTTTCCTACAATGCCTTCATAAAATAAAGTACTACGTCCTACTACTATAAAGACATGTGACATGGAAGCATATGACATGTAGAGTATCAAGTATTCTTTCCTACTTCTATAAAGACATGTGACAATAGAAGTATTACACATGTCATAATTCATGTATTCTTTCCTACAATGCCTTAGCAAATAAAGTACTCTGTCCTACTACTATAAAGACATGTGAATGGAAGTATAGGACATGTAGAGAATCAAATATTCTTTCCTACATCTATAAAGACATGTGACAATAGAATTATTAGACATGTAGAAATTCAAGTATTCTTTCCTACAGTGGATTGTATTATAAAATGACATGTCACAATAGAAGAAACTACAAAACAACAGTGGATGTTTTAGTCCACTGAAAAAAGAACACCATTATCGAACAAAACCATACCTCCACAAATCCACATGTAGGATTCTTTGAAAACAGGACATGTAGACCTACCAAAACTGATGTTTTCAACAGTGGACCAAAAACCGGGGTGAGTGTGGTAGCTCAGTGGATAGAGCATCTGTTTCCTAAGCAGAAGGTCACATGTTCGACCCATGTCTAACGCGTTTAAAAAGAATTCACATTAACGTCTTTGACAAGCAAAAAGAAAAGAGTATTACATGCGATACTCCACTCAATACCTTCTTGAAAACTCAATACCTTCTTGAAATTTGAAAGCCTGGATTCGTATTTAGGACATGACCTTTGAAGTAATCAATAGCTTTTTCCAAGGAACTGTATAATCAAACAGATTATGTTGAGATTCTTATTACGATGACTGCAAGGACTTAAGCCTAAAAGACTATGCTTAAGATATACATATATCTCATGCATTTGTAGCTCAGTGGATAGAGCGTCTGTTTCCTAAGCAGAAGGTCACAGGTTCGACCCATGTCTAACGCGTTTAAAAAGAATTCACATTAACGTCTTCGACAAGCAAAAAAAAGAATTCACATTAACGTCTTCGACAAGCAAAAAGAAAAGAGTGTTACATGCGATACTCCACTCAATACCTTCTTGAAATTTGAAAGCCTGGATTCGTATTTAGGACATGACCTTTGAAGTAATCAATAGCTTTTTCTAAGGAACTTCATAACCAAACAGATTATTTTGAGATTCTTATTACGATGACTGCAACGATTTAAGCCTAAAATAGTTTGCTTGAGATATATGCATGCCTCATGTGTTTGTAGCTTAGTGGATAGAGCGTCTGTTTCCTAAGCAGAAGGTCATATGTTCGACCCATGTCTAACGCGTTTAAAAAGAATTCACATTAATGTCTTTGACAAGCAAAAAGAAAAGATTATTACATACGATACTCCACTCAATACCTTCTTGAAATTTGAAAGTATTTAGGACATGACCTTTGAAGTAATCAATAGCTTTTTCCAAGGAACTGTATAATCAAACAGATTATGTTGAGATTCTTATTACGATGACTGCAAGGACTTAAGCCTAAAAGACTATGCTTAAGATATACACATGTCTCATGCGTTTGTAGCTCAGTGGATAGAGCGTCTGTTTCCTAAGCAGAAGGTCACATGTTCGACCCATGTCTAACGCGTTTAAAAAGAATTCACATTAACGTCTTGGACAAGCAAAAAGAAAAGAGTGTTACATGCGATACTCCACTCAATACCTTCTTGAAATTTGAAAGCCTGGATTCGTATTTAGGATTTGAAGTAATCAATAGCTTTTGTAAGGAACTTCATAACCAAACAGATTATTTTGAGATTCTTATTACGATAACTGCAAGGATTTAAACCTAAAATAGTTTGCCTGAGATATATGCATGCCTCATGCGTTTGTAGCTCAGTGGATAGAGCGTCTGTTTCCTAAGCAGACGGTCACATGTTCGACCCATGTCTAACGCGTTTAAATGGCATTCAAGTTAACTAACGTCTTTGTGAAGCAAAAAGAAAAGAGTATTACATGCGATACTCCACTCAATACCTTCTTGAAATTTGAAAGCCTGGATTCATATTTAGGACATGACCTTTGAAGTAATCAATAGCTTTTTCCAGGAACTGTATAATCAAACAGATTATGTTGAGATTCTTATTACGATGACTGCAAGGACTTAAGCCTAAAAGACTATGCTTAAGATATACATATATCTCATGCGTTTGTAGCTCAGTGGATAGAGCGTCTGTTTCCTAAGCAGAAGGTCACATGTTCGACCCATGTCTAACGCGTTTAAAAAGAATTCACATTAACGTCTTTGACAAGCAAAAAGAAAAGAGTATTACATGCGATACTCCACTCAATACCTTCTTGAAAACTCAATACCTTCTTGAAATTTGAAAGCCTGGATTCGTATTTAGGAGCCTGGGTGGCATGTTTGAGCCACCTTGGCATGTTTGAGCCTAGGTGGCATGTTTGAGCCACCTTGGCATGTTTGAGCACGTTGGAGCCTGGGTGGCATGTTTGAGCCACCTTGGCATGTTGGAGCCACCTTGGCATGTTGGAGCCACCTTGGCATGTTGGAGCCTAGGTGGCATGTTTGAGCCACCTTGCCATGTTAGAGCCTAGGTGGCATGTTGGAGCCTGTGTGGCATGCTTGAGCCACCTTGGCATGTTGGAGCCCACGTGGCATTTTTGAGCCACCTTGGCAAGTTGGAGCATAGGTGGCATGTTAGAGCCCGCGTGGCATGTTTGAGCATGTTGGAGCCTAGGTGGCATGTTGGAGCCACCTTGGCACGTGGCATGTTGGAGCCCGTGGCATGTTTGAGCCTAGGTGGCGGGGTTAGAGCCGCGGTGGCATGTTGGAGCCTAGGTGGCATGTTTGAGCCAACTTGGCATATTTAAGCCTAGGTGGCATGTTGTGAGCCACCTTGGCATGTTGGAGGCTAGGTGGCATGGTGGAGCCCGTGGCATGTTTGAGCCACCTTGGCATGTTTGAGCCTAGGTGGCATGTTGGAGCCTAGGTGGCATGTTTGAGCCCACCTTGGCATGTTTGAGCCACCTGGCATGTTTGAGCCTAGGTGGCATGTTGGGAGCCTAGGTGGCATGTTTGAGCCACCTTGGCATGTTTGAGCCTAGGTGGCATGTTGGAGCCACCTTGGCATGTTGGAACCTAAGTGAGCACATGGCATGTTTGAGCCTATGTGGCATGTTTGAGCCACCTAGGAATGTTGGAGCCTAGGTGGCATGTTGGAGCCCACGTGGCATATTTGAGCCACCTTGGCAAGTTGGAGCATAGGTGGCATGTTGGAGTTCTGCGTGGCATGTTTGAGCATGTTGGAGCCTAGGTGGCATGTTTGAGCCATTTTGTCATGTTGGAGCCTAGGTGGCATGTTGGAGCCACCTTGGCATGTTTGAGCCTAGGTGGCATGTTAGAGCCACCTTGGCATGTTGGTGCCCACGTTATGCAAAAATAGGTGTTAAGTAATTGAAGTAGTTGAAGTAACTTGTGTTACATGGAATACTAGTATAAGAACATGTGATCGTGCACGTGCATCACATGTAGCAAATCAAGTACTCTGTCCTACCACTATAAAGACCCGTGATATGGAAGGATAGGACATGTAGAGAATCAAGTACTCTTTCCTACTTCTATAAAGACATGTGAGAATAGAAGTATTACACATGTCGTAATTCATGTATTCTTTCCTACAATACCTTAGCAAATAAAGTACTATGTCCTACTACTATAAAGACATGTGACATGGAAGCATATGACATGTAGAGAATCAAGTATTCTTTCAGACTTCTATAAAGACATGTGACAATAGAAGTATTACACATGTCGTAATTCATGTATTCTTTCCTACAATGCCTTAGCAAATAAAGTACTCTGTCCTACTACTATAAAGACATGTGAATGGAAGTATAGGACATGTAGAGAATCAAATATTCTTTCCTACATCTATAAAGACATGTGACAATAGAATTATTAGACATGTAGAAATTCAAGTACTCTTTCCTACAGTGGATTGTATTATAAAATGACATGTCACAATAGAAGAAACTACAAAACAACAGTGGATGTTTTAGTCCACTGAAAAAAGAACACCATTATCGAACAAAACCATACCTTCACAAATCCACATGTAAGATTCTTTGAAAACAGGACATGTAGACCTACCAAAACTGATGTTTTCAACAGTGGACCAAAAACCGGGGTGAGTGTGCAGTGTCGAGGTTCTGGCTCTCCAAACATCATGGTTCCTTTGCCTCTTTGTGGCTGCCATTGTCTGTTTCAAGTTGTTGAGCAGCATCCCCTCTGCCTTGCACTCCTTTGGATTTGGCAAAATTCCAGGTTCTGAGATTTCCATTTCGTGGTGATGAACCACCCTCTTCATCACATCGGCCTTGAGTTCGGGTGAATGTTTTTTGGTGAGCTTATTGAAGTAATCAACTACTTGCTTGGCTATTTCTTGCTGCGTCTCATGCTCGAGATCCTCTGTTCGCCCATTTGCTTTTCTCATCTTATTCCGTAATCGTATTCTCTCTTTCTCATTTGCATCCAATTTCTTGTAAATTGCGAGAGGAAGCTGGATCTTCACGTGATATTTCTGTGTTGCATTGACATCCAAATCTGGAACACTTGTATTGGGATTCATCGGGCGAAAATCCAATGCTAAGCGTGTGATTGCCTCCAGGCCGGTATCAGGGAGCGCCATGAAATTCCTGAGAGAGGGAGGATAAGTGAATTGGAGGGAGAAATTTCGCGGGCCATGACGAAGTAATCCAATTTGCAACGTACTACCACACCACTCGCGCGAAAATCCAGCCAAAAGCCCACAATCATTTTCCTAACGGCTCGTTCGTGAGGTGGACGTGCGAGTACATGAAGGGCGTAAAAAGAAATGACGGGCAGTTACGCCCATCAGCACCCAGATTAAGCAAAAGCAGGGGTGCTGATAGCGGGCTAAGACCCTGCTATAAGCATGCGTCCGGACGCATGCTTTTGCTACCCACCAGCATACTTTCACCCAATGACGAATGTGGTGATTGTGGTGATTGTGGTGACAGTGATGAATGTGGTGCGTGTGATGACTGTGGTGACTGTAATGGATGTGGTGGATGTGATGATTGTGATGAATTTGGTGCATGTGGTGACTGTAATGACTGTGGTGGATATGGACTGATCTGATTTACCTCATCCTCCAGAATGTGCGCATGCCACCAAGCTTCTTCTACTTGTATAATGGGCTGATTTTCGTTTGCCCCATCCATGCTTGATGTCAAAATCAGCATCTCTACTTGATCTAGATCAATATCTTGCTGAAATAAAGTGTCATCAATGGGTCTTTGAATGGACTCCTCCTTCATGTTTACAAGAGTCTCTTGTAACTCACCTTCACCAATACTTTCAAGTCTTTGGATATACTTATCTGCAACTTGCTGCTGTAAATGACATATTTCTGAAATTTGGGTACCTTTTAACCACTTGTACAAAGTCTTATCTTCCCTGTCACCCACTTCCAAGACATGAAAACAACTAAGACCTTGCTGCCCTGACACCATAGCATTCTCTTTGCTGATTTCTAACTGCGGGCTGCTCAAAGAAGGATTGCAAAGAAAGGTACCTTTTGCTGATTTCAGAGGATGATCTATAGTAACCTTGTGTTCCCCTTGAAAGATGTTCATTTCACGCTTCCTCCATGAAGTCTCAGCTTGTACGGCATCTAGCCATGTACGACTCAGCAACAAAGTATAAGTTTCAGCATGCACACTCTCTGGAAATTTCAAAACCATGAAATCCAAGATTGCTTCCACCTCATAAACCTTGCATAACACATTTCTTATGACTCCCATAGGCTGCACCTTCATTTGATTAAATGCTTTGAGCATCATAGTTGTCGGTTCCATCATTTTCAATCCAACTTGAAGCATTATGTGGTAAGGCATTACATTCACTCCATTGCCGGTATCTATGTTGGCCTCTTTGATTAGATATCCATTAATACTCACATCACAAACAAATGGCCCAGGATCCTTGGATTGCCGGGCTGCTGGCTCCATTCTCCTTTTGTCGGTATCATTTGATATGATTTGTTGGACTGAAATTTCTGATTTTGTTCTTCCCCCTAACTCTTGCAACAACTTTGGAGAATAATGCATCAATTGCTCAAGAGTAATTGTAACTTTAGTGGCCAAAACTTGGCTGATCACATCATCTTCATTTTGAATTTCCTCATCCACCATAGGAGGCATCACTATGGGCTGATTTTCTTCTATAGACTGAAACTGTTCTGTGGGCATCACATTGAATTGCTTCTTAGGTGGTGACACCTTCAAAGCTTGTTCCTTCAAAGCCTTTGGAAAAGAGGTCTTAGTCTTCTCCGCAATTGGCACTACTCTTGGTTCTTGAACCACCTTTTGTGATCTTGTAACTGCATTTACTTCTCCAATCTCTTCTTTTTGCTGAAATGGGTCATGCTCCACCTCAACAAATCCACAATTTACTACTGATTTTGCCTTCTCTTGCTTCTTAAGCTCCTCAATAAGAGCCTTAACTTGAGGATTATCAATGTATTTTGCATCTTGAATGCGAACATCATTATTAGGAAGAGGTACTGATTCAAACACTTGCTGCTTTGGTGGATACTTATTGGTTGCCCATTCTGGTTTTCCATAGATTTTCCAACAAGTAGTCTCATCATGCTTGAATTTATCACATAACTTGCAATATAAATGAGCCTTACTTGGATACCATCCCTGTTTTGGTTGCACCATTGGTGTGGAACCCATTGGAACTTGTTGGGCAATTGGAGCGTGTGGCATCATTGGAACTTGTGGTATGATAGGTGCTGCCTGCATTGGTTGAATAGAAATAGATGGTGCTTGTTGCATAACAGCAAATACCGGATTGGCCCTCTCAAAGAATCTCTTCTCCCTACATTCTTGATCATTATGGCCTTTGATTTGGCATCTTGAGCAGAATTTCAGCAATCTACATGTAGTATCAGAATGCCCAATAGACCCACAATACTCACAAGTAATAAACTGCACCTCCCTTGGCTTCTCACCAATTGTAAGCTTAGAAATCTTGGCTGCAATATCCTCTGTTTTATGCTCTGGAGCAGCAACCTCATGAATATATCCCAACTTATCTTCAGCCTTGAGTGCATACTTTTGTGCCTCTAACAATGTTGTAGGCTGTTTAGCCTTCACCTTATGAGCAATAGCTCGTTTCAGCCCCTTCACATACCATTGGATATCCATTTCATCACTCCTTGCAATCTTCCAATGAACCACGGCTTTGAGAACCGCAATGTACCTCTGATTATACTTTCTAATTGATTCATCTTCCTTTTGTGTAAAATTGGTCCACCTTTCCATAGTCTTATCCTTACCATGGACTTCCTGATAATTAGCAATGAATGCTTCCTTTAATTCCTGATATGTCATGGTATCTGGCTGGGTTTGTGCCCATTCCTCCACTGAATCTTGCAAAGAACTATGAAACCAAAGCAAGTAATCAACAGCCGGTAACTTACATTGCTGGCAATACCTCTCAAACTTCACAATATGCTTCAAAGGATCCCGATCCACTAGATCATCAAACTTTGGAATCCCCATTGTCTGAAAACCCCATACCATAGGTGGTAATACAGCCATCTCTGCCTCTTCTTGGGTTTCTTGAAATTGGAAAAACGAAATTGAATCTCCCTTCAACTTGAAAAACGAAATTGGATTACCTTCTAGATCAGTAAATGGAATCAAAACCTCCTGGATCTGAGAATTAGACCCCAGATCTGCTCCCAAATCTAAAAACGAAATTGAATCTTGATGCAATTTTGAGCCCAAAGATTGACTAACTGGTCCCCTTCTTGTTACGATGGAGCTTGGTGGGATCTCCTTCTTACCTCTCTTGGGCATAAAACTATGCTCCCCTTGTCAAATTCTACCCCACAAATCAATTACGGCAAAATTCCCTTCACACAAGAAATTGCTCATTTCCCAATGGTGCCATTCTTTACCGACGAACACCAATACCAATGGTAACAACTCCTTTTTCAATGGAAATTCTTGCCGATCAATGGTCTGTCGAGCACCGTGGTAGCCAAATTGTTAAAGCTTGAACTCTAACCTTGCAAGAAGGATGAAAAACCCAACAATCCAAGCTCAATCTAACAGAACAAGGCAATGCACAATACAAAGAATCATCATCTCCATAGCTAGATCAAACAAAACACTCTCTCCAATACACCGTCCCTCTCTGTTCTTCTTTTTGCTCAGATAATACAGTGGTGATAATGGCCCCATAATGCATACGTGCAAAAATCCTGCACGCGTGCATGCGCGTATATCACTCTATATACGGTATATGATGAGTGTGGTGAGTGGTGACAAATGTGGTGAGTGGTGACAAGTGTGGTGAGTGGTGACGAATGTGGTGAGTGGTGACCACCCCAACAGTTCAGCAACCTCTCGACTTTGGCCGGTTAGGGCTTCTCCGAAAGTTGGTGCAGTGAAATTTGTCGACTCGAAAAGGGCCGGATCTCTTGGAGCGGATGTTTGAAGCTGAGGAAATCTTTGTGTAGTGGCCATTGGGAAGTGCTTCGGAACGGGTTTGTGAAGAATGGTGCTTAAGAGGCCGGAGGACGAAGAGCGAAAAGCAAAGGCAAAGACAGACGAAAAGGTTTTAGGGCGCGCAAGTGTTGACGAAGGGGCGTGATGAAGATGAAACAGCAGCCGTGGATGTTGCCAGGTGGCAGTAGATCCAAGGGAGACGATTGAGATACAAAAATTTGGCTAAGTCCCTAAACAGTTAAGGGAAAAGCGATGAACGGTGGAGATGAGTCGTGAAATGACAAGGTGATGTGACAGGTGGCAAAGGTACCCATATTTATGACTGGCGGGCGAGAAAGGAAGGAATGTCATTTAATGCCGGCAACTCGAGGCGGGATATCATAAAAAGGAAATATCAGAAGGTACCATGGCTAGATATGCGGCGTGAGAAAGGATGCTGGAATTAGAAAGAGCCTTGCATTGCCAACAAATTTTCTGATTGGTCCACGTCGACCTGGATCCCATCGGTTTGGCTATATAAGACGAGCAGTGGGTGAAGCTGAGACACCCGATGGCGAACATGAGCATGGCAGCTGCTGGACTGAATGAAGACTACACAATGCCCACCAATTGTCAAGAGTGGATTACCTGTAAGATGAATTGTCTGGACCTGTGGAAATGCCACAACCGTGGCATTCCAATGGACGGCTGGTGCCGTGGGATGGCTGAGCATCCCGACCCTCTGACCAATGCCATGGAGGTGGTGGTGCATTTGCGCTGGGATCCAGAGCAGAACTACTACCACATCCTCCGCATCACCACTGCTCCCAACCCAGAGTAGACGGTTTAAAAATTAGGATTTGGTAGATAGGGCACTAGCCCGTTTTTGTAAATAGGGCTCTGCCCATAGTGGAAATAGATGGGCTCTGCCCTCATTTTGTAAAAATTTTCACCTCTATAATATAAATATGCGGCTTTTTAGTCACTATCTGTTGTGTCTGTGTCTGGAACTGCCTCTGGTGCATGACTGTCGATTTCTGCTGTATGAAATGGTTTGAGGCGAAAGCCATTAACCAATGTAGGTAATGGAGTGCCATCTAACTCTGCGAGCTTGAAAACACTGGGTTGAACCACTTGAACAATTTGATAAGGACCAAGCCATCTGAATTTTAACTTGCCTGGAAAATTCTTGTAATGGGAATCATACAGCAAAACTAAATCACCTTCTTGAAAAGTTTTTATTCTCAAATGTTTGTCATGTAAGGTTTTTCGCAACTGTTGTCCATGCAGAACCCGAATATATGCATCTCGCCTGAGTTCATCCAACTGTTCAAGTTGGTAAACTCGTTCTTGAAGAGCTGCAGGTGGATTATGAGTGGTAGCAAGGTGGAACCGAAGTGTTGGAAGAACATACTCAGAAGGCATCAATGCTTCTTGACCATAAACCAACTTAAAAGGAGTGTGACCAGTAGCAATCTTGAAACAACAATTGTAAGCCCAAAGAACAGTAGGTAGCTTGGTTTGCCAGTCCGTGCATGAAGCATCACAAATTTTCTTGAGAATAGTGACGAGAGTCTTGTTGGTGCTTTCAGCCAAACCATTCCCTTGAGGATAGTAAGGTGTGCTTTTGCGATGATGTATCAGCAGATAATCCGTCAGCTCCTTGATAGTATGATTGACAAAGTGGACACCTCGATCACAATGCAGATTGAGATTGGGCAAATCCAAAGGTCAAATTATAGAGACATTCATTTCAGTGACAGATAAACAGGATTTACAAGCCACAGACACCTTCACTTTGGCTGGCTGAGCTATTGTGGACGATACCCTGTCAGTTTTCGCATATAATATCAATCGGTAAGATAAGATGTCCGCGTTCCAGGCAAACAACAAAACAAGTGTATATTATATTTCGCATGTGGTTCACTTGCAATTTGTTCATTATTTGTATGTGTTTCATGGCTCCATTCTTGAATAAGGATCTCTTTTAGCCAGCGATGTAGACAATACCTATTGCCCAACATCTACTTGATGACGTTTAGTTGACACATTACAGAGCCAAATGTGGATCTACATGGATTTAAATGGATTTAATAAAACTAGACTTCTTTTGGTTTTGCCACCTTTAGTTATGGAACTTCAACTAATGTTTGAAGCTATTTCCCATTTGTTTTGGACAAAGATTAGGTAATATGTATAAAAATGTAGTATATAATTTTATAAAATTCATTACTAAGAGAAACACTACGTGGGCACATTGTCCAACTACATAATAGTTATCATTAATGAACATATATTGGTAATATCGTTCTTCCCTTTGTGCAACATTACATCTCACCAAAGGCATAAATACAACACCCCATGTTTGTTGCACACAACTACGAAAGCATTTCGAATATCCAGACTGTACGGTCCAAACCATGATTTTGTTTCGAATATCCAGACTGCACGATCCACACCATGATCGACACACCAATCCGCCTAACTTACTTAATGAATGAAAAACAGAATCCTATATTAATAAGAATTGTAAAATCCATTGGATGTAGTGTTGCATCAGCATCGTATTCGTGTCCTTCTTTCGCATTGATCTATGCTTCTGGGGACGAAGGAGTAACGCTGTCTTTTAAAAAAGTCCTGGATATAGCACTAGCAGAGAGCAAATCTGCTATGGTGCTACCACTGGGAAGTCGGCTAGGGCTCTCCGATAATACCCTGAAAGTCTAAATCAAAAGCAAAAGAGTTCTGACATAAAATTCGGAAAAAAATACGGCACACGAGAAATGCAAGCCTCATTTCCGAACAGCACACGACCAACGAAATCTCCGTGTCATTTTTTGGAGCCTTATTCAATTTCGATAGCCATCGATTTGAAAAAGTTGAGATCTAACAGCGTAAATTTAGCCACATTGGATTTTGACGGCATGGAATTGACACGTGGATAGTCTAGAATTGCAGAAAAGGTTGTAGGCCAGATAAGGTTGGTGTGCTAAAAATAAAACATTATAAACTTAGATGACGTGGCCGTGACGTGGAGGCCACGTATTGTACGTAATCCCAGCTGGCATATATTATGCACGAGAAAATCTCCTCCTTGAATGTTCTGAAAAATAATTCTTGGCGGCGCCGCCAGCAACCGCCACTGCTGGCGGTGCCGCCGGATTTTCCCATTATTTTTCACAAAATCCTCGTGGAGATTTTCCCTTATACACAACGTGTCTAACATGAAAGGTGGCAAAAATGTCTTACGAATGCCTTTTGGGAAACAAGGCAGTTGGTACATTTATCTATTAAGTACCTCTCGCATTCATGCATGATGGAGCATTGCCCTATTCGGATTCCGATCGTATGCTGAGCAGCTTTTATGGAATGTTTACGTTTCATGGAATTATAGCATGTGCAGTATGCCTGCTGCATGTTCATCATATTGGTCCAGGAATGAGTAAAGTGAAGGAGAACTTATGTGGCTTGGAGATGTTTGCTGTTGATCCAGGTCTCTTTTCTTCTTTATGTTCCTACTTTATTCTTTGTTGTCTGTGCTTATAGCTTGCTTACATGCTTTTATCCCCCCTTGACTGATATTTTCATTCTTTGCAGGAGAATCCACTCTTCAGAATGCTTAACTGTAAATTTAAAGGGAAGGAAACAGTGGTAAATTCAGGAATAAAAAAAGCTGTGCCCCAAAAGCAGCCTACTCCCCTTCCAAGGTAAAAGCTATTTCTCATTTGTTTAAATCTTTCTTTAACTCTTAGCTAATATTATGCATATTCTCATCCACAGATGGGAGTTGTTTCTTATTTGGTATGGCTGCTTGCTCATTGTCTTGATTCTTTCTTTGATACAGCAAAATGTTCATTTTCTTCATTCTTGTGTTGTCTTATGTATGAAGGGTAATTCATGCAAGCCAGGGTTTCCAGACTACGATGCTTTTTCCAATGGTAAGAGCTTACAAATACTTTGGATTGGAGGAATATTTAAGTCTCATACCTGAGTCTATTCTGCAGCTTGTATTTATGGTTGAACATTATAAAGTTGGAGGTCGAGGGCAGGTTTCAGTTGGGCAGTACTCAGGAATTTTGGTCGGTTAGTTAACCATATGCTCTATCACCTTATGTTTACATTGTTGCTGTTTGTTATCTGATTAGTTGCGTCTATCAGGCGTCCCTGTTTCCACTTGCACAATTCTGCACTTCAGTTCTGTGGGGAGCAATTTCAGATAGAACTGGCAGAAAGGTAAGCTTCACTACTTATTTCATAAATAGTGATAAATGTTAAATTGTATAAGAACTGGTTGTTACAGATTGAAATTGTCTCTCACCAACACCCTTTATTTTACATTTGACATGCCAGCCATGGTTAGCATTTGGAAATGCTGTTTCTGCTACATCTTCTCTGCTTCTAGGAACATGTAGAACATATTCTGCTGCCTGCACGATCCGTTTCCTTGGCGGGCTCTTGAATGGAACTCTTACAATGACAAAATCTATGGTTGGAGAACTATGTGATGGGTAAACGTTTAATGTAGTTCCTTATTTTTCAATGGAATTCCTACACAGAATAGTATTGTGAACTTTGGCATATACCCTAACTAAGGTAGTCATCTTTACATTCCTCTCTGATTTTACCATATTTTTCTTGCAACAGATCCAATCAAGCAAAAGGTTTTGGAATTTTGAATTTAGCATGGGGTATTGGATCAATGGCAGGTCCAGTGATTTCAGGTCTTTTAGCACAACCATGCGCTCAATACAAAATACAGAAATGTCCACGTTTTCTAGTAGACTATCCATTCTTGTTGCCTTGTATTGCTGCAACAATTTGTTCGTGCAGTGCTATCCTTGCTGCATTATCTTTAGAAGAGACAAGTGTAAGAAAGCTAAGCTACAAGAAGTTACCAACCAGCTTGGCTGAATTGGATGACAATCTGCCAAATGAAACGTGCATGAATGACCTATTATCACCAGCAGATAATCATGAAGAGGATACTGGAAACAGTTCTTGTTCAAGAACATTGGATCTTAGACCACCTCTAAGCCAAAGTGAATTGAAAAGAGAAATACAAGAAGCTAAGGGTATTGTAACATTGGAATTAGAGCAATTTGTATCACAAAATTTGTCTCAAAGCAATGATCCTGAGCTTTCCAAATCTATACTGAGAGACAAAGACGTGCTACTTTCATCTCTGTGCTATTCACTTACTGCACTTATATTTATAATTGCAGGTGAGACAGAGTTCTCCATTTTCCTTGATGTCTAGACATGCATTTTGTTTGATACATAGTCTTGATATGATGCAGATGAACTTTTTCCAATATTTGGAGCGGCTTCAAAAAGTGTGGGAGGGCTGGAATTTCACTCCTCAGCTATAGGCCTCATTCTGGGAGTTGGAGGAGTGGTGCTTTTTCTGTACACATTCTTAGCATATCCAAGAGTTGCCAAGAGAATAGGGCCTTTATACTGCTTTAGAGATGGAGTGGCTCTGTCGGTGCCGCTATGGATCATGTTTCCAATATCTTCAATTATTCCAGGCAAACCCAAGTTGCAGGTGAGTTTTTTACTGCTAGTCATGGCCATAAAGAGCATGATAGCCTGCACTACCTTCACTGGAGTGCTGATTCTTGTGAGCAACTCAGCCAGCCCTGCTAACATGGGGGCTGTTACAGGACTTAGTCACAGTTTTGCAAGTTTCTTTAGAGCAGTTGGACCAGCATTTGGTGGCTTTATGTGGACCTATGCTACTCGCCTTGCCTTTCCTTTCCACCAGTTTGTAGCTTGGTGTTTTGTCTCTGCTCTGTCCTTGCTTACCATTGGAATCTCGTTTTTGTTGCCACCTTCTTTAACACAACCTAAAGGTTGCTTGGAAGGGTGCTAATAAAGCTTTTGAATGGCAAACAGATGTTCTATTAATTCTCAATTTACTGGACCCCCGATAATTCTTTACAGAAATGCACATCCCTTGTGCCAGATCACATATGTAAAAGCAATGATTCATCAAGATCCAAGAAGATATTAGATTTATCTACGGCTTGTTGTGACTTGAATGGACACGAATTTCTGTGATTTTATGATGAAGACAACTTAACAGCGTGAAAAACAACCTCCTCTGCAATATTCCCAAGCATCCACTATGATATGTGATGCAAATCTTGGACTCCAGAGCCACTACTTTTTAACTTTTTAAAGAGGTGGCGTTGTACTAAGAGGATAACTTGGATGTATGTAACCCTATGCTGCATTTGGGGAAAATTGAATTACCTATTTATTGGTTATACCCATCTGTAAATTTATATCCATGTTTTGGACCAAAGCATGTTTTTGTACCTCGGTCGGATTTGTATTCTGGAAGGCGTTTAAAACTTTCACCAAACTGTTCAGACCACATTAATGCAAGTTGATGTTGTACCTTGGAGGTAATGGGTGGTTCGAGCTGGAGATATTTGGGGGCACGCAGAGCAGGGACTGATTGGCAAAATGGGGAGGCGCATTACCTAAGACATGAGAAATTACATAGTTAGATCAAGAATGACCATTTGCAAAGCAATTCCACTGTGCAAATGGTCTATAGGAGTAAGGCATCCTGAACTGAGAGATCTACAGGTTTATTGGCGAAAATTAGAACTAGTAAGAATCAGTATGTTTTTTGATTTGAATGAGCAGATAACAACCTAACTGGTGGTCAAGTCTTGAGAGCGCCGTTACGGAGGAGGGGAGGCATTAAAAGGTCCTTGTGCGCAGTCCCACTCCTAATCCATGCCTTGTGGCGTACTACAACACACCCACGTTCCGACTAGTGTATTAAACCAGCCCTCGATATTAAGTTAGGATGGGCGTAGCTGCTTCTCCGGCTATGGCAATGGCACCCCAACGGGCCCCCCCTCCTCCTCCTCCTCTTCATCGTGGCTATGGCCATGAAGCCTGCATTTGGGTCTGGGCACCAAAAAAGCTACATCATCGCAGTGGATCCAACCCGCATTCCCGCCGGAACCCACCAATCATGGTACCAATCCACTCTCGCTTCCCTCAATCCCACCTCGGAAATAATCCATGCATACAACCACGGATTCAACGGATTTGCTGCTCAGCTGTCTGATACAGAAGCACAATCCCTGCGGCAAACAGCCGGATTCATGGCAATGTACGAAGACAAGCTCCTCAATCTGCACACCACAAGAAGCCCACAGTTTTGTTTAAATCCGGCCAAGGGATATGGCCGGAGTCGAAATATGGCAGCGACAGCATAATTGGAGTGATAGACACAGGGATATGGCCGGAGAGCCAGAGCTTCAGGGACGAGGGGATGGGGGAGGTGCCCAAGAAATGGAAGGGCAAATGCGAGGAAGGGGAAAAATTCTCGGCAAAAAACTGCAACAAAAAATTGATCGGAGCAAGGGTGTATTACAGGGGGTATGAGCGATTGATGGGCGGGATGAACTGGACTGGAGAATTTAAATCTGCAAGGGATTCGCAGGGCCATGGAACGCACACTGCGTCGATCGCTGCAGGTAGAAGGGTTTTGAATGCGAGTTTTTTTGGATTGGCCGCCGGAGTAGCGCAGGGGATGGCCCCTTTGGCTCGAATCGCTGTGTATAAAGTTTGCTGGGGAGAATGCGCTACCTCGGATGTGCTTGCAGCGGTGGATCAAGCTCTTGGCGATGGCGTAGATGCGATTTCTCTGTCCCTTGGAGGCTCTGTTTCGCCGTATTACGACGACCTTATCGCCATCGTTGCATTTGCAGCTATGAAACGAGGTGTTTTTTTTCTGCCTCTGCCGGCAACGATGGCCCCTCCCTTCTCAGCGTCGGAAACGATGCTCCTTGGATCGCTACTGTCGGAGCTAGCACCATGGATCGATCCTTCCCTGCCAAAATTTCTGGGTTCCGGCCAAATCTTCCCCGCTGCTTCATTTTTTACAGGATCATGGACCAATCGCCAAAAATTCCCCCTCCTCGATCCATCTTCTTCGCCCATTCCTGATAAATCATCCCGCTGCTTGCCCGGATTTTTGAATCCTGATCTAGTGCGCGGAAAAATTGTACTCTGTCAAATGGGTTCCATCTCCGATGCAGAAAAAAGTATGGCAGTGCATGATGCAGGCGGATTGGGCATGATTCTGATTATGCCTGCGTATCTAGGACATGGGATTCTTCCTGCAAATTCATATCTAATACCTGCGGCGAGCGTAAGCAATGCAGCAGGGATTGAGATTAAGAAATACATAAATGCAACAGCGAATCCCAAAGCAGGGCTGCAATTTTTGGGCACAAAATTGGGGGTAAAACCGGCGCCACAGGTTGCAGCGTTTTCGTCCAGAGGGCCGGGCCCTGTGTCGCTGGATGTTTTGAAACCGGATTTGATCGCCCCAGGAGCAAATATTCTTGGAGCTTGGAGCGGATCTGCCCCTCCGTCCAAATTGGTTTCTGATAATCGAAGAACAGATTACAATATTCTGTCCGGCACCTCCATGTCATGCCCTCATATCAGCGGCATCGCTGCGCTCCTCAAATCTGCCCATCCAAATTGGAGCCCTGCTGCTATTAAATCTGCTCTCATGACCACTGCAGATTATACCGATCAATCTGGCAGAATTATTTCTGATCAATCCACAGGATCTTCCACCCTTCCTTTCGATTTTGGATCCGGCCATGTAAACCCACAAAAAGCCCTTGATCCTGGATTGATTTACGATCTCACAGAACGGGATTACTCTGATTTTCTGTGCAGCCAGAATTATACCACCAGACAGGCTCGATTGGTGGCCCAATCGACAGATGTTAGATGCTCGAAGAGACGGCCGAGGGCTCAGGATTTCAATTATCCATCGTTTTCTCTTGTTTTTATGTAACTGGGTCGGATCAGAAGCTTTCGATGCGCTTCAAAAGGACTGTGACAAATGTGGGTCCTGCGAATTCGACGTACTTGGCTATGGTGGTTAAATCCGGCGGTCTGCAGATCAGAGTGAGGCCGAAAAGGCTTGTATTTTCTGCTGCGAACGAAAGGAAGCGTTTTGTCGTCCAGGCCAGCCTCCTCCGACAGAATTCGTCTGAACTGGCCCTGCCTCGGAGTACACTGTCCTTAACTTGGAGCGATGGAAAGCACCACGTCCGCACCACCCATTACTGTCCTTCTGGTGGAGTCCTTTGGCCCTTAATTGTCTCTTATGCTTTGCAACTTTTTCTATGCCCAACAGCAAATCTACTTTGGCATATTTTAACATATATTTTACACTTCACCATCTCCTTATCCATCTCATTTCGTTTATTGAAGATATGCCTTGTTTTTGTCAATTTTTGTCGTTAATGTTTGTCATTTTTGCATTATCCTTGCCACATGACAACTACTTTATTTTAGAATTCTTGTCGCTCTGACATTTTTGTGTACATTCTGCATCTTTGTAACATTTTGTTCTAGTTCATACAGCCCAAATCATCTTAAGCCAATTCAATCTATTACAATAAATTTAACGCGGACGGCCAATGCTTGCCTCAAACATTTCCTTTTTTCCAACCCTCATAACTCACTTGCCTGGCAGCTAGGATTTTGCTTGGATCACGTATCATTTTAAGAACATGTATCAATTGTAAGACCCTTATAGGACTCTTTATCAACTCGTACTAGAAACGTATGCCCGGCGATGCCGGGCATTTGCCATGAATGTGCAGAATGGATAGATGTAATGGATAGATAGGTCCTGATATTGCAGAGTCTATGCCAGATTGTGCCAGTTAAACATAATAGTTTATCATTGTGTTCTATCTTCCATTTCCGCCCTTTTTAATTTTGTGTAGCAAGACTTCTATCTGTTGTTACAATAAAAATTTTATTTCTTGGATGAAGCTTACGTTTTGCATTGATGCCTACAATTTTGGGATGATTGTCTTACAAACCACTTCTACTTAAAGAGGAACGTACTTCCACCGATATCACTCATTTAAGATATCATGCTACCATATAATTTAATAGCAACTAATCCTTTATGCGGTTTTCAAATTTTTTGATCGCAAATAGCCATTTTAATCTTGATTTCATGAATGCAAATGTCAATGGATCCCGTTTGAGAGGAGTTAGCTATGCATGGATTATGCTTAAGGAATTAGTTGTTAAAATTTTACAAACATGTTTATGCTAAACTATTTATGTTGGAAATTCATTTGAAGGTGAATCTTTTTTAAGGTGGCAATGGGTTGTCTGTTTCATAAAAGGTTATTTGAGAATGAGATTTTCCAAAATAAGATACATGGGTGTTTTTGTTATTATTTGAACCTGTTCATGTTGCTATGAAATTAGTAAACAAATGCTCATAATCAATATTTGTTGAATAACTATATTTCTTATATTCACACCTATGCCACACAACCTAGAACAACTATATCATATGCCTTCCTCACCCAAACTACACTTATACATCTATGTTCGCAAAATCTATATAATTTCACCATTCAAATCGGAAGGTACATTCAATAACCTATCTAAATATGACTTCGGTTAAACTACTTCCATCTCTACAACATGTAGTATCTACAGCAAATACATCCTAATGTATTGATATCAAGATTTGCCACATTACCTATGTAAGTTTTATGCTATTCCATATAGAAGAACATCTAAATCACAGTAGAACCCACTTGTGTGCTGGGCAAAAAAGATTTAAATTGAGTAGGTTCTTCCAATGTTCTCCTACACTTTCTGGAGCCGCATTTTCAATGTCTGAAACATAAATATGTAACTTTTGGAGATTTACACAACTCTATGCAAATCTTTGTGAGGCTAATGAGACACAAAGGCACGATCATCAACATGTTCCTCAATTAGAATTCTTCTCATCTTGCTACCAATAGAAGACCATTATCCCCAATAATGTCTCGCGCCCATGGAAAGATTTATTAGAATAAACAACATACACCAACGCCAACAACACAATAGCCATGGTAATGTGAGCACAACAAATGTCCACAGAGAGAGTTGATAGGGCGAACTAAGAGATGAATAAGAACAATCTAATTAGGGAACGGAGAACAAACTTCCAATGCGTTACCAACAAATACACTTCCAAGTACATAGGCTTTGCATACAACCAAAGCAAATCATAAAAACATAAGGCCAAAATCTAGAACTTCCATACATTGCTTCTAGCTTAGTCTGTTTCCATGATCTGCAACTACATAAAAGTGGTTTGGAAAAGCACTAATAGACTGGAAAAAGACACTTGCCTGCAAATCAAATCATAAGGTTTGGATAATTCTTCAGCAACTCATGATGGCCCTCTGCTGGCAACCTAGAAATAAGTAAATCCAGCTTTGCCAAGTTAGTTATCACCAGAAAGAGATGTTGAGTTCCTTGGCAAAGGGATCATTGGATCATCATTGTCAACACTAATGAAAATTGCCAGTTTCTTCATTGAATTGCAACTGCTCATATCCCCTTGACACATATATATTTGACAGGTCCGTGACCTTAAACATTGTTAGAGGCACGCACCTTTCCCAAGCATTGCTTGAAAGGTTCTCAATGCATAAAATGTTCCAAGCTGGTCCTTCATGCTCACATGTTCCAAGCTGGTTTGAAATGGATGTCAAAAGATATACATATTACTATATGATGGACTTACCTAGGGATCGAGAAACAAATATTACTTTTAGATCTAAGCAGAATCCATATAATTCAACGTTGTGTGCTTGGTAAAATAAAGATATTGTCATATCTCTTTAGGAAAAGTGCTGAGATAGATTTAGGCCTATAGGCCTTTAGAGTACTTTATGTCTTCAATTGCGGGAAAGAGAAAAGATGAAAAGTATATTAGAAAATTTGTCTTTCAGCAACCATCAAAAGGAGTTACATGCAAGTATGAACAGTACATCCATTAGAAGATGAAGCAACAATGTAAATGATGTTAAAACTATTGAACTAACTAAATAACTAACTATGTTGTAGCATGCTTAGGAAGACATGCTTAATAGCACCAAACTTTAAGCTTGCATTCGTATCTGCAGAATGCTGATGTTTTAACATAAAGAAGATGATGTATCTTTTATCAGCATGAAAAATCTATTTACAGTATTAAAGTGCAAAGATGGGAAAGAGCCTAACAGTACACAAAGAGATCTAACCAGGTTACAATACATAGGTACGTACCATTCTACATGATGCAATTTTCGGATACCTTCCAAAGATGATTTCGACTCGGATGAACACCAAAGGATGTGAAAAGAATGTTGGGTTAGAGTACATAGAAAATCAATCATATGCCAAACATATCTTACCTCTATATTGACTTTACAATGCGGATGCTCCACTCAGAAAGCGAGAAAATCTTTGTTAGACCTAAAAAATCCCGGTGGATTCACATGCTTTGCTTCTCATACTTGAACTTCGGTTGCATATTCTTGAAGTGGAATAGAAAGCGTAATGGATCAATAATAATATTGATTTTGCCCTTAGGCATATACATCAATAACATAAATGATTTTGCTAAAAAATTGCTTCCGTGGAGCGGGCATCAAAGACGTGATGAAGGTCAATTATCCAGTGCAAGATGGCATGCTCTAGAGCAGAAAATATGGTAATTACGATGTGCTCTGGAGTAACAAACTTAATAAGAAAAGCCTATGCCAATCAGTACAAAGCACCCCAAGTCTTCAAATGGAAATGCGAAATAGAGGTTAATCTCATTTTTTAAGCACCAGAGCAAAACATATTCTGAGACATGAACATGCATGGGTAGAATTTACATTGCTTCACGTGAATAACATGCTCAGATCTATTTAACAAAACTGTAGAGAAATGAGAAATTGTTGCAAACTAATATGTTTCAAAAAGAAGGGACTTCATAGAAAGAGATTAAATGCATCTAGAATGATATGTGCCAGAGTAGAAAATGACTTTACCCAAGATATGATAAGCAGTGCAATACAACATGCTTGAGATTACAAACTACAAATAAAAATGCTCAAAAGCACCGGGGAAGACTCGTTACCTCTTTTCTTACAGAGAGGTCTTTTCTTTGAGTCTAGCCTCCCATGTGGCGATAGCTTATGCTCCAACAACATATAAATAGTACTCAGAATGAAGTATCAACAGTACTAAGAAATCCTTAGGATCCTTAGTGCCATGCTCTTGCATCCATCCTTTCATTTGAGAAAATTTGTTAGAGAAGAAGTTGTTAGATACCACTGCATGATGACCTTTAAAAGCTTGGGCAATAAAAAGCAATGCCCTGTGAAAACAACATTTAACTACTATGCAAAGCGTATAGAAAAAAGGCATTGAGTTCATTCTAACGGTTTTAACAATCTTCTAAGAAGATCAATATACATTACATGTCCAATTTCTTACACCCACATTTGTTTTAGAACAATACTTTGAGAATAGTAGATGGTGCACAAATTGGCATTAAATGCCCCCTTAACTTTGTGCGGGCATGAGGAGCTGCAAAGCGAGGAAGGAACGCAAACATTCGGGCATAACCAATCCCACCTTATTTTAATAAAGAAGATAAGGTAGCAGGATCAGATGCAAATTCAGACCAGAATCTGGATATTAAAAATATAAGCATATACAGGGAGATACAACAGATCTATATGATAATAGGGAGTATGAACAACCAAATTCAAGTCCTAGTGCTCAGATAAAATGCAAGGGTCTAGCATTAGCATTTCCAATTCTCATGTTTGGTCTATGCAAATGATGCAAGATTAAAACAAACATAAATTTGCAGTACAAAGTACGATGTCTTTGATGCATTTAAATCCTGGACAGTTGCACAATGCATTTGAGATCTTCTAGACTCCATTATCACAAAGAATCCAAAGGCAGGGCCTTTATGTTAAGTTATATCTCCCTTAATGACAATGAGGATAGTTAAAGTAAGCAATCATTTAGCATAAACTTGCATATCCTTGTTAACAAATTTTGAAACACTATGATTGCTAATGAGATACATTCAAATAGGTTGAAAGATAAAATACCTGAAGATGATATTCCATGCAGACAAAAAGGGGAATGAAGGCAAGCACAACATTGGCAGCATAGTCCATTGCTCTTTTCCATGCTCAATTCTTTTACTTTTTTCACATAATAATGTTCAATTCTTTCACTTCTTTCGCATTACAATGGAGCAGCCAAACCACCCAAAGGAAGTGACACAGTCCTGAATTGCTCTAAAGCTTCAGAAGAAATAGAGAACCTGGAAATAGAGACCCAATAGGGGAAACAAAGGAGATCCATCTACTTGGCAAGACCCGATTAACAAAAGAAAAGATGCCACCCGCACGCCGCCATTTTATGCAAAAGCTATGAAGAACATCCCTGGACTGGATCCAGATTTCGTTTTTGATGCAATGGGCATGAGCTGCAGCAATAACAGGGGTTAAACGACAGATTTAAACATGGCATCCATCACTATAGCTAATCTGATTGAATCTAGAAGGATACCTAGGATTGTAAAAATCATGGGCTCTGTGTCGTTTATCAAAAAGGCTACCGTTGGGATTCATCCATCCATGTCATTTATATTGGGAACCCTGCTTTTTCTTAAGACAAAGAAATGAACGATTATTATGCACAAAATGACACAAAAGAAGGAAAAAAAGAAGAAAAAAAAAATAGTTAAACCTACAGACATGGAGGGGCAGTCGGATATCGAGATGGCCCAAGATAATACTCTTCAAATGACACATTACATCCCTTCCCACATCTTGTAGGAAGAATGCCCACAGCTCTCATTTCCCTTGAGCAAAGAAGAAGCAAATCTGACATAAACAAACGATTTCACATTTGGACATGAGGGGCCAAGAAGGCACCGGTCAAAACCTTGGAGCAAGACAATGGAGTTGAGAGAACCATAGCCCTTGATTCCAAATCAGCCGCAACTCAAGCTCAAGCACGCAACTCTGAGGCGCCGAGCTGGATGAGGAAAAATTGGTAGATGGATGAGGAAAAATTGGTGGAGGAGGCGGCCATTTGAAATTCGCATTCAAAAGTGGCAACTTGCGTCCGCATGCGGGAAGGGAACGCCGCATGCGGGAAGGGAACGCCGCATGCGTCTGCACAGCGGCGTTCCCAGCACAAATTCCAAAGCCTTCTCATTTTAAAAAAGAAGATATGATTTATGTTGCTAAGATTCGATTCCCTGGATTCCACCACTGAGGCATTAATCATGGCCGTTCATCCCTCACTAATAGAATACAATATAGTTTGTAACGTTTTTTGTAACGGAAAATACATTAATAAGTATTTTTTTATTTGCGTCACAAAAAGTGATTTGTGACGCGTTACTAACGAAAAACCACTTGTAACACGTTATAACATATTATTTTGTAACGTGTTACTAATACAATATTTGCGACGTGTAACAAAAATTAATCGTAGTTGTCGCGTCACAAATTAATTTTCAATCTTGCGTGTAATTGCATTTGTCACGCGTCATAAGCGTTTTTTAAATTACTATTGTTCGTTGCGACGGGTGTCAATTGCAAATAAATTCAATTAAAAAAAAAAGGAGAATGAGTAACTCCAAAGAGAAGGAATATACTAAAAAATTGATTGCATCATACAAAATAATATAAAAAATATGGTTCAAACTGTTTCAACGTGTTTAAGCAGTATAACTACCATCTCCATCAAAATAATCCTAGTGCATGCCCATCTCATCACCCTCTCTGCCAAGGGGAATGCTATCATTAGTAGAATCAACGCCTAGTAGAGCCATAATTCTCTCGCAAAAGAATTATGATCAATAAACATCAAGGATTAGTGTCAAATCGGTATCAGCGCGTGTTGCTTTGCTAAGATACGACAAAGAGCTCTACACAGAGAGACTTATTCAACCAATCCACCTGCAACATCATACCATAATGAAAAGCTTAAGCAAACAAGTAGGGCATTTATCATCTTCGCCCAAATACCAATAGAAGTTAGCTCATACTTGGACACAAATTTTATTATAGAAAGACGTCATTTGTACACAAAATGTGAGAAGCTTTTTTAGCAAAACTCGAACTCAAATCTTTCCGCGTGATTAATCTATCCGCACTGTCGTCCTTCGTTCCATGGTCTGAATTTTGGCGTTATATGCTCCAAACCGAGGCGGTAGACTTTCTAATTTTGTAGCTTTGGAATAAGTGAGAGGCAATGGGTTGATGATATCATCTTGACCTATCATAAGCGGACAATGGAAGTCACTTTCGAAGATACAATACACAACATGGCTATGCAACTTCTGGAAGGGTTGACGACATCCACGAGGAATGGGTATTTCCCCTAGAATCTAAAGCCCGAAAATCAAAAGTATTTATACTTTGGAGCTTGCCAAACATCATGGCTTATCTACTCCTAAGAAGAAAAACCCTTTGGACTTTGACGCAGCTTTTAAGAGCAAGCAAACAAACTATATATATCGATACATGATTTGCTCTCCACGGAACCACCAAGCGCCTTCTTGCATTATAAGCATTAACTCATCCATTTTTCCAAGCACAAAAGGGAATCCACGAGGCGTTGACATCTAATTGGAAATTTGGGCTTTGGAGATCACAACCGTATTGGTACCCAAGATAACAGTGTAGACACTGGAGGATTTGTAAATTTGATACCAATTTATTTGCATACTCATCTTGTGTATATTCTGGCCTCTTTACAATGGATAATCTTCAGTTCATCGCTTGTACTTTGATCATAATGCATTGATGTTGGATAAATCTAGCCTTAATCCTTTGAAAAATGCCATGCTTAGGCTGTTCCTGTGCGTATAGAAATCTTGCTCTGAAGGACCCATGCTGTCATTTATATCAAAGCAACCTTAGGCTGGAGAATTGTATTTCTGAAAATTATCAAGCTTGTATTCTATAGAATTGCTTTTACCTACCACTTTCGGAGTAATCCCTGACCAAGTTGATCATCCCTATCATTCCGGGGCAGCATTGAAAGAGTTTCTAACAAGCAGCCCAAGAAATTTGAGCTGCTAGCAATTTTCAAGTAGGCAGAATTCCTGATGGCACTACTATTTGAGATTTATTTCACGCCTTTACAAGCTAATGGTGAGAAAAGCTGGTTTAGAAGGTGAAATTGTAAGAAAAGAATGTTTGAATACAAGAATTCTCGCCAAGCAAATGTAACACCACAGTTAATGTTGTTATTCCTACTCCAACACACTTTATCAACGTTCCTGATAAACAATAGTGAAGACTGCTCAGACGAACAAGAGCTGCAGGTCTTCTAACATTTCTAGTTTGATATGAAATATATAGAGTTCTGAAAACTGGATTATGATGAAATAATGAGCAAAAAGAAAACATTATATTTGACATTCTAGTGGTGGGCAGATGTACAGTCTATAAAAGGCAAGGGTTGACATCAAGTGCTTTCGTACAATCCCCAATTTGCTGCATAATAGTTCCCCGACATCACGAGCGGAGCACCTTGACCTTAAAGACATTTTTGATTCATGTGTTTGATGACAGTGTTAAAACACAAGATACAAAAATTCACAGCGTACTACTTTTGTTAGCATGCCACAGTGCGACCTCGTTTCTTCCTTTTTCGGACATTCCTCTTGGACGGATCTTTTCCACGGACATGTAGGATGCTCCACAAATGAAGATCATTGTATCTACACCAAAAGAAAAGTGTCAAAGCGGCATTTCTAGCACGCCTTTTCATCATTAAATTATAGCACACATTCATTAGGAGACCATAAAACTATATGTTGAACATGAACAACAGAGAATGTTTGCCATGGTGGCCACGCTTACGAATATAAGCTGCCCAAAAGGGTATCGCTTTCCTACAAAGAAGTGTTACAACCTATAGAGTGAACAAATGATGAACAGATTAGGTGAAGGATGAAACTAAATACATAAGATGTAGTAGTCTACCACTATGAGCAACGATTTTGCTGTATGCACACGCTCAAAGGTTTACTACGACTTGTTCTAAAGTGAACACATTATGAAAGAAAAAGGATTGAAAGCTACTTGCCTTGAGTAGTATGAATTCTTACGTCAAACATTTCGAAGGAAAAAACATGCATCTATTTACCACACAAACATGCATCTATTTATCACACAAACTTGCTATGTGATACCGTTTAACCCGAACACATTAGCTTTCTATCTCAAAGTAAAAGTCAAAGAGATACAACTTTATTATGTCAAATGCTACAGTTTAAATCAGTGCAACCAGCCTTCTATTGTCTAAGTCAAACAACAAAAGAAGTGTATGAATCTCAACTCTATGGTTTTCAGCCTTGTTGAAGCATATTAATGCACTGTCATCAATAAGGCTTATTAATGCTCGCATGTGCCTTGAGGCAAATTTTATGAGCCTTATTATTGGACCCAATCATAAGGTCGCTTGATTCAAGACCTAATCATAAGGTCATTCCATAGATCACAGTAGAATAGAATAGAATAGAATAGTAAACTCTCTAAACTCTCTAGATTAACAAGCGGCATGCATTTTTGTCATTCATTTTCTTGGAAAATGGTTTGCAATATATCATGGATATACAACAAATTTCCTACTTGTTACGAGGGTAGAGAGGATTAAGATCATGGTGGCAGAGGCGTTTGCTGCCCGGTGGCATAGAAAATAGGGCGAAGTGGCAATGAAATGTATATGGTTTCTAACATGATGCGTAAATGTACATTGCAAAGCGAGTTTATGGAATCTGTGATTAGCGATTGGGATATAGCAGAGTTCTCAAAGGCAATTGATCACGGCGGATCTCTTTTTAGAAGTCCCAATTACAAGTAGTATAAGTGAATCAGATACTCTTGCCGGCCAATTCTATCGAGCCCAACATCTAAGATCTGTGGAGTTTCATAAAAAGGAAAAGCAAAATCCAATGGCGGACTTGAGCTTTAAACATAGGTCGCTTTTAAAAGCAACTTGATGCCACATCCAAAGATGAGCAACTTGACGCCCACATCATTTAAAGCAACTTGGCGATGGCCGAGAAAAGATCAACATGATTCAACTGTCTCTCCATGATTCAATGTCTCTTCATCCAGTTTGGGGAGAGCTTTAAAACTTCTTTTAAATCTATGTACTCTGAAAGTACCACGAGGAAAGCAATGCTTGCTTGCTCATATCTACATCCCGGATGGCATGTGATTTGTCCGAGAAGATAGGCCGCAAACCCACCATCTAAACAACACCACGCCCAGCGAAGCGTAGCATGCCTAGCAAACAACCCTACCAATGCCAATCGAATCCTTGCATACCAAATCTTGCATGCACTATTACATTACGTTACCAAAGCAATTATGCAGAACAAAATCTGAGACCATAGTTGCAAGGAAATGAATCCTATCTAACCGGGACAGTTCCGGTGTATGTAACTTCGATCTAGTTGCCTTCTAGCTCCACATTTTACGTTGCTTCCTTGAAAATTTTCCTTTGCTTCCCTCGGAATTTTTGCCAATGCGAATTTGGCCTCATTAGGATCCATTAGATCCATCAACAATAAAAAACACAATGTTTGAGGATTCTTACGGCAGAGAGCATTCTCTACAAGGTAAATTTGATCATAAAATTTTGGAGGTTTTTAGATGGGGAGCGCTTCCAAGAGGGAATACGGGCGCTTTAGATGCGTGATGCAATTTTAAATTGGATGTGAGGGATCAAAAATACGGAACCAGAGAATAAAGATGAGGAGGAGCTACTGAGATCAACGGAATGAGGGCCGCACCTTAAACAAGATCGATCAGAGTACGCAAGATAGCAAGATTGGCAAGGAATCAAGAACGATGGAGCAATTTTGGGATTAAGTTTGTGACTCGTTATGAAAAATTTTGGGATTATGTTTGTGACGATTTGCCGCCACTTGTGACTAGATTACAAGCCAATGCTTGCTAATTTTCTTAACACGGTCATTTTGGGAAGTTATTTAGTAACTTGCAGCAATGGTAATTGACGATTGCTCTTTATAATTCATAACCCATATTTATTTTCTTGTGGTTTTGAGTTTTAGTTTAAACATCTTAGCTCTAGATACCATAAGCCATATATCTCATCAAATTATTGCCGTCACATGAAATAACCACTTGCACCTTAGGTCGTCTTAGAAGATTTAATGATGAGTTGATTCTCCGGCTTTTTCTCCAAGCCTATCAATTGTGAAACAAGTCATCATTTAACCAAGTTCCTTGTAAGATCTTTATGCATATGTGGTCATATTAATTGACCATTGCATTATGCATTAAGGACACTAAAACCCATTCACCATTGAATGTCATATGATAAATCCCTGCACTTAACCTAGGTTAGATATTAACTTTGTTTTTCACATTCAGAACTTATGCATGTCTGTTGTATAAGTCGACGGAATGATATTTGTTATAGAAGACTCTTTAGCTTCAAAAGGTTCTAATATGGAAATGCCACAAACCAAGTTAAGCTAGATCTATTTAGCATGGTTTATGACATTTAGAGATGTTATAAAAGTAACAATATTGCCCTGAGATATATAATAGTATTTATTGCACTTGGCAAAGTGCAATCAACTCACAAAGGGACTAAGCCAAGGTAACGAAATCGCGACTCCAAGTTCCATGTTGTGCATGAAATTTTTTGTAAAGGATTATATATTTTTTACAATAATCCCTAGTTCTTTAAAATTCTTATAGCTAAGAAATTAGGCTCCACGATTTGTTGGACCATTTTGAAGTTATTGGTTGCATTGGACCCCAAAGTATCGATTGAACAAGCCAAGTAGAGTGCATAATGAGTATCAAAGTGCAGGACCATGGGGTCTATAGGTAGCCCTGTCCTATAGGTGGCACCCCTAATTTAAGTGTGCTCATCTCCTTATACATCTACACATATAAAGTTTACTATTTTTACCCACATGCATACAAGAGTTAGATATGAATCTTAAATGTTACCCTCCAACAATCATTGTCAAAGCATTGTTATTTGAAAAAAACATATTAAGAAGAAGATTGTCAACAATTTGTCAAATCATCCAATTTGCCATCTCTTTTTATGAGATCAATCGTCATACGCTACATTATCATTTTCATGCAATATTGCACGACATTCTTCCGGGTTTTACATATAAATATTGACTCTTAATACTTTAATACTTTTCTTTTTAATACTTTAATACTTTTCTTTTTAATACTTTCCTCTGGAGGTATATTATAATTTACAAGCATAACTGGCCAAGTAGATCAAGGCATCTACCAAAGGAAAAAATATATATATTTAAATCCTGTGGGTTTTAAATTGTTGATAAGTCAATATTATTTTATTCGTAGTACTTTTCGAGGAGGGTGATAGTGGATTAGAATCCAAACTTAGGAGTTTCTACCTCAGCGAATTCCCTTACATCGGCTCATCGACAATGTTCAATAATATATGGTGGGGAATTCATTTCTTGATAACAATAATAATCTTTTTAGGGTGAATGCCTTGCCATGTTGCCAAATTAAAGCAGATTTGTTGCTACCAGCGGCATTGGTTTGGAGAAAAGTGATTACAGGACATAAGTCTTACTATAGAAAATAGAGATACTATTGGTTAAGTAGAATAAGAGACTATTATCTTCACCAAAAGAAAGCTTATCGTGTTTAAAGGGTTTTGGGTTGTGTTGGTAGGTCAAAAGTCCAAGTCCTATTTTTTGTTAGAAGAAGTTGCTTTGCATGTTGGTAAGCACCTAAGGCTAGAGTTGGGAGGTTCTACGAAGTTCAAATTTGTCTTTGAGGGCAAAAATACAACTAAAAATTTTATCTGATTGGAAGTTTTTACATGCAAAAAAAAAAAAAATACAAGGACATGATGGTGAATTTGGCATTTTTCTTTTGAATTCTAAAGCGCTATTTCCATGATCACACCCCCTATAGCTCTAGAACCCATTTTGATGATATTTTGGCTTTGCCCACCCTATGCCCTTGGTCAATTGGACTGATGATGGTCTGCCATGAAAGTTACCTAGAAACGATTTATGGCCCTTGGGCGTAAGAGACCTCGATTCTCCCAAAAACTTAACATTAACTTCACCCTAACATTTCACAATCTATTTCTTAACTAACTCAATCCTCACATACCTAGGCCAAAATTCATATTACCTATAGAATTGGGGTAATTTTTCCTAAGTTAAAAAAGTCCCCTCGACTATCGATCTAACGAGGTTAGAATATCGCTTGATGCTATGATTTGGTCTACCAAAATCATAGCTCGATACCCTTCTTGATGCTCCCAGAACCTATATGATGCTCCCATCATATAAGTATGGGTAATTCCCCTCTCATCTTATGGCGACTCCATCACTGAAGAAAGGCCCTCGGGTCGACTGGGACCACTTGTGATGGGAAAGTGTCCAGTTGAAGGACACGGAGATGTCGTGTCCCCATGCCTTCCATGGGAATCAGCGTTTATATACATGTTAGCACCTGCCCAACAATAAAAAGTAAATTATATGCCACGGTGAAGGGTGGCTCATCTATCATCAATACGAACAAGAATATAATACTTATGACATAACATAGAAATGCATCATAAATGAGGATTCTACCGCCAGCTCGGGGAGGGGGAGGGGTATGAGGGGGTGTCAGCCCGGCCAAAAGCCTCCGGATAACAACAAACGGAATCATGACAATGGCGTTGGGCGGCATGGAATAATGTCTAGGCCTAGTCCATTCTATCCGCCCCTCTTGTGCACACTTTTGCGGATATAGGTGAAACATCTTTTTGTGTGATTGTAGCCTTTGAGATGCAATCTCATGGATTTATAAATATGTGGAATATCACAGTCCAGTTGTAGGCGCCCACGGATCTTTTTGAAGAATGACATTATCCAGTGTTCTCCCTCATCTTAGCATGGTGTTGGACCCATGAGTGTGATTAGGAGTGATACAACCTCCTGTCCCCCTTGGGCTAAAGTCCTTGTGAAATACTATCATCTCGAAGCCCCTCGGCTTAGGACGGGAAGAGTATCAAAGAGCCTTCCCTTTGAGGTCTTGCTATCCTGTGTTCCCTGCCCCTTCCTCTACATCACGTTGCCATAGACATCCTTTGCCCGGAAGGTCTTCATGGTCTCTCACATGGTGGTGCATTATCTAGATTGATCTTTGTTGGACCCTTCTGCATGCTTCTTGCTTTGGGCCGGGGCGGCTAGAGCTTGGACTCTCCCCCCTGGGTAATGTGCTTTGTATTGCCGGAACTCTTCTTCTGGATGGTATGTAAGTTGATGATGGCACATCCGCCTTATGTATTATTATGCCTACATTTGACATTGTTTCTCGACATAGAATGTCTTTTCTCTGCTACTCCTCTTGGAACTTCACGGTAGGTGTAGTCGATGAGGTCCTTCTTTGCCCATGCGCAATCAACCCCATGGGCTCATCAGTCCTAAGCCCCTTCTTCTACAAGCGGTATGGTAGGCGGAGGATATGGTTTGAAGAGGTATTCCTTCCCCTTCGATAACCACACTTAGGGACAAAGGCCCGGTGATGCCTATTTGGTGGTCGTTGGCTCTTCTAATATCCTCGTTTGTGCCTTCATGACGCCGTTCCATCCTTGCTGCTAGCCTGCTCTCTTCACTTCTGATCGTCATCCCCCTCTTCTTCATAGTCCTTTTCAGTAATGGGCGCTCGAACATGTCTTTGCGTAGGCGATACCGCGGCATCGAGATGCGTGGATGAGGCCTTTGGTCCATTCTTGTGTCGGTGCGAGCTCCAAGGGCTGTATATAAAGCCCCCTACCTTGTTGATGGCCTTGAAGTGCATGAGCGAGGATAAAAATTTTGCATGTCTTTGAGACATATACGTAATCTATGAACATTCCGACTCATATAATCTAAGCATGTTTTTAGTCCCGTCCCATCATGGGTCTTGACTTTGGAACCCCACCTAAGACTTGATTCGGTGACTCTAGGGAGACCCACTTCCACCACACCCCCTTTCCCCCGGGAGGAACAACGACTTCCTAGGGCAAGATCCGCTAATCATCTTGGCCAGATGATGATGTCGGTGTAATAGCATCTACGTGATAAATACTATGTGACCGCCAATGCGTATGTGTGAGCTACTCTATTTTATTAACCATCACCTAGTTTAGGAGGCCACCAACACCTTAGAATGACTTGATTGAGTCTCCATTAATGTTTTTTCATTAATATTTACGCGTCAATAAAGATCTAGCTAATTGGCCAAGAGGCATTTATGCGCTTGCAAGTGTTGAAGAAGATAAGAGGAAGGGCGTTTGGAGCCCTACAAGAGTGAACCACTGCGGCCAGGTGTAGATGATAACGTTCCTAAGCAGGCATGCCCCTTAACCAAGCTGGGCAAAACCGCTCTAGACGTTTATGAGTAGTCGCTTCCTACCCATTTATGCCGGTGTCTCGAACGCCCATGTGCACATTTCGGGATCGAATGAGCGTCTACCATGGGCCCAAGTATAGTCTCTCCCACTAGAACTATGCTTGTCCTCGAGCATCCAAAGCTATACCATGTCACAATATTACCAAGTCTTGCAAAAAACCCATGCATATAGGCACCCATGGAGACTCGAACTCGAGACCGGCTCGATACTAAGCCCAAGCGTTCCTAACCGACATGCCTCCTTAACCAAGCTGGGCAAAACTGCCCAGACGCTTAGTCGCTTCTACCCATTTATGCGGTGTCACCGTGCGCCCCATGTGCACATTCAAAGGATCGAATACTCGAAGCGGTCACCGGGCCAGATTATAGTGAAGGGGTAGCCCATTGAGTGATCCTACTAAAGATGATGTAAATCGAGATCAATTCATCTTGAATGAGTATAAATAAAGAGCCTTTAACAGATTTAATGTACAAAGGTGAAAGACCTAGCTTTCAAGCACCATGATTGGCGTGATCCATAGAATGGGCCACATTCAATGCTCTACATCACTCCAATCAATCTTAGCAAGCCACAAGCAGCCATGTACCATGAAAATGCATCAAAAGGTGCAGCGTCGCGATCCTTACATGAAGTGAATGGGCAGTTGCATGATTAGCATGCTTTCCGTTTCTTTAGCATTTGTTTTCTATGTTTCTGGCGTACAAAGTTTCACACATAATCTAAGCAACCTCTTTTACTTTACTTCATAAATTTCAATCAATATAAATTTTAGCAAAGAATTGGTCTATTTTTTACCCGAGAGTGTTGCTTTGCTATCTTGGAAGAGGTTATTCGTGGGGACCATGGGATCCTTGTACTTGCTTGAGCACGGGGGCTATCATAGAGATACTCGCGATGGAACAAAGTGTTGAGGGGAAAGTTTCCGATTTCAAGGCAACCTTCTTGAGGATTATTAATGGAGAACTCATGGCATGGAGGAAAATAGATAAAAAAAAATACAAATATATTTTAGAAATTGCAATTAGCTTCTAAGCGTAACAATGCGTGTTTGAACTAACGTTCATTGCCGGCATAAATTAGCCCCCCCCTCCAAATCAACCCCTTGTAGAGCGATTATAACCACCCAAAATCGTCATTTTTTCTTTACTAAGGAGCTTGTTATGCGCAAAATCACCTCCGATATTGCCATAATGCAAGTTTTGAGTCTTCAAATTGATGGTCTCTAGGAGTAGAACCTTACTTGTTTTGGACAAGCGGCTTTTACGCGAACTAGCATGTGCAAAACAACCTCGAATGACCTTTGCCATGAAAATTGGGCTCGACACAAGCACCATCCTTTTGTAAACTACCAAATCACTAGAACACCCCGTTCCTTCCATTTTGATGGAACCATGCCATGGCAACCAAAGCAAAAGCAAAAAAGCCAAAAGCTGCAGCCGAGGCAAAAGGCACAACACGGCCAGAAACAAAGCAGGGAGGCCAACCCAACCAAAGCAAGGCGGATACAATGGATATGGAATAGGCGGTCAGGGCAAAAGGGAAAAAACCCCTCGAGGCGGGGAAACTAGGTCTGAGAACAGATGTGCCATGGATTTGGTAGCAGCGAAACGTGCCGCCCACCGGACACCACCCCGTGAGCGTGGCCGCCAAGGAAGATGGGTGTTGCGGAACCTGCAGGAGCTACTGAGGAAGGTGAGAGCAAGCATAAAACAAAGTGAGCTCCATGCTTTTTGAGAAATCAAGGCGTATGGTCAGTTGCTACAAAGAAAGATGGGCAAGCATACAAAACAATACGTTCCAAGCTATTGGAAATCAAAACTATTTTGCCCGTGAGCATAGGCGGTGTGGTGAAAATCGGTATATTTGAAAGTGCTGGATTAAAATTCTTGATGCTAAGCCGTTGCTGAAGATGCCTTACGATGTCTACCAAAAATCTTGCCGGTGAAGTGTAAATCATCTGCGTAAGTATGTGCTATGTGCTCTCACGGGAAACCATGGCGGAACCGATCCGCATTTGTCTGGGCCTCCCCAAAGGTTAGTCGGCCCAAGATGGCTGCCCATCAGCGTGCCCTTTGCCCGATTTTCACCGACCAAGTAATGTGGGTTTCAGCGCTTATTGGCATATTCGCATATATTGGTATATACCGAATATGCCACAAACCAATAATGGTGGAATAAACATAATATGCACTTCAACATAATTTGAAATGATGGATATTAATCATTACTTTTTCCTCAAATGTATAATTGGTTGAGTCTTTATTACTACCACAACTATTTATCAACCCAATTATATTGTCATGTTCTTCAACGTGACCATCAATGCTTTCTCCTCGCTACGTCCAACCTCATCTCCATGGCACGCATTGTTATTACAGCCATTAACCATCATGCGTAACCTAATATAAAGTTAGTGCCTCCCACCTAATGCATTATATTTTGGGCCTCCATAGATCGTCATGGGAGTAATCTATACCTTGGGCAATGAATAACCCTCTTAAAACACTAGGGATGCTGATTGATTGTTTTACTATATATCGACGACTCCGATTCTTGGAATTTTTCATTTAAACTTCGATAATGGACCATTAAATCTTCTACATTAGGTATGCTTTATTAATTTCTCAATGTCATGAGGCATAGCTAGATCGTATATCACAACCCATAGCTTAGTCGGTATACCCGTCTATAACGAAAGTTACTGCATGCTGAGGAGCTCTCACCATCAACCTCAATGTGCCTCAAAACTCCCTTGAAAAAATTAATTGTGGCTTGTTCTATTGAAGTCCATTGGGAATACTATGGGTATCTTTTATAATACAAACAAGAAGTACGCGCATATTCTAAGGGTTCATGCATAGCCCAGACAGATTACTAACCTATCCTGCCCAGGAGCTAGGGTGTAAGGCATCACTAAAAACAAGTACTAAAAGATCCGGGAGCTTTCTAATAGATACCAAATGACTTAAGATGCCGCCTTCAATCGCCGTAGGCACTCCATTATGTTGGCTTTTAACATTCACACCAACATAGTTCAAACTCATCAACCCGCGATGTCCTCTACAGCTCATGGATATTGCACTAGGATCTAGCATGTCAACGCCAAGCTCTTTTCAATCTTCTTTCTCCTAGTGGTTGTAGGCAAATCAGTAAATAGATCATCCATGGTGCCTCTAGAGAAGCTCAAACTTTCAGGAGTGCTTAGAAGAACTCAAATGGACGTTTTTAGAAGAACTCAAATGGGCACGTTTCCAACGCATAAAAAAGATATTGGTAACACGTTATTAAAATGTTAATATTTGTCACGTTACAAATTGCACTTTTGTAAACATTACAAATTTTAATGGTTGTACCTGCGTTACAAAAGTTCATTTGTAACCCATTACAAAATTTAATGTTTGTCACACGTTACAAAACGGGTTCATATATATTTTAGTAACATGTTACAATTATTTAACGCGGTGCCACTAATTCTGAAATTTTATACTTTTGTCACTTGTGCAACAAATCTAAAAATGCGTTGCAAATTATTATCCGCTACAAATCAACACGTTACAAACCCCCATTAGCCCCTTTGTAGTTACCTTTGCAATTGGATCCTTACCATCTAACTTTTCTATAACAAGGCATTTGCCTTGCACTACCTACAGCAATGACATACTTCCTCAAGGGTGTCATTGCAATGTTCTATCCAAGTCCGTAGACCTAAGCAAAAAGCAGTCGATGCCTCATCTTGTTAAAGAAAAGGTAAGAAGAAAAAATTCTAGAGAGAAACACTAAATGATGTAACTGGGCACTCTAGTGGCCATAGCTACACTCCTCCCGTGGATTTGGCTTTTTGTGGTGGTTGCATCTTCAAGGGTTTCTTCATCTTCATCTCGAAAGTGGTAAGATTCTTGCTATGTATTCATTTATTATGTATGATCCAACAAGACTTCATTACATTCCTCGGTTTACCCTAATCCATTATGAGAAAAGCCCGAGAAAGTGCCTATTTTTGTGCAAGTTGTTAGGGAGCTTATTAACCTGGGAGGCTTATGTACACGTTATTTCTCAATGCATGAGAAGATCCCCAACCAGCTAATAATACTTTCGTGATTTTCTTCTTTCATTACCGAAACATGGAAAGTCCTTAAGACGAAAGGGCTATAGATAGATCCGCATTGTAATTCTGAGGGTTCAATGCTTGAATGATAGATTTGAAAGAAATTGTGAAAATTGCGACCAAGTTATTATGGGGCAAGGGTCGAGAGGCAAACTTTTAAATAAATTGAAATGTTTAACATGCCATAAATTTATTCATATTGTCTAGTTTAGATTGCAAGTTGTAGGAAGATCATTTGGAGATTTGCTTCATTTGCACAAATTATTTTTCTTGGTTTCTTCCAAGTTAGAGCATTGAAGATCATATTATTGCAAAAATGGACATCTATTGCTTATTGGTATTCTATAAGTTATTCTGGGGTGTTTTTTCCACCAAATCTGTCTCTTATTGTTGTTCTTTAAATTGGTTGAGCACGCCATCACATTATTGCGGTTCTTTAAGTACATCTTAAAAGATCGGCATGCTTGTTATAATCGCATAAATTGGTGTAGTATATTTGTGAACAAATTGCTAGGTTATTTGAGTTAATGCATCTTATTTTCAAGATCTTTCGTTGGAACCACATAAATTAATGCATCTCACTTTTTGAAACTCTTTGCAAGTGCACTTACTTGAGGCGATAAGTTATATTGTAGTTATCTTTTCATGGCTTGCTTACTAGAGTCAATGTACTCGAAGATTCTGAGCTACTTAGGAGCCAATGTACCATGATTGTTTACAAGTGAGCGGTGATTTAATGACATTTAACCGTTCGCAAGAATAGAAGGTAAATGAAGTTCCGAATTATCGAGGTAGTTGTCGGGTTAGTTACTTTCTTGGCTTTTCTAGATCCTTTTCCTATTTAGTCTTTTCCTTTTTCCTTTCTTGTTATCGCGATCACTGACATGCATCTCCTCTTTCCATGTAGCATGATTTAGTATTTTGGCCGAGCTTCTTATCTTCAACGATGCTTTTTCCTTAGTATCCGATTTTCGTTTGTTGTTGCAATGTAAAAAAAAGCCATTTTCGCTTCTATTTTTCATGTGTTTCCTCTTCTCAATTTTATTTAACATTTGGTAGCGAGTCACCCAACCGCTTGCAAATTCTTGGTCAAATTAGGCGGATTCCTCTCAGCTTTGAGGTGATTCCTCTCAGCTTTGAGGTTTCAAGATTGCTTTTTCGTTTTTAGGTTTGCAAACATAACCTTTTCATCGAACCGGTCTTGTTTCTGGGGCGACCACTTTCAACAAAGATCCAAGCACCGGACCTATTAAGGACAAGAATATAGGCCGCAAGATGGCATCGGGTTGTTTAATATGGACCTTAGTGAAGAACTTGGATGCACCTAGCAATGCATGGACTAATGATCGATTCAAGTGTAACCGTGGGTCTCTTATGACCTTCTATTGCAAGATTAACTGAAAGTTTGCCTGGCCCCACTTATGTTTGTTCTTGCTTTGGCTCCATTTTGTTGTTAATCACAAATGGTTGTTCCTTTCTTATTTGTTAGTTCCCTTTATGAACCTCTTTTTTTATAATGTCTTCTAGTGTTTGTTATTCCTCTTTAAGATAACGTGATCTTGACTCCACAAAGTAAAATTGCTTGGGGATACAACAAAAAGTTTGAACAACTTTCAAAATTGATTTCCATTCTAACTGGGCTCTACTATGTTGTGCGTTTGTGCAATAGAAGCTTGAACTATATATTCGTTTTGTTGTTCCTCTTTGATTCTTTGTTTATCCGTGAGGTCCCCTACTCATATACCTGCACTCACCCAGATACAAATAGAGTTCATCCCCATACCGGCCCATGCTAATATAGGGCCCCTCCACGCATCATCACAAGAACCTGAAGAGTTCCGGTGGGAAGAATGAAGGGTCCTTTATCCTATCTCCCTCGGGGGCCTACCTAATCGCGAAGGCGTAACCATACATGTCAAGAGTACATCCATCAACATCATATGACCATCCCAGAAGGATGGTCCTCCACATATTCTGCATAGACACAAAGATCGACATCACATAGGAAATCCTACCCAAGGCTCTCGGACTCAAAGGGATGACCGGACGGCTTGGGTCTCCGAGTTCATTATATTTAATTCATGGCAATGGATTTTGTTGGCATAAGAACATGGCATTGGGTTGTCCACTCCATCCGCCCCTCCCGTGCACACTTTGCGAGTAGGGTCAAAAGTGTTGGGACTGATCGTAGCCACGGATGCATAGCCAAAAGGGCTATTCCCTCGGTCTCATCCTCCCGATTCGATGGGGCGGGAAGGGATCACTCCCCTCCGAGAGATCTACATTTGACTCAAGGTGACTAGAGGGCCACGCGCCGTATTCGACCGAACCCTTTGGAAAGTGAACACCACTTCACGGGTGTCGAAGCCCATACCTTGCCCGCTTTTCACTGGCAAGCTATTGGACTCTTAGTCACAATGATCCCCGGTAGGCCTTACACACCGAGGGATCGTTTCAAGAGTCAACATGAACCCCCTTCTTAGCCCGGTCGGCCCCTTCACCCACAACCAGGGTGTGGTTCTTGTACAGTTTTAATCTATAGTGTGCTAGAGGCTAACTAGGAGCATCAACTACTAGGCTTGAGGTCTCTACCCCCTTCCCAATACAAGGAGTTCACAGAGATACATCATCCATATACATCACGAGAAGAACTAAAGAACAAGATCTAATCTATAGCATAGAGTTAGGTTCTTTTAGTTAGTGTATGGTATCTAGAGATCTAGATACGCTATAGGCAATTTAATAGGCTAAACCTACCGATACAATAATCGGAAGATGGTTTAGGCTATTAAATTGACTAAATACCTGGTCCTTGGGTTGCTCCTCGACTCGAAGTTCAACCATCCTATTTGGCGCCTCAATCAAGGGAAACTAATGGTGCAATTCGCGGGCAGTAACGCGGGAGGCGGTTTTGGCTCCGGGGCAGCCAAACAGAGCTCTCTAGAACCCTAGGGGCTTAAAATGGCAAGTTAGGTTTCTCCTACCTAAATAGACAAGGGTTAGGGCTAGGGTTTCCAATTATCCCTTTAGGCATGTGGGATAATTGGGAATGGGCCCACTTGCCTTTAATGGCTAGGTGGCAAAATGTGCCCATTATGGAAGGTGTGCACCTTAAATAAATGCACATTGGTAAATGCACATACCTAGCAAGTTGCCCCTAGGGGCTACCCACTTGCTACACGCGTTACGCATTATCGCCACGGAGGGCGGCGTGGCGATTTTGGCGATGCGAAGATGCACGCCGGGACCATATATCGCTTTGGAACGCCACATTCTCCTGAAATCACCTTGAAATGATCGGGCGGCAAAGATCGTGGGTCTCCCACCTTGGAATCTTCCTAACCCGCAATCAACCTCGATGCATAACGATATACTACTATAATACTTACACATTTATTAAGATTACCTTAAGGTAATATTTTTAAATCATTATTACGCCATCACATTATCAAATAACTTGTCAAAAGTAACTTCTAATAAAACAAGGTACTTATTAGTCTCCGTTATCACAACATTTAGTTTATCACAATTTAACACCTTCATATACAATTATTATTTAAGGTACTCTTCATTCCTTGCAACGCATTCCAATAAAATTTGTGTTGCAAGTCTTCGCACCTTAAAACTCGCATTAATTTTACAATATCTATAATTACGTACTTACTATCTTAATTATTAGAATTACTCTAAGGTAATGTTTAAGACATTCTTGTACTATTTCATTATCCAATTAACTTATCACTTCATAACTTAATCCATGCAAGGTAATTATTAACCTTACTTAATACAACATTTAAGTTTATCAAAGTTTATCAATTTCATACAAATTTTACACTTCTAAGGTACTCTTCATCCCTTGCAAACACATTATAACAAAATTTGTGTTGCAAGTCTTCGTAGCCTTCGACCTCCTTGCCCCTCAGGAGCTTCTATTGGCTTCAATTCGACCCACGTTATTACCATTTTAATTATTAATAAAATTTTGGTTATATGGTGACCACCCCACCTATCTACATGGATGCATGGCTAATCTCCCTGGCCAGAGGAAGAGGGTGAATCTTCCATTATGGCCGTGGAGACAAACGCCTATATGCCTATATACGCCATGCCTACACCCTAGTTGCCCAAGCGTGGAGGATAGGTCCTTCAGTATATATGGGTGTGAAGGCGATTCCCTCCCTATCAAAGCATATATGGGGCTAGAGGTGCTTTTCCTATCAATGCATTCTGAATGACCTCCTTTTGGGAGGTCGCTCTTACTCCGTGGAACGTAAGTAGACTTTCTAATCTACCTTCCACTCATCCAAAGAAACGCGGTCATGCCTACATTGACATTACACCCGCCCTAGAGATCACCGTAGTAATCTCATCATCGCTGAATAACGATGCAACCCATACCAAGCATAGGTTGCATGTAGATTAATCTTAACTACACATGAAACTAATCTAAACACAAATCGACATGCCTGAGCCGATTTTTTTGGCTCCTTTAATGCATGTGATTAACATAATTACCCTAAGGTAATATTTATGAATTAACATTATCATAGTACCGGATACATTACTTCGATAGTACAATTATATTTACTCTAAGCTTTGCAATATTTAATCCACTTTTTAGATCGGCGATTATTAAAACAATAACCCCTGATTTAGACCTATTGTTACATAGACAAGGTTTTAGTTATCATACACAAGAATTAGATGTGCTTCTTATTCTCTTCCTGGGTCCCTGCATTACCCTTTGGAAAGTATATTCCTAAGATGCACTTAAGTATATCCACAATTCTATTTTCTATTTATATTTATAAGGACCCGAGGTCATATAGCTATCCTTGGAAGGAATTGCATCCTTACTTGAAGGATTAATTAACATGCTACCTCACATTACCATTGTTATTTAACTTATTTCCCTATGATACATATATATAATACAACAATTTCTATGCACGGTTATTAAGATCTATATTTAACTTATCTATAAGACACCTTCAAGCTTATAATGCATGCACACCTTACACGAGGCTAGAACGCATCGATCCACCCATTGAGCTCAAGGCCGAGTAATTTTGAGATGACTTGGTCGTTGCATTGCTCCCATACTTTGCTCCACTTCATTGGTGTAGTTAGCTACCACGCCGGGCCTCCTCGCACGCTGAAGGCCTCCCGAGCACTAAGGTATCTATCTATCTTACGGCTCTATTCGCTTCGCCATTGCTGGAGTGAACTCTATTCTACGGGCGGGTCAATTCGATGCAAGCACGCTCAATCATAAGATTGAGCCTTCCACTTTCTTGAAAAGGAAAATGGTCCAGACCCCTTCAATGACGCTCTACACAACGCCATATCTCTTTCTCTTCCCCTTAAGAGGTTATATGCTTCTTTACTTAGCACATTAATTTACTAGCCTTAGCTGATATATAACCATCTAAGATGGATGCACATATTATGTTATCATTTATTTCAATATAGCTATGGGTTACCTACTTAGTTAGAACGATTCTAAACCACAAGGTTTTGTCATGATCGACAACCTTTTGTCTCAAAAGACTATTTGATTACTATAATTTTATTTTAGATGTACCTTACATGTACTATTTCTTTTTATATTCTAGAGATTCCCTTTCTTAGTTATTTAGCTCTTTTGGAATATTCCTACTAATCTAATTGATGTCATCGTAACAAGTTGGCCGGACTTGTTAGATTACTTCTTTTCTTTTGGTTGATTATTCTTTTGAGGTACTAGATTTATACATGGTCAACAATTATCCTAGTAATGATTCCTTCTTAGCTTGAGGAGATCAATCTCACCAAGTGGTTTGAATACGCTGGATGTCCATTAACAATCGTATAATTATAGTCACTCCTATGCATTTCCCTTCCCAATCCTTGACGCTTAGTTCAATATTGGGGCAATCCTTTTAGTCGTAATATCCGAAATGCCTTCTATTCTAATATGGATGTTACCATCCATACATTTAACCTACTAGGCCCCATGGTCTTTAGATCCTGAGCTTGCTAAAAGCTCATCCACTGCTGCTCCCCGCTTTGAAGTAGCAAGTAACGCTCTTTCGAAGTCGCATCGATACTTCAGTCTCCTTCGACGGCAATTCCTCCTTGTCAGAGGTTGACTTTGTTCGTTAGAAGCCTCCCTCATTGCTGGTGGCTTTGATGGCGAAGTTGATCACTTGAATCTTCCATGCCGCCAAAAGCCTCGGAAGATGGCGCCGCTGAAAAGATCTTTCATCTTGAACTTTTGTCTTGGCAAACCTAAAGGACGCATCGTGATCCGATATTGTTTCTTCGACTCCATCGATGTCTCATACCGAACTCCTTGTCGCTATCGCGGTTGCCCAAGAGTGTTGAGGATGTTGATTGCTTCACCCCGCAATTTGCCTCCCGACATCTCCTCCCCTTTGATCTCGGTGACGCTATGGAAGGGAAGGAATAACAAGGGAACTATACATGCAAAACATATAGCTAATATAATTACAATTACTACTAGAGCTATTAGGGTCCCCCTTGTGCCTCCCTTCGAAGGTAACACCTACTCCTTGGCGATGTCATCGGTGTTCCTCCCCCGCAATGGTGTTGACGATCTATATTGTCCTATTTGTACATTGCCTCGCATCGGGTAACTTTGTTGATATACTTTGGGCTCCTCCGACGCTTACGGCTATGGCACAACACGCTTTGCATCACATTCTAACCAAAGGTGTGTCGGTCGTTGATGCCTAGACATTTTACCGCTCTCGATCCTCGTTTTCGTGGCGGTAATTGTTCCTCCTTCATGATACTTGAAGCTATTTAGTTACGCCTCTTGAGGCCGCGGCACGATTCCTTTGGCTATACCTCTCTGAGTTGTTTCTTCGCAGCTTGTTCTTGAATCATTCCATCCTTGGTTCACCGTCCGCTGTGCAAGTCCACCGCAGTAGCCATCGCTCGCCTCGCCGCTTAGTTGTTTCTCCATCGAAGCCTTAAACTTCCTTTGTTTGATCCTCGACACATGGCTTTTGACGCTTGTCACGCCCACATATGATGCCTTCTTTGTTGGAGGTACCTTCCGTATTTTGATTGTGCTTTGTCGGCTTTGATCCCTCCCCGCTAGTTCTTAGGAGCTCGTGAAGAAGCCTGCTGCTAGCACTTCCAAAATTTCGCCTTCACCTTTTGTCCCCTCACGCATGTCGCCTGGCCTTCACGTAAGGCATCATGGCTCTCCTCCCTCGCCGCTATGTTGCTCGATGATGGATCCTTATATCTCAGCGCAGCTTTGACCCTTTGAGCTGAAGAAGTACCTTTAGATATGCTCTTTTGTCATTGAATAGCCCTCGCTATTATCTTGAACTCTCTTTTGCCTAAGGTGCTTCAGTTGCTATCCTTGTCGCTAAGGTGTCGCACGCTTACCTTGGGCGCTTGACGGCCACATGTTCGAGATATGATCGGCTTTTCTTCTAATTCATCGGTAGAGCGCCCATCAGCTTCATCAACACCTATTGGTGCCGGGCGCATATCTCCTCGCCGCGTGCCTTCAGTGCATCCATCTAATCCACGCAGGTCATAGCGCATTCTGCCAGCATTACCACAAAGGTGTAATCATGGTCGTCGGTGATGTTGGGTTCTTTAGTTGGCCTGCTGATGCTGGGGCGCTCCTCCTTCTATTGTTGAGGCCCTCGCGGCGTCATAAGTTCGCCTGGCGTTGCCGCTGCCACAAGATGTAGTGTTACACCATCGGCGTCCCGTGCAGCTACTGATAGACTCCAGATACGCGACCGGTTGTTCTTATTTTCCCACATTGACGGACGAGCCGCCTTCTACTTCAGGGCACTTCCTGGGTTTTGAGTCGAAGGTTTGCTTGGCCTACCGCTTTCTCCCTCAGATTGCTTCTTCCATTTTAATCTTGGGCTATATTGTGTTTCCTTTGCTTCCTCTTCGTAGTCAAGTGAAGGAGCTCTCCATCTAAGCGCTTAAACCGTGAAACATGACTTTTAAACTCATGTTTTCCACTATATCCGGTGGAGCACCCGAGAGATATACAATAGACATATACGCATTTACATATTGGGATTTTAATTCATCCACTTTTTTCAAACAAAACAACGGGGAAGATCTACTTAAATGTTTATACCCTTAGTGGTTTCCCCCTCCTCCTATTGTTTTGACCTTTGGTTTTGTCGCATCTTTTTTGTTCCCTTCGCTGACCCGTGGATTCCTTTGAGATGTCAGCGCTACCATTGTTGAGCTTCATGTCCGATCCCCAGCTCGCCACGCCGGCCAAGTAAGAGTGTTCGGCTGATGTGATCCCCGAGAAGGATGCTCCTCGTTAATGTGTATGTCCGCCGTGAGGAATGCGCGGATCGCTACGCCCCTTTACATGCGTGTGTCGCTGTAAGATTGCTGATGCTGCATGCCATTGATCGAGTTTTCAGGCATGGGCCACCCGTCAGCACGCATTTCCGGAATGCCTCTAAGCCTCGAGACGCCGCCGTTTGAGATACAGCGCTGTCAGCCCCTCTCCAGAATTTGAAAGCGCTTAATTTTGTTGCTCTCTTCGGCTTTACTTCATTCGAGGTGCTTCTCCCGGTGTCTCTGAAGCGGTCATTCCATTGCCCTAATATATTCTTTCCGTCGCTTTTGCGCAGACGAGAAAACCTCGCCGCTAGGCTGCCTCCGGCCCTTTGGGATCCTATCCATCTGCTGGAATTTGTGACTTTTGGGCTGACGAAAAGCCGCCCTTCCTTTGCTTAGGTGTTCCCTGGTCCGAATTCTTGTTCGAGCTTCTAAATAATTTCCTGATCTGTTCCTAATGCCGATATAGTCTTCAAGCCGGAGATGTTCCTTCCTTCCGGGTATGCGCCTCCTCCCCCTCATGGTCTCCTACTTTTTGAACCGACAGGAAAGTTCTCCCCGCCGCGCGGGAGCTGAAGCTCGCCCCGGTCACTTTAGGTGCTTGTGGTTGCTCAGCTTGGTCGCCTTTGTTGGCGCTTGCTCGACATCTTTGAGCTGTCAATGGCAGGCGTTGTGGTAGTCTTCCTGCCCCTTGCCGCCATGACTTCTCCTCGACGCGCGAAGATTATGCCCTTCCTCGCCCTAGCCGCGGATGCTAACGCCGCATCGATGTCTAACGTGTTCCGCGACTGGTATTTTTGCTGCCTTTTCTTCCATTTGAAAACCTCGGGCGCCGAAGTTGGTGAAGCGCCGAGATCCTCTGACTCGGGATGAGCTCGTGGATCGCGGGTAGCCGGAGGTTGACATCTAGAAAATTTTGATGCCGCTTGGTTACCAATTATTCTTCCCATTTGATGAAGATTGATGATAGGCCGGCAAGGGTGTCCCCGCTTGGCAATACCGCTTTTTGTTCGCTGAGGTGCTTTGTCGTTGTGCTTCCTTCTAGTCTCGTGCTCTCCTATCTGCTCAGACATCGGCTCATTGACTCTCGGAGCAGTCTTCGAAGAAGTTGCACCTCTTTAGCTCTTCAGAGTTTCCCCAAAGCCCCCTGCATTCTCGAAAAGCAACGCCGGATAATCTTAGTAGGCCTAAGTGGGTCTGCCTTTCAAGTAGCTCTCCTACAACATTTTGGGCTCGCAGTGTTACATGGCTTTGGTTGCAGGCTGTCAAGATGGCCTTATAATTCCTCCCAAGTTCTAGTGTATTACACGCGTGTGCGTATATGACATGAGGGGTTGTTTTGGCAAGACCTCCATGATGCTCTGGGAGGCCACCTCCTGCTAGTTCCCAGCAAAGCTGGGTTTAGGTGTGAGTCCACCAATCTCATCATGAGGGGAACTTGGGGTGTGACTCAGCTCCTTCTCGCAAAACTCTTTCCCAATAGGAGTGTCGCAATGCGAAGTGCTATGGCAAGCCTAAACTCTATTAGTAAAGCATGTACGTAGTTAGGTTAAGGCTCTTATGCTTTGGCATGACCTCGAGGGTGGATAAAAAACACCAGCTTGGACTTGGTTAGGCATGTTTAGTGTTCAGATGACTATAAATAGCAAGTTCTCGCACTTCCTATCTAGGAGTAAGGCATCAGCTTCGAGCTGAGAGCAATACTGCGCAGCTGCTAATGGGGTATGCTTCTGTCATAAAACATGCTTTGGGAACGATCCATAGGTTTGAGCAATTTTCGTCATTTATTTAACATTTCAGCCCAATTTTAGGCTCAAGTAAAATGGATTCTAAACTGTCTACTGGGTCCCATTGGTGTCGCAAATTTCAGGCTTATTTGAGCTCTGTAGTCGCCAGTAAGTTCAAAGTTTGAGGTTCATAAAGGCACGCTTTAAAAACCTCCACAAAGCGCATAGTTCTTTGACCAGCAAGTCGCGGAGACATTGGCTGTAAATTCGGGATTATCCACTTAGTGGGATCTAAGGGTCTATCTGGCACATTCTCGAAGCAGTGAAATTTTAGGAATTCCTTTTGGCTTGGTCAATTTGGAGTGCTTTTGTCTTAAGTTTGGATACGGTTCAGTATGAAGGTCTGATGCCTCGCTCAAAAACTAAACTTGTTTCGATATGCAGCTGCAGACATCAAGAATTTTTAACCGAGAATATCCTATTTTACTTCAGCACACAATCACAACTTCTGTCCAAGCGTGATTCGAATACGCAAACCCGCACTATCAAGTGGCTAATGTACCAGACATTTACTACAAACACATCTACCGGGATCTCCTTACCGATCATTAGCTTTTCTAAATTGCGCTTTGTCCCTTCCTCGCTATGGTTACTTCGCTTCGCGATGAATGTAAAGTGCGTGCTGTTGAGTCTTCAAAATGTTGGACCAGCTTCTGCTTCGAGCCTTGGCCCGCTTCGCCTTCCTCTTCTTGTTTCCTTCCTGGCCTTCCTCGGCCGGCTTTGTCGAGAAAAGTCGAAGCTGTCCTGTTGGTGTGCATCATGTCAATCTAGAAATTCGCGTTCATATCAAGATGTCATTCTCTATTCAGCTTAAGGGTCTTGGTTCGCAAGTCTAAGGCTTAGCCATTAATATTTACCTAACATTATTAAAGCTTAAATCAATTAAGAATTTAATTCAAACACAACCATGTTCCCTCAGTAATGCAGCAACAAGGTTTTCAAATTCTCAGGTGGAGGTTCAATTCTGCCATCAAGGAATTCTTTCAAGATGAGGTTCAAATGATTGAAAAACTAGAGACTAACACTGAGAAGTACAAAATTGAATTACTTTAAGTTACTTTTTAAATTTATCACTCTTTTCTCTCAAGAGGATCAAACTAGGACTAATCTATGCTAATCTTTTGAAGCAAAACGAATTACTAAGTTATTACTTTAAATTTTATCACTTTTCAAGATGTTTTAAGATCAATGTCTCACAAATTGGCGCTTCCAAAATGTAGCTTCTGCACCGAAGCAATTATCTTGCCCCGAGGAGGGTCCGAGTTCTTGCACCAGCGAGCCGCGGGAAGACGCCATCTTGCCTCAGGAGGGTCTCGCTCATTCTTTAGTCTTATTAAGTTCCACCACTTAATCGCGTTTAATATTAGTTCCAGAAATTCACTTAATCAAGTATTTAGCTTATCACTTTTCAAGATACAGCCAAGATCAATATCTCACGTGCCTTTGCGCCGCTCCAACTAAAATGCGCTTCTTGCACCAAAGTACCATCTTGCTCCTGAGGAGGGTTCTGGGAGTTCTTGCACCAAAGCGCGAGTCGCAGACCATCTTTGCCCGAGGAGGGTCCGCTCAATTTTTTTAGTCTTATTAAGTTCCACCCACTTAACTGTATAATATTAAGTTCCACTAATTTAACTGCTAATAGCTTAGCATAAACTACCAAAATGAGAAAAAATTTCCCACTGAGGCTTTATATCCCCTACTCGTTATTAGTACTATCAGAGCATGGGACCTGCTTTCAGGCTCTGGGTCTTCCCAAGAACATTGCTCGATACCACCGAAAGTGGGAAGAATGAAGGTCCTTTACCCCGCTCCCCCTCGTGGCCTACCTAACTCAGCGCGAAGCGTAACCATACATGTCGTAAGTAGAGACATCCATCAATATCATATGACCATCACGGCGATGGTCCTCCACATATTCCCGCATAGACAAAGATCAACATTATCACATAGGAAATCCTACCCAAGGCTCGTGACCAAAGGATGATCGACGTAAGCTTACCCTTGAATGGCTGCGCATGTGACCGTTTATAGTGTGCAATGATTTGGCTGGCATAAGAACATGGCATTGGGTTGTTCCACTCCAATCCTCTCTACCCCCTTCCTACCAAGGAGTTCCACAGAGATACATCATCCATATATTATCATGAAGAACTAAAGAACAAGATCTAATCTATAGCATAGAGTTAGGT
>JAJEKV010000786.1:0-91280 GCA_021234155.1 Isoetes taiwanensis
AAACTACTTTAAGAAAAGGGACCTTGACTAAATAGCCACATTAAACAATCGGAAGGATATTAAGACTTACTTCTCTCTTCTTCCTCCATGATTTCTCTTTCTTTCCACCGCTGCAGACCTTTTTATGGGTTGAATCTCGCGGGAATACCTGTTGAAAGATGCAAATAAACGCTTTCGTGAGATTGTAGAATCAAAGGGACACAAAGGCATAGCTAATTAAGAGACTACCTGATAAAAATCCAGATGAAGGAAAATACCTTTCTCTCAAGTAAAGCAACTCTAGATATTTTAGGGTATATTCAAGAAGAGTAATGGACAAAGAAATGCAAGATCAAGCCAAGAAACAACAATGTAGGCAAAATATGCACCAAAGCAAAATGCAAAAAAAATTAATTAGGAAATCAAAAAGCGACCGGTTCAATAAAATAAAGACTCTGTGACTTTTTGTGTGCCTCAAAGGATCTTTTAACTCCTGAGTAATGTGTATCACAAAGATAAGTGTAAAGATTCTCGCGAAATAAAAGACAATCTAAAAGCCCTAGAACTAAATCCGTTTCAAAGATCCTTCAAGCACCTCCTAAGACTCCGCAACAAATTTCCTAAGATTCCGGGACTAACCTTCTTCTGGCGAGCTCTTCCATAAATGAAAGATTTGATGTGGCCGCTTAACTTCATTCTGAATCAAATGTAGTCGCGAACGCTTGTATGATGCAAAGCGCTAGCATGCATCAAATGGGTGCTAAAAAAAAAACACACCCCTGCCAAGTGGGATCCATGAGCCATTTCCATCACCCCGTACCGCTTTTTGAGTGAAAATGCTAGAACTTTGTTTTCCGTGACAACTAACCTATTACTGCCTAATGGTCCCCTAAGCAATTAAAAACCCCTACCAGCCAATTTATGTTAGTTCATAATGGGTTCCCAATGCGGGAAGTCCCCGGATTGAATGTCGCGAAATCCTAGAAGATGCTACAAAATTACGCAGCTTGAGGGAGAATTCGACCATTACCATTATATTTGCCCAAAAACCTCAATCTATTGATGTATTATCCTTCCGTGAGGACATCTCAATTGATGTACATTCTTCCGTGAGGACATTAATATTCTATTCTCGTATCCTATGTTGGACTAACAGCGGAGCTTAGTATTTAAGCATCACTGTTAAATTACCTTATTCCCGGGTTTTATAATCTGTGAAAACTGAATTTTACAAAAATTTTAAAATTGGATAATGATTTTCGGTCTTTTAGTACTCTCAGAATAATAAGTCTCCAATTTCATCCTTAGTACTCCCTTGCGGGGAATACCAAGTCGCAATTTGCAGCCCTAGGACAACTACGGGCATAGTTACCTATGCCAAGACTAGATCGGAACATGCTTCATCATTGTATTTCATCTGAAAAATTCACTTTACATTCTTTCGGTCATCCATAGTAGACGCAAAATTCAAATAAACATCTCAAGAAATTATTTCTGTTTATAATGTGTGAAGCATACATGACGTGCTGATTGCCATAATGGCTTAGAGTAATCTGACATTTTGTATCTCCTTTGAAATCAATATTAAATGATTTTCCTTATTCAAAAACCATATGTTCAGCTATAACTTTTTTCGATATTCCATTTGGTAAATGCTTACATTGAAGTTAGTATTTGAACCATAGCTTAAAGTAATTCACCCAAAGCATGGAGCAAGAAACACGGTTACTGCGATTGAACCAGGAGGACGATTAGCCCCTAAGAAGGGTAGAGCCTAAGTCACTATGAGGTAAGCTATAGGTTGTCTTGGGTTATCCCTTTCCATGCATGGGAATCATGAAAATGCTAAATTTATGCAAGAACCATAATAGGCGGTGCTTTGAAGTCTCCATCGGCCAGCATTATCGCATGTTAGTGTTTTCACATGCTTCTCATCTTGATTTAACTTAATCTGGTTATGCCTTTGTTCATATATATGCTTATCGCGGATCATATGATGTTTATCTTTGCTCAACTTTGAGGAAAGATCGCAAATCACGAACTTCTTTTGCCATTATTAGGCTCTACTTCTGGAATTAAACCCAATTACTGATAGTAATACTTTTTAGAGTAAAACATCTAGGGTAAACAAGTGCTTACTTCATATGGCGTCTTATGGTATCCAAGTAATATTTATCTACAGTTCTAAAGACTAAACCTTCAAAATAGCTTAAAAAATGATGAAGCCCCGGACATTAGATCCATTTAAAGTTAAAGGGACAACTTTCCTTTAATAATGGATTGAGCTAAGCGGAAGCAACTGCGGAGACTTCATATGACATCAAGACAAATATCTATTACCGGTTCAGTTTCTTTGAATCTTTTATGCTTTTACATCTAAGGAAAAACCTTGCAATACCTCAACCAAAATGGAAGTCCTTAGGATATAAGATAAGGGCCACTTTTAATCTACTTAATAATCCCTTGAGCCATTGCTAAGGCCATCTTTAAGGAATAGTGCATTGACATATTACATCGGTTCTTATTCATTTTAATGTTTTTGTGCAGCTCTTTATCTTCTATAATATGTTGAATAAACGCTCATTAATAACTCAAGCGAAATCTACCATAGCTATCATATCGAAACATGAATAAAAAGTTTCAACTCATATCCAAAGATATAAAACACGTATAAAACACGAATATCTTGTGCTCCAAGGAGAATTTCATATGTTTTAGCCATGGCTCCAAAAAGCCATGAAACCTTGTTTATCAAGTTTTACCATTCCATCATGCCTTTGTACAAGCTTGAGTACCGGGGAAAATCCTCTTCATACGCTTGGCCAAGACCGCTCTACTATGAATTCTATTAGTTCGGCATTGTTCGAAATCTTTGGATCAATGAGCACAATGAATAGGGGCTGAGCAGGTGAAATAAAATGTAGAAAAATGATTCAAATCCGTTGCATATATCATAAAAGTGAGGGTAGAAAAGATTGATGATTCATGAGCAAGATGGGATAAAGAATCATAACATAAATGAATTTTGGAATACTAACCAAGCATATTTGTAACAAGGCTTCCAACAATTTTCGAGGAGTAACCCACTTGCTTTGTGATTGAAGGCAAGGCGAAACAACCCTCTTGTCTATTTTATATCCACATTTATAAATGTACCTATTTTAGCTCCACGGTTTGGATAGGCGAAACCCTATCCCATGTAAATCGAAAACCCTAGATCCATCTTTTGAAACCCTAGAATCCATTATAGTTATTTCAAATTCTTTCAACCATTAGACTCAATAGTACCCAAAATGAAAAATCCACATATATTATATTATATAAGCTAAAGCTTTAACATCTCTGCTTTTTTTTATTTTCAAATTCTTTCAACCATTAGACTCAATAGTACCCAAAATGAAAAATCCACATATTATATAAGCTAAAGCTTTAACATCTCTGCTTTTTTAATTCAAATTTTCAACCATTAGACTCAATAGTAGTACGAAAATGAAAAATCCACATATTATATAAGCTAAAGCTTTAACATCTCCTGCTTTTTTTTATGAATATGCTCCCATTCTTTAATGCCAATCCATATGCAAACGTGCATATAATAACCACATGCAAATAATAACCCCATGCAAGAACTTTTTGTTCAAGCATGTGACAAGTGCCTTGCATGCACCCAAAACTTGCATGCATTTGCAATGCAATGTTTTCCAACGTAAAGCCATGTTTTAAAACCCATTATTTGCAAGACAAACCTTGTACTCATGCCCAAGTCCAAACCTTTAGACAAGGAGACCTTGTACATGCCAACCTGCAACATTTGCCGTTACAATGTGTACAACTAAACAATAGGCATAAGATATTGATTCAAAGATAAATCTTATTTTATCATTTAAAAAAAAAAAAAAAAAAGTATGTTCAATACTTAGAAAGATCATAATGCAAAAATTTGAGCATACCTGTCTGAAGATTCTTTGCATTCATTATTATTCCCAAATAAGTCAATGAACAGAAATCCTAAATACCTCTATTCTTAGAAAAGAACATCAAAGACAGAATTTAAAGCAAAGAACATTAAACAACCTTATATAAAGCCAAAAATGATGTACAGATATATATGACAATAAAAATACAATTGTCAGTGGAAATTTGTCTAATTATATCTAGCCAAGTCATAGATTCATATAGTTACATCTTCATTGCCATCATACAAATTCGAGATTAAGTGCTATAAGAGGAAGGGGGTATTAGAGTCAATTTTAGCGTCAGACCACAGTTATAAACTTAGACAGAAATAAATAGAAAAAAAAACCTTGAACTGACATTATGGCTAACGCTACAACTGACTCTACGTTCTGTTGTTTAAACATCAGAGTTAGCATCAGAATTTGAGTCAGTTTTGTAGCAGACATAGAGTCACAATTAGAGTCAACCGTAGTGCTAGAATTAGAGGTAACTCTAGCATCAGCATTAGACCGTAGTGTTAGAATTAAATTCAACTTTACCATCACAATTAGAGTTAGCATTAGGGTCACAATTAAAGTCAATCATAGTGTTAGAACTAGAGTCAACTCTACCATCGCCTTTCGCCCGTCATGCGTGGTAGAGGCAAAAGCCTTTTAGGGGATGTCGAGAGATATGATTCAAGACCCAGCCGATAACGGTAGTCCCCGGAAAACTTCCCTAAGCTTAATTTTTGTCTTCTAAAAGCTTATGACCAAGCATGGATGTGTTTGACTCACACCAACTCTAAGAGTTGATGGGTGGCAAGAAGTAAAAATCATATCTACTCTACTCCGGACTAATGTTATTTTCTACCGCCGCAATTAGAGTTGAAATTTAGACGGCCTTTTAGCATTGGTTTGAGGATCAAGAGTAGAGTAGGAATGGAGTTTCTATAAGCGTTAGAATTAAAAATTCAGCTAGTATGACACAATTAGAATGGAGTTCTAATGCCATGATAGAAAATCGAGTCTTTGAGTTAGGTATTCGTCATTCTATGCATCGAGTTCATAAAGATAGCTCATACATCATTTAGCGAATCAATTATCCTACTACCTTTTTTTAGTCACATTAATTACATTAAAGGGAGGGATGTTTAAGTTGCAAATTTATACCTTATGAACATACACATATTCTGCAACTACTTTAATTATATTCTACTATGCTAAAAAAAACCACAAAATAGGTAGCAAAATCCATAATACTCCATAAAATTCTACAAAAATTATATAAACATAAGTAGTTACAAAACCATAAAAACCATAGAATTTAAGTAGCAAATTTCATAGTGCAGTGTTGAAAAGAGACATCAAATACTAAAGATCAAAGATATGATCTAGCAATCTTCTTGTATTTTCAATGTTTCGCCTAGCAATAAGTTCTTCCTTGATGAAACACCAATGTCATCCTCATGCTGATTTATGGTGGAGAAAGGAAGGGCTTAACTCTAAAACAAATTAATTGGCCAATTGTCGGAAGAGTAACCAAATTACACAGCGAGAGATTAAAACCTCGTATGTTTACCTTAACTATCCAAGCGTCTGGAAAAAGAAATGGAAATGTGTGAGACTGAAAAAGAGGACTGCATAAATTTAAAAGAGATAAACATTAGTGCTTCCCGTGGCTAGCCATCGCTCTAGTATTATCGGAAGAGCCATAGTAGACGAAGTTGGGCTTTCAAGTTCTAAATACGAGTTGGGTCTCTAAGATCTATCCAAAGAAATAGGAGTTTTGATTTTAACGATGTGTAGAAACAAGCAATGAAGAAGTAGAGCTGATTTATACATTATTGACATAATTACTCTGCACAATACACTACAATCTTTTGGAACACACGTTATACCATGTAAAGAATGTTGCAATAACCATGATGCTACATCAGATGTACTCAGGTCTGCACGCAAACTTTTGCTGTAAACAATTAGTGCTAGATAGCGACATCAACATTTCACAAGTAGAGTGCCAGGGAGTGAATATATTACATAAAAATGAGATACATGCAACATAAATTCTGCAAGATAGGATGCCAAAAGAAATTTTTAAGCCGATGGCCTGCAAGCGTGGCCAACAGACCTAAAAGCACCCTGCAATAACAAATACATGCAACAAGTGAATGCATAAATTCTGGAAGTAAATATATAAATTTGACCAATAAATCTGAATCTATCCAGCAGGAGGTTGCAAAGGGGCCTTGTTTGCCACCACTAACTCCGTTGTTGAACACATTGTCATAAAGCGATTTTTAACTATCTTTATAATAATATTTAAACACGGCAAAGTTTGTAGCGGCGAGACTTTGTAATAGATGATGTATTCTTATCCTTGCAACATGGCCAGTTAATTTCTGATCTGGTAGTACATTTCTTATCTTTGCAACATGGCCAGTTAATTTCCATGGTAGGGCTATATTGAAATATAGTCGAGGGCTATAAATCCTGAAATATATAGGGCATGTAATACTGACATGGCTATTATTATACATCATACAGGGATTATAAACAAAATACAGGAAAGATTGAAATGAAAATGGAATATATCAAACACTTACCCGGCCGGCTCACGGAACAACAATGCCTCTTCTTCTATGGCTCAATACCTCTTCTTCTCTACTGGAACAAGAATGCCTCTTCTTCTCTTCTTTGCAATTCCTCTTCTTCGTCTTCTATAACCCCATTGCCACTATGGTGCCCCCGGCTCAATGTGGCGCCAATGAGACAGAAAGCAGCGTAAAAGCTAGGCTACGGTTGATTCCTTCACCTGGCCGCCAAAAACTTTGCATCCACTGTATTCGTGAAATCCAAACCCGAGGGTTTTTTTTTTTTCCCAAATTGGGGACCTATAACATCATTTTTGTTCTTCCGGTTTTGCTTCAATGCCCTAAATTCGCTATAGCCATTTCTCCAGAGCCTCAAAACCACCATTATTTGATCTCACCAGGCTGCAAGCTTTGCACGATATGACATCATGCACCACGGATTTTTCCGATTGCCATAGCCGCATCCCGTGCCCTCATCTCTTCCGCCTATGAATTTCCTTTGAACTCGACCATTGGCATGCCTTTTCGTCTTCCTTCAAATTTTTTTTCATTTCCATTAGACTAATAATGTTTTGTGGGTGCTCTTGGATTCATTCGAGATGTGGATCAGTGTGGATGATACCAAAGGCAATGCCTTAACAACATAATAGTAGCTAGAAAAATCAAGCTCCCTTTGGAATCATAGAATTGGTTGCATGATATCAAAGCTCCATTGGAATCATAGAATTGTTATTTCACTTTAGTGAGCGATCAATATATTTGATCCCCCATCTTGGCATTTTCATGCAACTAGTTATGTTCCCATTATTAGTCTAAAGTCTCGTGCTAAAGATGCCAAATCAATTTTCTATCAAAACATAATTATAAACAAGTTTATTTCATTTTCATCAGGTCCCAAAACGGGACGATGATCAACTAAGTATTATATAGTTAAAGCCATTGAACTATGGAGACACATGCATGTATTTCAATAAGACAACTATGCGATTAATTAATGTTGTCTAGACTCTAGAATTGCCTTTTATATTTTTGTGATGTTAATTCATGTTCTATATATAATATTTTAATCTATCGGGATTAAAATCCCCCTTCTTGTCAAACTAAGTGCCTACACGTATGTTCTTAGTCTAGGAAGGCCCCTCGTGCCTCGAAAAGGTCCTGCACCTTGCACAAATTATTTCCCCTCTTGAAATTCTTCTTGTTCATGGAATCCCTCAGTTTTTTTAACTAATAGGTCTCCATGTTATCCTCTTTTATAGGAGGTCTTCTATAGGCGACTCTTGAGCTGGCGACCATCCTATCAATTGTTGTTCTGTCCTCTAGTACTATATGATTCTACACACGAAGAAGGTTGGCATGTGGATGTTCTTATCATACATGTTGTACTTGGAACATTTGTAAAATATGTGAGGTTCATATCATAATCAAAAGCGACAAGTAAAAGATCACATACGTTCGATTGATGTGAACCATCACGAGGAGTGTAGACAAAATTTCGGGGTTGCAATACATGTTGAGATAATTCTTTATGAAGATGTAAGCATTAAAGTTGAATATCTATGTTGGAAATCTATGTTGATGAAGTTTCAAGTGAAGGTAGAACGTCATAAAGGAAAAACATTATAGTAATTGCTTATGAATATTCAATGGTTCATTTGAACCATTGGAAAAACTATAATTTTGAAGACCTAACATTTAGGTCGGCACGTATAATGGAGGCAGCAGAGTTTGAAAAGCTTCGGTCCAATAAAATATAGCCAGAGATCATATGTATATTTAAGGTGGAGAAGCCTTGGTTAAAAGGCACTGCGGTTAGGCAAAATCATTTGGACACTGTGTGTATAACTTAAACCTAAGTTGTATAGATAGATACTATGAAAAACCATCTCGAGAGAAGCATTTTTGAGGATTGTATAAATTGCTACAATATTTTTATTCAGTCCCTAATGAATAGTGAATAGGGATATATGGTTTATTGAAAGTTAGAAGTAAATTATGACCTTTGCTTAAGACTATTGAATTGTGGCGTTTTAGAACTGAGAGTTGAAATTACGCAAGAAAAATCTTCATAATTTGAGTTGAGCATATTGTGTGTTTGGAAATTGACTTTGGATACACATTGGAATTGGTTTGATCTATATTCAAAATTAAGTTAATATCTTAGTCTTATTAATAATTGTTTACAACATTGAACCATCATAGTGTTCACTCTAGGTCATGCTCAAGCATCGGGCATAGGTTTCTACATGGTCATAATCTAATCTACTTGAGGGGCACATGGGGTCTTTGAGGGGCAATAGTCGCTGGTGGCCTGCCAATCTATGCAAGAACAAAGGGGCTGGTGGTCTGCAGTCTACTTCCTCGTCTCATTGTTTGTTCCAATCTTTGAAATGGGTAATCAGTCTTTGAAGAGGCAAGAGCAGGGAGGTCTCGTGTGGTCTCCGCATGGTGGTTTCTTATTTGTCTAGGTTGATGTTCTGGACCCTTCATTATGCTTCTTGCTCACATGGGACGGTTAGAGCTTGGGCCTCTCATTTGGTTTGTACAATGTGTTTTGTATTACCTGAAAGTCTTCTTCCTGGATGACTAGAGGTTGATGATGGTACATCTGCCTTATGTATTCGTATGCCGCCACATCCAACATTGTCTCCCTGGCATAAGAATGTACTTCTCTTGGGAGTTCCTGGTATAGGTGTGGTTAATGAGGTCTCTATGTTGCCCTTCTGCAATCATCAACCGCATGAGCTCATCAATCCTAAGCCCCTCTTCTAAGCAGTATGGTAGATGGAGGATGTCATTGACAAAAAGGTACTTCTCCCCTTCGATCACCACCGGAGACAAGGCAGTGATGCCTATAGGTGTTTCCTTGGCTCTTATGATATCCTCATCATGCCCCACGATACGCCTCTCCATCTTTGCTGCTAGCCTCGTCTCCTCTTCCTGATCGTCACCCCCCCTCTTCTTCATAGTCCTCTTCAATCTGAGGAGCTTCTGAAGATGTGTCATGGTAGATGTATTTTGTGGCGTCGAGCTCATGGATGAGGCCCTGGTCCACCCTTGTGTTCAAAGGTGCGAGGTCCAGAGGCTGTATAGAAGGCTTCCGCACCCTGTTGATGGCCTTGAAATGGATGAATAGTGACAAGGCTGGGTGTGCTGAAACATATCTATGTCTATGGACCTTGCAGCTCATGTAATCTGGCATGTTCTTCGCCCTGTCCCACAATTGGCTGTTGACTCTGGAACACCTAAGACTTGACTCAATGACTCTAGGGCGACCCACCCCCCTCCCTCCCCCTTATCAATCAATCAACCGTATGAATGTACTTATCTGTATAGATATATAGAACTTATGTGAATGATATTTAGATGGCAAGATTTGCTGGTCATACTGACAGATGATGTCAATGTATTAGACTGTTCAAGTCAAGGTTGCATGGAGAACGAAGAGATGATCATCAAAGACTTGAAAAGCCTCCTCAATTGTGATCTCACTCATGTGGTTGGCATTGTTATACTATGCAACGAAGTTTGTGGGTGCCATTATGCAGAGAGTAAAGTAGAAAATGGTTTGGAAAGATTGTAAGGAGCTGGAAGATCGCCTAGAGAGGGTAAGAGCAAATTTGATGTCAAATGAGGTCCCCTTATATAGACTAGGCTGCCTGAAGCCCGTGGAACTGCACACAGGAAACAAATCTATGTTCTAAGAGCTATAGGTGTCCAATCTAGCTAACATGAAGTGCTAATCTAACTAGAACAAGTCAAGAATTACATTTGAGTAGTTTGTTGAGTAAATTTTGGACAATCTTGGGTCGAAAACAAGCGACTCGAGTTACTCCACGCGGAAGGACTCGGGTTCTCGGCCCAAAGGGCATTTTGCTTAGGTGGCCGAGTGGGTCGGGTCTTGAAATTCTACAACTTTTTGGAGAATATAAAATACTAGGATGCAAAAGTTTTGTTCATTAACATCCAACATATAAAAATTAAATCCCCCAACACATAACAACCAACACATAACAACCATGGTTGACATTAACAACCAACACATAACTACCATTGACATTAATTAACACAACCATTGGGTCCAACACATTTAAATTAAAATCCCCCTTAAACCCCCTTTGGTTTGGGTGCATATTCACACGGGGTGACTCAGACAACGAGAGGCATTTGGATAGGCATATTCACCCCCTTATTCCTTAATCTACACCGCACATTAAAGTTCCTCGTTTGTGGGGTATGCAAGTACAAAATTTGTTATCTTGTATAACAAGATTATAAAAAATACTATAAGATTTCAAGCGGAATACTATATGGTGTTGATTTCGTACGTGCAAAATACAATTATGAGGGCTCTCGCTGCCCTACATCACTCCCGGTGTGAATATGCACCCAAACCAAAGGGGGTTTAAGGGGGATTTTAATTTAAATGTGTTGGACCCAATGGTTGTGTTAATTAATGTCAATGGTAGTTATATGTTGGTTGTTAATGTCAACCATGGTTGTTATGTGTTGGTTGTTATGTGTTGGGGGATTTAATTTTTATATGTTGGATGTTAATGATTTGTGTTGCAAAAATTTTTTTTTGGCCCCTTCGGGGCCTTAGGGACGTCACCCTCCCCCTCCCCCATGTGACAAAAATTTTAGAATTCAAACCAGAAAAAAAAATAGAATCAGGCTTTCATCACCTGTAGCTTTTGAATTTGATCACAATAAAACAAATAAAACATAAGTAAAAGTTACCATAAAGATAGAGCGGATTGATCCCATTATTCTGAAAGTCATAAAGCTTGCAACACCCATACACAAACATTTTTCAATTGGAATTTAACTTGGCTGACCTTTGGCCTCCATGGATTCTTGTGGTGAGAAACCAAAGTGGAAAACTTTTCGCTTTGTTAGCACAAGGATCTAGAAGCCTTGGAATTTGCTTAATAACGCCTCAAAAACTAAAAATGCATGGTAAATTTTTGCAAGATTCATTGAATGAGCCATAAAACAATATCCAATATCTAATCCTCAGATTAATTAGCTAGTAGGATGTGAAAGCCTACCAAACCCTGGCCGAAATTGCTGTTTTAACATAGATAACTTAACCAAAATATCCATATCATACACCATCAAAGAGATCTCGAAGAGCTTTTCCAAAGCAATAAAAATCATCTCAAACAGAGCTACGGATCAAAAGTTATGATAAGAAATGTGTTGCCGGCGGGGAAACTGCACTACATGCGCCCTTCAAGCCCACAAAAAGAGGGCTTTTGTTGTGACCATTGGTTGTTGACCATTATGCACCACACGCACCAAAAAAGGGTTTTTGTTGTGAGCCATTGGTTGTTGACCATTGGAAAAAAAAGGCTAAAATCAATGGCTCGAAATGGTGCACTCTAGATGCGCGATTAGTACATCCATTTGAATACATCCGCGAAATCATAAGAAAAACCTTAGTGAAAAGCGTACAAAAACACAAAGAAAACCCCCTGTTATTATGCTACATATTAGCAACTTATCTCATGTCAACCTGACAAGTAGAAGTATAAAAATGGGTGAATCGAATTACTCGGAAGGGCTCAAGCATTACTTTCGGCCATGAGGGTGTTTTTGTCTTGAGTGACCCGAATGGGTCAAACTTTACTAATTTTTAATATTTTTGACAAATTTAAGTTGCTGAAATGCAAGATTTAGTTAATTCTAAACAATCTAACAACTTTTCTCACGATAATTCATCAATTTTTTACTACAAAATAGGTCGACTCGGTTACTCTTGGAACAACAACGTTCTGTGTTAAAGGCTTTTAAGTAAGGCGATGGCGTGACCGGAGTGACCAGTGGGTTAAACTTGACCTAAAATTCATTTTCAAGAAAAAATTTTTCAACTTTCTATATTAATCAAAAGGTTTAAGTACATTGATCACAAATCTTTACACAAAATTTCAAGCTTCTAGACCTTTCGGCTTTGATACGATCACGATAGTTGGGGTTGAGTCTATACTGTCGTTGCTAGATGGGGCATGTATCAGATTTGGTAAGAATGGTGAGTTCCCCGACCTCCTTTTTAATACCTCTTAAATCTTTATAACTCCACGCAAAGATGTGCTTGAATTTTTGAAGAGGAAGAGCCGGGAGCTTTATAGGGTTTGGGAAGATTGGTAGCTAACGGATGGGTTGGTTGTCCCCAAATCAATGATTTCAACTTCAGTCGAATATGCAGAGTGACATCCGTGTCGGTGACGGTATGGGCAGGTGGTTGTAATAACACTGGGGGTTCAACACTCTGAGTAGAAAAGAATAAAAACTGTTGAGTTTGTCAAGTAAGGGTTGCGTCATGTTCGGAGCGACATCAACAGTGCCTGTAGGGGTGGCAATATCCGGCTGGATGTCAACACGTTGAATACGATTGCAAGGTGCAAGATAAGGATCAAGCAAGGATGCAACATCGTGATCTTTATCTAGACTCATATCGCCCCAAGTATCAACATACTCAGGGTAGGCAAACAAAGGCAAGCCAGAAGCCGAAGCTTGGACTTGATAAGTGTTATGAAGATCCCCAGAATCACTATCAGAGAGTGATGGTTCAACATGTTCAACAGAGATGAGTTTCCCAGTTTCAATATCCATAGTGGCATTCAATTGGCCATCTGTAATGACAAGTTGATCATTGGCCCTTCCTTCCTAATTCTCCGGGCCAGGTAGAGATCCTTGGGCATCACTGTGACCCTTTTTGCATGGATGGCGCACAAGTTGCCCTCTTCAAAAAATTGGACGAGCTCAGCCACAGCTACCTCCTGAAGGGATCGGACTGTCAAGGGTGTGACCCGATAGTTCGTCCTGACCCGATAACTAGTCCAGCAAACTTACCTTCCTTACTTATTGTTGTACTCATATTGTTGTTCTAAGCCAACACCAACAAAGAAGAGATGCAAACAAATATTGTATAGCAATTTGATCTTACTCAATGCCACATCCCTAGAGAAAATCAAGATGCTATATTCAATATATAGTGAAAGATACAACCGGGTGTGTTTTTGCTTGACCTATCCACTTTTTGTACGTGCCAGCATCGGTCAAGCACCCTTTTTATGCATTCCACGTGACGGGTGCACGGAACTGATGTGCTGTATTATTCATTTCTGAAGGGCTAATACGGGATATAACAGGCATTAAATTCTATACCATCAAATCCCGCCTTTTTAGCACCTTTATCCGGATCGCTGAGATGAAAAATTCTCATCGTTTAGATCAACAAACACATTCTCCCGTCTAAATAATGAGTTTTATGGACGGTAGATGAATGCTGTGACATGCTGAAACAAATAAGTACCTCGAATCTTGGATAACAGACGTGGCTAATTCTGGTTCTATGAATTAAAAAACAAATTGTCCCGCTCAAACAATGTATTCTTTGGATGATTGGCGAAGGGCTTGATGTGCTGCAAAAGATTAGGTGAAATGTGCTAGCACTTTTTCAGCACATGTGTCGTGACATGCTTTTTTGCAAGATTGGTGAAGGGTTTGACGTGCTGCAAAAAAAATTAGGTGAAGTGTGCGCGCACACACATTAATGTGGCGACATGCTTTTTGCATAAGGTCAAGTAAAAATATATCAATCATTCAATTGAGAAAAATACTCAACAAGCACCTCTAGTTTTCAATATGAATTCTTGAACAAATAGCTTTTATATTAACAATGAGATGCCCAAACAATATTGTTTACTTGAAGATGGAGTGCTCAACAAATACATTGTTGTCTTAAGACATAATCATAGACAAATTTCTTCCTTTGTTCAACTTGCACTTCATTCCCTATATATTCAAAAGTTTTGCGATGCACCCTTATGAATCATAATGTCAAATATTTCACCTTCAGCTTCTAGGATCACTTCAATATTCGATCTCTTCAATATAAGTCTTGAATATACTGTACATGCATCCAGAATAGTTTCCTTCTTCCAATTCTACTACTTATGAAATCAGTTTGTTTTCATTCAGTGACATGAATTTAGCAATCGGCTAGAATGTTTTAGAAGTTATTAATTCAACCTTCATCTGTGTGCAAAACTTAGAGATCAAATTTCACTGTAGCAATGAGACTTACTGTAGCAATATTCGTTACGCTGATGATGTTTGATGCTGCAAGTTCAATATCAGTTGTTAACAATAGTGATATTGTTCGTCAAATTATCTCCTTCTATTAGTGGATCCTATTTTAGGGCTAGATCATTGGAACCGCCAATTCCAGCTCCTGAATCTCAAGATGCATAGAACATTGCTCCTAAGATTATGGAGCTTCCTATATGTACATTTGTTCAGATAAATTCGTAATCAAGCAGTTGTTTCACTCTATATTTTGCGCTTGTATTTTATATTGTTAATATGGTATCAAAACAGTGACGAACTTGCTACAAACCGACGAGATGAAGATCAAGCCCTTAAACCACAATAATGCATACTATTGGTTTTTGAGACTGCATACCAAGCTTTGTAAAAAGGGCTTGTGGGGAATAGTAAATGGAGATGAACCTAAGCTAGTCGAATCTGGAAAGAGCACCATAGTTCGAAGAGCAGCTCATGTCGTAAAAGGAGAGACCAGCATTGAGATGGGAGCTAAGCTCAACAAAAATGAAAAGCATGCCATTGCCAAATAGATTGAGAAAGATTGGATGTCCAAAAGCAGAATTCTAAGGTAGTTGGACGATATCTTGATGCCATTAATTGTAGAGAGGCAAAATGCGCCAAGGATGCATGGGAGCGACTAGAAAAATCCTACAAAAAGAAAACACTTTTCCATCGGGCAAACCTATATACTTGAGTGTTTACCACAAAGCTTAAAGAAGGGATGAGCATGGAAGAATACATAGGCACCATCTGACAGGCATCAAAGCAAATGCAAGGGATGGGAAAAGGGATTGATGACCACTTGGTTGTGGGAGCTTTGCTCCTTGGACTACCAAGCTCATATAAATGTTAAGAACGTTATTGGATCTGTAGAAACAGTTGAATTAGATTGAACATGTCAGTAGATGTCGTTTGAAGAGAAAAATCAAAGGGTAAATAAGAGGAGCTTCAGCAGAAAAAGCCATGTACACTAATAAGGAGGAGATTAGAAAATGTATAATTGTAATAAGTTTGGACACTTGGCCAAGGATTTGCCTGAGAACGGATCGAAGGAAAATGAAAGCGTGAAAAGAGCGAAGATAATAGAAAGAAAGGCAAGAATACTAGTGCTCATAAGGCATCAAAGGGCAAATCTTGATTCCTCTTGGACTCGGTAATGAATCGATAGCGATGATTCTTTTGTGTCTTACGCCTTTATGCGCATTAAAGAGCCTAATGAAACTCACTTGATATACGCCACTCTGAGATCTCATGAAAGCAATATATGTGCTCATAACGCTACTATGCAGAATTTGTAAGGAAGGCCCAATTATGCTAATGTGGATCATGCATCACATTATGACATGGATACAAGAAAATTGCAGGAGATTTCTAGAATTCAATTGCACGAACCAAGCAAAATGCTTCATAGCAAATATCTTCCAAGGCATCTGGTACCTTGATTCAGGTGCCACAGACCACATGACTGCTAACAAGTTCACTTTCATTGAATACCATCAAGTGGACAAAAGAAAGGTCAAAATTGGCAAGGGCAAACTAGACATTGCAGGTGGAGGTACTATTTATTTAGAGTTGCCAACAAAGGAATGTTGAACTTCGTAATGCATTTGCATGTACCCGAATTAGAGGCAAATTTGTTATCCATTTCAAAACTTGATGATCACGAGGCATGATAGTGAGATTTGGCCATGGAAAATGCGCCAATTAAAACCGACGGAAAACCTCCTTGGAATGGGAGATAGAGATGGTGATCTCTACAAGTTATCTTGGTCAAAAGCGGCGACTCTAAACTTCTAATTAGAGTCGGTTGTGGCATGAGCGCCTAGGACATCAAATTTTTCTCTTCTCAAGGAAATGTCAAAAAGGCGATTGGTGGATGGATTGCCAAGCATTCGATCTCCTAAGAAGCTCTGTGAAGGATGCATGCTTGGCGAAATGAAGAGGAAAGAATTTCCAAAAGGAACAGCACATGGGGCCACAAAACGCCTTGAGCTCGTACATATGGACGTTTGGGGAAGAGCCGAAATTGCCTCCATTGTTGGATCGAGGTATTTTTTATTCCTAATTTTAAGGGAAAAATGTTAATAGAGTTTTTGTTGCTCCTCAAATTCAAAAGTTATCTTCACAAATATTATAGATTAGAATAAGGTCTTCCGAATAACATCAAATTCATTGAGTTGAAATTCACAAGTTATGCTCATTTACGTCATTTTATCTACAAGTTTCACGAAGGGTACTTTTTTAGTTGGTTGATCACAAGAAAGTTATTGCCATTTAAGTTAAATACTATGTTTCTAAAGGGTATTTTGGAATATTTGTAAACTTGAGGGATATATTTGGATTTTTTTCCTAATTTTAATAATTGATGATTTTAGTAGGAAACTATGGGTTTATTTCCTAAAGCATAAATCGGGAAGTATTTTCTACTTTTGTTATTTTGGAAGAATTCAGTTGAAAATGAGATTGATTCAAAATCAAAGGCATGGGGGCCTGACCAAAGGGAGAATTCATCAATAAGAAATTTGAGGCTTCACCATGCACAATCTATTGCAAGGGAACACCAAGGAGAATGGTGTCGTGGAAAGGAAGAACAGAACTATATTGGAGTATGCTAGAGCCATGGTGTTTGGAAATTGCATCACTCCCTCCTTTTGGGGGGGAGCAGTACATACTGCATGTTCTGCTGAATAGAGTCCCCACCAAAGCAATACCAAAGTATGTACTAGAGGAAAAGTGGAGTGGACAAATAGCAGGGATCGCTGATCTCATGTAATGTTTATGCGCACATGAAGAAAGATAAATTGTCTAATAAAGCAATCACATGCATGTTTGCAGAGTATTCGTATAACATTAAAGGATAAAGATTATACATACCTTGTTACAAGAAGATTATCATTAGGAGGAGTGTACACTTTGATGAAAAGCATCTTGAATTTGGTAAAGGAAAAGGACCACAACTGTTTGACATGACTGTAGACACTGATAGTGACCTTGATTCAGACACAGAAGGAGAAATCGATGACAGAGCTACTGTTACAGAACCAGTAGATGACCATGAACTGGACCTCCCATCAGAGCCAGAAGAAAGTGATTTGGAAGTTGATGATCTGATACATCATGAGAACGCTGCTCCTCCTTTATCCACCAGAGCTAGAAGGACCACAAATCACATGCAGAAGTACCTAGATTCTAAAAGAGGTAAAACAGCTGGTTTCCTTGCACTCAATAGTTCTATCATTCCAAATGAATCCACTAGTTATCAGATGGCTATGAACAGTCCAAATAAAAAGGCTTGGTGCCAAGCTACGCAGGAAGAATATCAGTCCCTACAAGATTAATAACACTTGGGAACTTACAACATTACCCAACGGACAAAAGGTTGTCAATTCTAGATGGATATACAGAGTAAAGTACAATGAACATAATGAGGTGAGTAAATTTAAGGCAAGGCTAGTTGCCAAAGGCTATTCACAAGTTCCTGGTGTGGATTACATTGAAACTCTTTCTCGCGTTACTAGATTAACATCTGTTAAAACTGTTTTAGCACTTGCAGCAGAGAAGGGCCTTGACCTGCAACAAATGGATGAGAAAACTGTGTTTTTGCATGGCAAACTTGACGAAGAGGTTTACATGAAGCAAGCATCAGGCTTCATTTCTGCAGGTCATGAACACAAAGTCTACAAGTTGAAGAAAGCCATTCATGGCTTAAAGCAATCCTCCCGAAAATGGTATCATACCATTTACGAATTCTTCACTAAACTTGGATTCTAGCGATGTCAAGCAGATTGGAATATTTACTCCAAAAGGTACAATAATCTCATCATCATTATTGTCTTATATGTTGATGACCTCATCCTTGGCAGTGATAGTCTTCAGCTCATGCAAGAAACCAAGTCTCACCAAAACATTTCATATGACAGACCTGGGTAAGCTGCACTATTTACTTAGCATTCAAGTTTGCATGGATTCCCAGTTGCACACCATCACAATCCATCAAACCCAATCCATTTGAAATCTCCTCCTCGCTTGTGCCATGAATCATAGCATAGAAGTATCCACTCCCGTCATTCATAAAACTGCCAAAATTTTAACACCTCATGACCCCACTGACCTTGGAGGCCTCTCATACAGAAGCATAGTTGGATCCCTGATGCATTTTATGGTGTGCACCCGGCTTGACATGTCTCAAGCGACCATCAAGCCAATATCTAGAAGATCCTCAACCAGACCATTGGCTAGCTCACAAATGATTGCTCCGGTATCTCCATACCACGTCCACTCTTGGTATTCGCTACCACAAACTTCCTACGTCTAAATATATGGTCCAAGGGTATGCAGATGTTGACTATGCAGGAGACACTACAGACCGCAAACCACGTATAGGGTATTGTTTCCTCCTCAAGGGGAGTTGTGTCATGGTACAGTCGAAAACAAAAGGCAACAACTACCCCCACATGTGAAAACCAGCACATATATTTGTGGGAGTAAGAGCATGATTTAAAGAATTAGAAATAACTAGTAATGGTGCCCAGCGTTGCTGGGCAATTGTTTGAAAGGTGTAAGGTTGTTTATAGTGACCCTCACTTGAGAACCTATAAGTTCGGATTATGCTTCACATTTGCTTTCAATTGTGTGGTAGCCCTCCCTTTTTAATGCATGAGCAAGAGCTTGAGGCTAGAGTTGTTTTTTCCCCTTAAGGTGTTGAAGATATAAACACTCATTTGGCATGTAAAAGCTATACAACCCAAAAGACTAAATTAAGTCAAAGAAAATTGAAAATCCAAACCTAAAATGGCCAATGCAAAATCACATCAATGCTAAGGAAAACAGTGCGGATTTTCTAATGGTAAATTAGACCTCTTGGTATGGTAGAATTAAAAACAAATGGTAAGGTAGAACTATTAGTATGGTAGAATTAGAAGCAATGCAATGTCCATAAAGAGCAATTTGTGTGATTGTTAAGTTGTTTACAATGTAATGCTTTAGCCGGGGCTTGCTCAATTAGTATTGTTTATAATGTAATGCTTTAGCCGGGCATTATTTTAGCCCTCAACTTTAAATATTTTTTTGCTTTATGCCACATATTGTCCAATTTTTGATAATTGCATCGGTTTGTGGCTCTATTTCAGGGGCATTAAGCAAAGGGCATGTACTATATAGCATATAAAGGCAGCGGGCATTCCGTTTCAAGCTAGTTCTTTTACCACATTAAAGTTTAGGTGTAACCAACAAAAACATCCGTGACGGATGTGCATGCCCTATAAAGCATGTACAACACATGTTCATGTTAGGTTCAAAGGCTAGTCCTTTTACTACTTTGAAATTTAGGTACATCCAACTAAAAACATTCGATTGATGTGATAGTTAGTCATGAGTTTGCACATATATGAGCAACATAAGAATGAAATAGTGCAATCCGTGTTTGTAAGTAAGTTGTTTTTTTTTTAATGAAAAGAGTCGATATATTGCGGGATGGTAGCAATGCCTAGAGGGTTTAAAATTCATTTGCATGCTACACAATGCATGGAATATATTTGGTAAAAAGAACTCCCAAGAATACCATTGCCGTATGATTGATTTGAGCTGGAGAGAACTTGCATCAGCAAACAACGAGACCAAACTAAAGACATAGAATATGTCCGGCAAAAACCTCCTAAGAATGCCAATCAACAAACAATTATTGATGGAAAGGCATGGTAGATGTGGCCCCATCCACAACATGATAAGCTTTGCCATATTTAGAACCACCAACTCTCCAAAATTCACGATAGCCAATTAAATTCTCCTCTACGTTTATATTATGCAGCATTTCACCTTACCAAAGCAGGGAATCGCTTTGTATAGATTATTTTTTTTTATAGGGGACAATACCGGATTGAGTATTATGAGAATAGTAATCCATTTCAAACTTGACTCATCAGTATATTTCCTACATCCACGGTTCTTTGTTTCACTTATGCGGCCATTTTAAACTTCAATAAAAACAAGGCTAGATTTGTCACATTTGTTACAAATGGGACTTAGATCATACTTCCCGGCAGTTCTAATGTCCAAAATTAGATATTAAAGTTCTAATCTTGCGCCTTCTTTAAATAGAACTTGTTGGAAGGCATGAGATCAAACCAATTCAGCATTCCATATTGTGATGCCGCTTGTAATTGTTGTCCATCTGATATTTTTTGTTATGACACATACCTATTGGGCAGATGCAACTAACTGCGACATCCGATATAGTTGTAGCAACTGCAAAAAATTGGCATCGCGGCAGAGGATGTAGCATCTCTTCCACGCATTCAAGATGGGGCATAATATCATATGAGCATCTTGCATTGAAAGTAGGGCAAAACTTTTGTTCGAATATATGCAATCACTTTGTTCCTCTGAAAAGCAACCATTCTTTTCCCATAAAGATCTACTCGTTGCATCCTCGCATGGATTGGACAATATGGCTAAAGAATTTAATATTAACAGATTCTCTTGGCGACTTGATGCGGACATGCTAACAAACCATAGCACAAACAATTTGACTGGGGCAAAATCGCAAGCCATGACAAACATATAGATTGCAAATACTGCATAATTTTACCTCCTTAAAGAGCCATAAAATCAAGCCAAATCGCATGCTCCCTTTTGTATAAATTAATCACATGTTCAAGTAGCAATGATGAGTCTAATAGATGTAGAGATGCCCAAACCTTCTTTGGAAGATGAATCAACAAAGTCTTGAATAATTGAAAAGAGTTTTGTGGGCGTTTGTTTGTATGATCCAAGACTTGCCCCATAACACATAATCCGAAACTTGCATGACCTCTTACGCTTTCTTAATGTAGACATGAGTTATACTTTGCTCCTTTTCCACCCTTGCAAAATACTGCGGTTGCCACCGCACCTCAATTCCAAAGTATCCACCAAACTACGCCCATGTGCTAACTTTAGCATTACGTTTATAGAGAAGGCCTGCTTTGTTGCGTTTTACTGATGAAAAACATGAGTTAAAATTATGAGAGAGGTGGCTTAAATGAACACTACGAGTATAGACAAAGAAAAAAAATTGTGCAACGGACATTGAATGTACTAAGAAAATCACGGTCATTTGGGTTCATGAAGCAAATGAAGTCTCACCGGATCTGCTCCATCGTGATGGCAAATGCCGCCATTGCTTCAAGCTCCGGCCTAGATTATGCGAAGTCATGCCCAAGTGGCCTTTAGATGCACTCGAGTCTAAGGACACGCATGTAATAATAATTATTTGCGATGCAAACACACATCGGAGATGTAAAAAAATCATTTCTGACTACGAGTGAGATGCAAACAACTTACATGTCAAAGAAAATCCGCATTCTCGAATCAAAACCCTTTTACGCTTCAAAGATGAACCCCTTTTCTGCATGCAAGGGCATCAAATAGCTCCAGAAAGCAAACTCGTACTACCATCCATGCACGAACATAAACCGATTTGTAAGTTTCAAGAATCTAATACAAAATTCTGATTGCTACTTTAAATCTTCATTGAACCACCTATGCAAGCGCCAAAAATCATCCTTAGAAAGTAGGCTCTCCTTGTTTGCGAGCTTATAAAAGCGACTTTGCCTGAGAGGCCCATTGTGTCATGGGATCGGCAAAACCATTTAAAATGAAGTCGAGGCGCTCAAACTAAGCGGGCTTTGGATGGAACTCGATGTACTTGGGCCTGATGTTCGGCCCAAAGCAAGCAGGAGGAGCAAGATCACGGCTCTGCAAGAATAGGGCAAATCGATGCCCTCACATTAGAGCTTCGGAAAAATTGAACTCCACCTTTTTGGATGGCGGAAAGCAAGGCCCTGTTTTTTTTTAACACGGCCCGTGGGATTTGCGGCTCTAGATCTAAGCCGTTGGATCTAGGGCTGGGTCCAACACTTACTGAATAACATTATAATATAGGATGGTTGCCAAATCCTCTTTAGTTGGCTCCACACCAAATTGGGCATGCATAAAATTTGCTCTGAATTTCCTAAAAGAATGCTTGAATGGCCTGAAACATGCCACATCCAATGGTTGTAATCGATGTGGACGATATGGCGGTAATTGCACAATATGCAATCAATATCTCGGCCTTAAGTACCATCACAAACTAAAAAGATGTGGTCTATCTTTGCTTACCCGGGGAGCGAAATTTTTCGAAATGATCTAGCCGCCTCAAACAACACAAATGCGGATCCAAGCTTTTTTCTGGAATGACATAACTGCATCTGGTTCACATCCTGCAACCAGATTTTGGTTCCTCATCCTTTTGCCTTTAAATACATAAAGGCTGGGAATCCTAGCACCTGCAACAATCAATCAGACAAACATATTGGTAGACTTATAAAAAAACATGAAAACAACAAAGAATTGAAGGTAATACCTGAAGCATTCACACAAACCAAAACCGTCATCCATTCTCTACTTTTAGGCACATATTCAGTAACATTTTGCATGCCTTTTCGAGCAATTACCCGCATTCCCGTCCTGCAACCAGCCTGTACCCCTGATTCATCACAATTCTAGATTCTACTTGAATCTAAATACAAGTCATCATAAACTTTCTTTAGGGTGGAATAAAAATTTTCTAAATTCTTGGAGGTCATTGCTCTGACCCGTTGCAACTCCACAGATTGTGGAGTTCTCATAACAATTTCTGAATGTCTTTCCCTAGGTAATCCATCTTTAAAACAAGTAGGCCTGTTAATAGTCATTGCAGCAACCCTTTGTTTCATGATATCAAGGGTAACTGCACGCCCTTCATCAGCTAATTGAAGCGCCCAATCAAGAAGAATTTTTTCCTCCTCAATAGTGAGACCCTTGGGAATAGAACCAAATTTATTTTTGGTCTTCCCATAAAGATGATTCCTCAATGATGTTTGAGGTATGCCGAAATGCAGGCCAGCCTCTCTTATGGAAAAGATTCCATCCTCAATAGAGTCTAATGCATATTCCAGAGCCTCCATGTCCATGATCCTCTAGTAATACCCCTTACAATTTTTTTTCCAGCATTTGCTGACTTAGGGGCTACAAGCACAGGTCTGGAAGACCTGTTCTTCCTAGGACGAGCAGGAGGAGCTTCATTAGCAACTTCAACCTCTGGATTGCTATTAGGAGCAAATCCTAAAACCCTGTTATTTCTAAAGAAAATGAATCAGATATAAAATGCTGGAACACAGTAAATCAGAATATGAAATTATGCTAGAACAAAATGAATGACTAAAACCTAGAACAAAATGAATGGCAAAAACTCTGAGGCCTTACCTCTACTTCTTAATGTGTCAAAACTAAAGCTCAAGACCCAGAAAAGACTCCAGGACAGGAGGCACGAATTTTTGAAGAGGCCATGCATTCTATTTATACTTGCATTCCAGCCAAAGAAACAAAACATCAAAGGTCCAGAACTAGCCATGTCAAGGATCTTGAGGATTTGAAGCCTAGATCATGCCAAATAAGCAGCAAATACAATCAAAATTGGAGGGAATCATCCCAAGAGCCTGAAAATCCTCAAGAACCGTGGCTTTTGATCTAGCCTTTGATTTTAAATCCTCCAACAAATTCAGGAAACCAAGTAACAACCATGGTGGTAGCAGGCGCCAATAGAGAGAATGGGAACAACTATTGATGCAGCTCCTCCCGCCAACAGGTAGATTCGCAACAACCATTGCTGCAGTTCGCCCCGCCATAGCCAAGAATAGGGTAAGCCATCGTGGAATAGGATTAACGCCAATAATGGACCACCTGTATGCCATGTAGGAGAAATGCAGAGCCAACCAAGAGATGCCAGGTAGCGGAGAAAAAAGGGTCAACTATCACCTCGATTTTTGCCGTCACCAACGACGGGGACTCCACCTTATAGACTTCGTTCTCAGGTTATAGCCTCCTGCATGTGGTTTAGTGGAAAACCGCCTGGCCAATTAGAGGTCCTCTTGCACTAAAACGCTTGACTCAAATGCACTAAAATTCGTGAGATCTCAATAAAAACCGCTGCTGCTAAGTAGAATCTCGCTGCAAAAAACCATGCAATACATTTCTCCATGATTTGCAGTATGGCTTGCAATTAGTAAAAGAAGTAATTTAGTAAAGGCTTTGCGAAAATCCACAAAGCAGCAATAAACTTTTGCTTTAGCTTCCTCAATGATAAACCACAAGGTAAAGATATGATCTATTGTTGAGAAATTTCTCCTGAAACTGGCCTGACCCTTTGCTCTAAGGAGATTTATCTTCACGTGTTCACCGATAATCAAGTCCAATGCACATCTATGTAATCTTGCTATGACATGTCCAATTATTATAAGGCGGTAGTTGTTTGGATTCATTGAATCTCCAGCTTTAAAAATTGGCTTGATGATATTAATGGTCCATGCTTTTGGAAAGCTTGAGCATATTATCTCATTGAATAAATCTGCCACAATAGGCGCAAGGGTATCCATTCCGTGGATCAGAAAGTCAGCCTGCAGATCCTCACAATTTTTTGCTTTTCCAGTGTTCAATTTGCTTATGGCTTCTCGGATAAGGGAGTGGAGAAAAGAGAGGAGGCTTGGGCCTGGGGCTGCAATCCAATGTCAAGCAAATCTGCTTTTTCCACATCTAGCAGTGTTCGAGCATAAGTGGTCTACATTTTTGGGTTTTTAAGGGGCAAATACGATTTCTTAGCATGAAGCTTCTGCCAAAATTTAGCACATTTATTACTATACAGCATGTTAAGCATGTCTTCCCTCACCTGCTTTATATATTCTCTTTTTTTTCATGCGGATCAGCTTTTTGTATGCTTTCTTAGTCGCAGTAGTTGTAGCAGAGCAGACTGCCAACTCTTGAGCTGCTTGTGAAGATTTTTGCATTCTTCTCTATACCAAGTGTTTTGAGGCATCTGTGCACGCCGTTTACTGAAGGAGAAAAGCTTGTGTGGGAAAGTGTTTATGCAAGCTTGGTGTATAGCAGATGTGAGCAACGTGGCCTTTTCTTCCACATTATGAAAGATATGGATGTCCCTCAATCGTGTATCAAGCTTGTAGATAAAATCAAGAGAGTGGTCAAACTCAAAACGGAAGTAGGGTGGTTCTTGGGGCAAGCTTGTGTCCAACTCAAAACACATTTTGAGGCAAAAGAGGAGAGGAGAATGCTCCCTGGTGGGTGGCTGAGGTGGAACTGAAAACTTCTCGATCTCTTTTGCCAAGGCTGGAGACCCCATCAGATAATCTACTACATTATGCCTGCCGCTTTGAGGATTACAAGTATAGTTGGATGAACCCGGCCAATGTTGCATCCCATTGTAAATGACAAGATTATGCATTTGTCCAAATTCCAAAAGGAAGTGCCCATACCTAGTAATCTCCGCATTACCATCAGCTAACTTTCGCATAGTATAAATTTCAGCAGGAGATAAGGATGGCAGTAAGACAGGATCACCTTCAAAATCCACCAATTGAACTTGGGAATCCGCTGTTTTCGCATTAAAATCACCCATGAACAAGATTTTGCCTTGCTTAGAGAATTCAGTGATATCATCAAATAAATCCATGTATGGAGAGGCGCCTTCTTGGATATCCACATCAACATGATCAAAATTTTGAGGGGGGAAGTAGCAGGCAGCAATATATATGCAATCTCCTGGAGAAGTTCTTATCTTGACCCACAAAAACCTTGCTGCTTCATCCTTTTTCACTATGAAAATGATTTCTCATAATTCTGATTTGTAAAGGACTACTACCCCTCCTGATCCCCATTTACCTTTCTTCTTGCTTCTATAGACGGAGTCCCAAGTGCAACCCGATACATCTGGGAGACCTGTTTCTGTTGTTTCATGTGTTTCTGACAAAAAGACAATATCTCTATCTTTGACAAGGTCCATAGGACCACCTGGATCTGTGACGTCCCCTACTCATATACGGTGCACTCACCGTATACAAACAGGAGTTCATCCCCCATACCAGCTCCATGCTGATACAAGGCCCTCCACGTATCACTGCACTCCACGTATCACTGCACCCTGTCTCTCTCAGGGCCTACCTAGCTGCGGAAGCGTAAACATACATGTCAGTACAAATACATCAACATCACATGACCATCACGAAGGATGGTTCACCACATATCTGCATAGACAAAGATCAGTACATCACACATGGAGATTCTACCCAAAGCTCAGACTCAAGAAGGATGATTGACGGCTTGGGCCTCCAGAAGTCATTGCAGACAGAATTCATGGCAAATGGATTTGGCTGGCATAAGAACATGGCTTAGGGTTGTCCACTTCATCCGTCCCTCCTGTGCACACTTTGCAGAGTAGGTTGAAAAGTCTTGGGACCTGACTGTAGCCCGCCGGAGGCATAGCCAAAGGGGCTACTCCTGGGTTGCATCTCCCCAGTTCCGATGGGGCAGGTAGGGATTGCTCCCACCAGAGGTTGGCATGCTGACTCAAGGTGACTAGAGGGCCACTGCCCGTACTCGACTGAACTCCATGGAAGGTGAACACTACCCCAAGAGTGTCGAACCCATGCAAAGCCCGCACGCAGTGGCAGAGCATTAGGTCTAGTGCACTGTAGTCCCCGATATGCTTTACTACCAGAGGGACGTGATCATGAGTCAGGACATGAACCTCCTTGTAAGCCAGTCTGGCCCCTCCACCCACAACCAGGCGTGGCTCTACAGGCCGAATTTAATAGTGCATTAAAGAGGGCTAGCTAGGAGCATCAAACTACTAGGCTTTTAAGGCCTCTACCCCCCTTCCCAATACAATGATTCCACAGAGATCATCATCACATACATATCATAGAAGAACTAAAGAATAAAATTTAATCTAAATCACAGAGTTAGGTTCTTTAGTTATGGCTTGATATCTAGAGGTCTAGATGGCTGCTATGGGCAGTTCAATAGGCTAAACCTACTTATTCTATGTCTGGGAGGCAGATTAGACTATTGAATTGGCAAAATACCTGATCCCTGGCTTGCTCCTCCTGCTCTAAACGCATCCATGCTGCAGAACTGCTTGAAGATGAGACTAGAAAGGGAAGCTGATGAGCTAGGCTGCTCAGACAGACTTCGGAAGGCGAGATTGGCTCTTAAGCAAAACGGAGCTCTAGAAGGTTGTGGACGAAAATGGAAAGTTAGTGTTTCATATGCCTTATATAGACTATAAGTTAGGGCTAGGGTTTCTATCAACCCTTGAGCATGTGGGATAAACGGGTGTGGCCCACTTGCCTATATTAATTAAGTGGGCTAAAGTGTACACATAGCCCCTTAGGGTGCTACTTGCTTAGCTACACGTCGGCGTACACGTCGATCGGGGTGGCGTGTACGCGTGACGAGGCAGTACAGTATACGTTTTGGGACCGTATACTGTGCTGGAACATCTCAGGATCTGATCTTAAGGTCCCATTACAGTTCCATGCTGCCATAGCCAAGGATTTGATGGTCTCATAGACCCTTAGTTCCTATTTGTGGATCTTGTCACGGATGATGACTCGGCCATCACTATAGATAGCCCATTTGGTTGGATCTTTTCGAGCCTCTGCAACCTCTTGCAGACATCTCTTTTTGTGCTCAACCTGCATTGGAGTAAGATCTTCATCCATGAAGACTTTGGGAACTGTTGCAAGTTTTCTCCTATTCTTGAGAGCATTCAATCTATCTTCCAAGGTCTTAAACTTAATAATTAAAGGTTGTCCTCTTGGATTGCCTTTGTTTACACTCCATGCAGCTTCAATTTTATGATCAGAGATGCCTAAAGTATTGTTCACAAACTCAATTGCAGTATCGAGGGGATCAGTGGGCATGTCAAGCCCAAGAACTCTGAGATTGCGTGCTTTCAAAGATCTTTTCCTTTCCTCCTCTAATGTGGCATCGATTGTCTCCTTTACTAGTTTTTTTACTATATCAATCCATCTAGAGTTTCTTCTCAATGGGAGTGGAGCTCCAACTCAATCTGTTTTAATCCTTCAATTGAAGGCAACTTCCTTATTACTGCAATTTTAGATTCAATGTTTTCCAATTCATCTAGGTTGGCCTAGTTAGATTCTTGTTTCCATGACTTCTCCAGGGCCTCAATCCGTGGAATCTTGCTTGCTACTGTCTGCTGGACCATATCAAAGTTACGTGCCTTCTTGGAGAGATCAATAATTTGGATCTCAAAAAATTCCATCCGTTTTTGCAATTTGCCAAATCAAACTATGACATATTTAACAAATTTTGGATTTATTCAAACCTAATAAATATATTTTAAGAATCCCTTAATAAGATTATATATATTTTAACTCTTATTGATTTTAATAATTTGTCTTAATTATCTTTTAATAAGAAATTTGATAGTTACTAAAGTATTTAATTGCTTTCACTTTTTACAATTAAATTTTCATGTAAGAAAGGTTCTGAATAATTAATTGTTATTTTTCAAAATACTTAAAAGAAAATTTTAAAATGAAATTAATTAAATGGTTACACTTATGCTTTAATAACATTTTTTTTTTAAAGTTTATTATTGATTAATTTTCAATATATTTTCAATTATTCATAGTTATAATTAAAGCATTAACTTTATAATTTAATAAATTTCAAACTAAAACTTTTCTTAAAGTATTTTTAAAAGTGTCAAAGCTTGTAAATTATGAAATTCTTATAATAATTTTAAGTCATCGCTTATCAAACCATCATATTATTCTAAATAGATTCAAGTGAAAATTTGTTTGAAAAGCAAATTTTATGCTTTGATAACTGTTAAGGTTTTAATTTAAGGATAAATTTATATAATTAAAAATTATAAGTAATATAATAATCAAGAAGAATTAAACAATACATATATTCTTATAATGGCATCCTTAAAGTGCTATCTTTTAAATCTGAATAAGTTCAAGTTTTACTAAATATGTCATATCTGCATTTTATTCATGTTTGATGTGTCATATGTGTCAGATGGTGGTAGTGTGCCATTCCTAGAACCAACCAAAAGCATAATTAATTAATGTTAATGTAATATATATAAGCGCAACTCATAAAACTAAAACTGGAAGACTAACCTCAAAATCTTTCACTTGACGTTTCCTTTCCATAAAGGATTTTTTTTATCGGAAGCCCTAATGAAAAATTTACATCTTGAAAATGTAAAAAACTATATCCTATGACCGCCGCTATGACAACAAAAAATGGTTAGCTACACAAACATTACAATCATGGGATCAAATAAGGTTTGTAAACGACATATCATTTGGTTGACTAGAACCATGAGACTAGAATTCTCCGGAGTTAATTTTCTCCACCTATATTCCCTCTTGCCTATTAAAAAAAAACAAAAAAAAAACTTTAAAGAAATTAATGCTGCATACTAGCAATATTAATTAATAATAAACACTCATCTTCGAATACTTATCCATATCCTCAACCGAGATCCATCTCAATTTCTTTGGATCCAAAATTGTTAACAAGGAGATGCATTCTTCCTTGATACTTCTTATTTCCTTGAAAGATGAAGCCAATGAAGCCAAAGCTACTAAGCTATTCATTGGTTCAGTTTTCGCTTCAGTTGTCGCCATGAGTTCGCTATGAAAATCGAAGTTATGACATATTTAACAAAATTTAGACTCATTCAAATCTAATAAATATATTTCAAGAATTCCATGATAAGATTATATATATTTTAACTCTTATTGATTTTAATAATTTGTTTTAATTATCTTTTAATAAAAAATTTGATGGTTATTAAAGTACTTAATTGCTTTCTAAGCTAATTTTCACTTTAATCTATTTAAAATTAAATTTTCATGTAAGAAAGGCTCTATATAATTAAATGTTATTTTTCAAAATACTTAAAGAAAATTTTAGACTGAAATTAATTAAATAGTTAACTTATGCTTTAATAAAAAAAATTGAAAAGTTTATTATTGATTAATTTTTAATATGTTTTCAATTACTCATAGTTATAATTAAAACATTAACTTCATAATTTAATAAATTTCAAACTAAAACTTTTTTTAAAGTTTTTTTAAAAGTGTCAAAGCTTGTAAATTGTGAAATTCTTATAATAATTTTATGTCATCGCTTATCAAACCATCATATTTTATTTAGAAATTATCATGATTGTTAACATTAAATTTGTTAAATCACTGAAAATTGAAATTTTATGTTCTTGAAATGTCTAATTCTAAATAGATTCAAGTGAAAATTAGTTTGAAAAGTAATTTTATGCTTTGATAACTGTTAAGGTTTTAATTTAAGGATAAATTTATATAATTATAAATTATAAATAATATAATAATCAAGAAGAAGTAAACAATACATATATATTCTTATAATGACATCCTTCAAGTGCTATCTTTTAAATCTGAATAAGGGTAGTTTCCCACTCGCAATTAGGTTAGGTTAACTTAACCAGTTGGTTATCTCTTAACTTAACGGAAAGTAGGTTGTGATTTCCCATTAAAGTCATTAAGTTAAGACTAACTTAAAGGATTGTGAAGATATGCATTCACACTATACCATTTATGGACCACTTAGGTTAAGCTCATGAAATCAACTTAACCTAACCTTTATAATAAGCTTGTGCTTCACACTAGTAGTTAAGAAGTTTTGTTAGGTTAGAGATAAATGTGTTCGTTTCTCACTTCAGTTAAAAGATACGGTTAAGTTAAATGGAGGATATGACTTTTTTTGTCGAGTTACTATTTTTGTGAATTGTTTGACTACCTAGTAAAATCTGGTAAAGTGGTTGACTCTCTAGTCAATAAGTTGACTTTTGGTTAACTTAACCTCCCATTTCAATTTTTTTTATTCAATCTATCAAACTAATAAGACACTTGGTCAACTAGCTGGCATCCTTGTCAAAATTACGATTTAAGAGTCTAACCTAACTGGAACCATTTCTCACTCGTAGTTAAGTTAGCTTAATGCTTAACCAAAAAGTTAGAAGTTAAGTGGACCTACTTTTGCACTAGTTGGTTAAATATTTTAAAATTTGGTTAAAAAAATAACTTAACTTTTTCTAGTGAGAAGGGATGCTCCGTTAAGTTAATGAACAGTTAAAAATTAACTGGAATTAACTTAGCTGGTATTAATTTAAGGGTCAGTGGGAAAGCAAGTTCTAGTTATTTGCCCTATTTAACTTAACTTAATGGCAAGTGGGAAATGACCCTAAGTTCAAGTTTTGTTGAATATGTCATATGTGCATTTTATTCATGTTTGATGTGTCATATGTGTCAGATGGTGGTAGTGTCCTTGTCGTAGTGTCCGCATACTTATTCACTCAAAACTAAAAGCCAAAGTCATGGTACCCCAAATCCCAATTGCTAAGTTAGCACGGGCATTTGGGAAGGATGTTTTAACCAAGTATTAGATAATTTCCGGCGGAATCCCTCCCCGCCGGAAATTAACAAACGTAATCACTTGCGGGGATCACCACTTGCCGGGATTACGTTTCTGTAAAAATTTCCGGCGATGACGTGGCAGTTTACTTAAAACCAATTTTCTGACGTGGAAAAATTCCTTTTCTCTCCGGCGAAGTTCTCTCTCTACAAGCTTCAACGATGGCGATCTCCGGCGCCATCGCTCATTTTGACCTGGAGTAATGTCCAGCGGAGGCGCTGCATGGTAGTGCATATATTTATCGAGTTTTTTTTAAGTTTTCTTATGTTGTCATGCCGTAATCATATTTTTGTTTCTATGCAGGTATTTTAGTGCTTTGGAGACTAGTTTGGGAGTGATTTTTGAAGCATTGTTCATCTGGAGTGGTCTGGAGTCACCTGGAAGCTTCATCTGTTAATCTTGAACTGAACTTTTTTGTCGCATATCGCCTCGGTCTTCTTTGCTCGGCCATCATCGCTCATTTTGATCTGGAGTAGTGTCTAGCGGAGGCGCTCCATGGTAATGCATATATTTATCGAGTTTTTTTTTTTTTTTCTTATGTTCTCATCCCGTAATTATCTTTTTTTTTCTATGCAGGTATTTTAGGGCTTTGGAGACTACTTTGGGAGTGATTTTTTGAAGCATTCTTCGTCTGGAGTGGTCTGGAGTCGCCTGGAGGCTTCGTCTGTTAATCTTGAACTGTTTTGATGCATGCATCTGCCTACAGTCTTCTTTGCAAGATATTTTGCTGCATGCATTTGCTACAGTCTTCTTTTGCTGGATTTCTCGTCTACAGTCTTCTTTGCTGCTGGATTTATCTCTTGGAGTCTGGAATTGTGAATTCTGGAAGTTTTGAATTGTGGAATCTGGAATTGTTGAGTTCTGGAATTGTGGAATTCTAGAAGTTTATAAAATTTTGAGTTGAATTCTGAGTTGAATTGTATCTGAGTTTATAAAATTCTGGGTTGAATTGTATCTTAGTTAAAATGTAATTTGAGTTGAAAATCTGCGAAAAAAAAATAATCTGGCCAAGCAAATCTTGGTGGAGGTGAAATTCCACCTTAAAAAAGATACAGAAAAATACAGTAATCCCAGGCAAGTGGTGATTACGATTGTAGAAGGGATCAAAGAGAATGCAGTGATCATTAGCATTGCTACACTTGGGATAGTAGGAGTGCGTTCTATAGAATTTATTGGAGGGATCCGTCGTTCGTGACTTGGCCCAAGACCATGGACGAACGGTCTGAGAAAGAAACTAATGGCCATGTTACTTGATGCCGCAAACCATCTCATGGTAATAACTTTTACTCATTTTATGATAATTTTGTTACATTAACATATTATACTAATTCACATCTATTTTTAGATTGGTTGCCATTTATTTGAACGAGACGTACTACTAAAGCTGAATCTGCCCTAAATAATTGAATGTTATTTTTCAAAATACTTAAAAGAAAATTTTAAAATGAAACTAATTAAATGGTTACACTTATGCTTTATTAACATTTTTTTTTTGAAAAGTTTATTATTGATTAATTTTCAATGTATTTTCAATTATTCATAGTTATAATTAAAACATTAACTTTATAATTTAATAAATTTCAAACTAAAACTTTTCTTAAAGTGGTTTTAAAAGTGCAAAAGCTTGCAAATTGTGAAATTCTTATAATAATTTTAAGTCATCACTTATCAAACCATCATATTTCATTTAGAAATTATCATGATTGTTAACACTAAATTTGTTAAATCACTGAAAATTGAAATATTATGTTCTTGAAATGTCTAATTCTAAATAGATTCAAGTGAAAATTAGTTTGAAAAGCAATTTTATGCTTTGATAACTGTTAAGGTTTTAATTTAAGGATAAATTTATATAATTAAAAATGATAAATAATATAATAATCAAGAAGAACTAAACAATACATATATTCTTATAATGGCATCCTTAAAGTGCTGTCTTTTAAATCTGAATAAGGTCAAGTTTTGTTGAATATGTCATATCTGCATTTTATTCATGTTTGATGTGTCATATGTATCAGATGGTGGTAGTGTCCTTGTCATAGTGTCCGCGTACTTATTCACTAAAAACTAAAAGCCAAAGTCATGGTATCCCAAATCCCAATTGCTAAGTTAGCATGGGCGTTTGGGAAGGATGTTTTAACTAAGATTGTAGAAGGGATCAAAGAGAATGCAGTGATCACTAGCATTGCTAGACTTGGGTTAGTTGGAGGTATGTTCTATAGAATTTATTGGAGGGATCCATTGTTTGTGACTTGGCTCGAGACCATGGACGAATGGTCTGAGCGACAAAAGCTAATGGCCATGTTAATTGATACCGCAAACTATCTCATGATAATAACTTTACTCATTTTATGATAATTTTGTTACATTAATATGTTATACTAATTCACATCTATTTTTACACATTCACCCCAATTTTTGCTCCACAGTTGTTTTATCTATTATTTTATGCTAAAAACAACACCAAAATGGCTCTAAAAGTCCATGTGGCCAATTTATCTGGATTTGCACAAAGAGGACAGTGGTTTTTTGGCAAAAAATTCCTGTTAGATATCTGGTCATGTAAATCTTATATACAGTTGAAGCTAGTCAGGCAGATTAGATCTATATGCACTGAGAAAGGATTTGAAGCTTGAGATTTACAATGATGGTGTTAATAGTTGCATCAAATGGTTATAACTATGGTTCAATGGTTCAAATCGTTTAATGGTTCGAATTTTTAAGTCAATGGTTAGAAGGCCTATTTCAATGACGATGCATGTGGGATATATCAACACCAAAGCTGTTTTTGACGGAGTCGGAGATGTCTGTGGGATAAATCAATCAAAAAGGATTCTCAAGTTAGAAGGTTTATCCGGCCGAAACCGACTGAGAATCAATAATAAATACTTGAAACAGAGGCTTAGAAGAGCGGACTGCATACGGCATTGATTTAATGCTGGGAAGATAGGTTATTTGCCGACGAAGACCATTGCTACAGTGTTTAATTTGATCTCGAAGCTACAGTGTTTTCCGGCATTAATGACTAAGATTTCATGGTTAAGCTATTTTAAGGTTATACTTGATAAGAACAAGGGATAAGGGACTATATTGTGGCTCCCTTGTGTGAATGAATTTGCTTGACAACTTCATTCTTGATATCAAGCTTATGCCTAAGTATAAAGTCAACTTATATTGTATTTGGCTTGATCTTGATTGATTTGCAGTCTTTAGCATGAAAATAGTTTGAGAAAATAAACATCTAGTAGACTAAGATTACATCAGTGGTATCAGAGCCAAGTTGGCTTAAGTCATAATGTCTACTAGATTTGCAGCCAATTTGTTAAATCAAATTGAAGTATTTAAGGGGGACACTGGATTTTAGTCTATTAAGTCTGTCCTAGAATTTGAACACTTGTGGCATCTTATAGATGGTGGCCAAGCTGGAGTCACTGGTTCAGCCAGTTCTGGTAGTACAAGTCCAGGAATCAGCTCAAGTAATCCAGGAGGAGGGAGTGGAGCTCCAGAAGGTTCAGGAGTAGCTTCAGCTCCTACTGTTGCTGTAACAGATGACACCAAAGTTATGGAAGCACAGCAGATAATTCTGAGCAAAGTAGGAACTGCTCTTAAGCTGAGGTTAAGAGGGTTGAAGCCACATGAAATGTGGCAGTACCTTATAAGTCAGTATGAGGTAAAAAGTTCATCTCAAATAGATTTGTTGGAAAAACAACTAAGAAAGCTAAAATTATTTGAAAAAGATGATCTAACAGATTTTTTGGAGAAGTCTGATTCAATTGTGGCAGATCTTGAAGGAGCTGGAAATGTTCTAAGTGAGCAATATCAAATATTGGCACTATCTAGGGCTGTTTCTCACAATTCTCAGCTTGCAACATTAGTGAGAAATATAGCCACTTCAAAGGAACATGCTTTGAGGATGATTCGAACTGAATTTGAGCAGTCAAAAGGTATGCAGGAGGATGATCAATCTCCAGAAGTGTTGTTTGCAAGAAAGCAGAAAAGAGGAGGTGGTTCCAGCTTTGCAAAGGAGAGATTGGGGGCCTGCTATACTTGTAATCAGTATGGATATTTGAAAAGTGAATGTCCAAGTGGAGGTAAGCAATTTAAGTGTTTTAATTGTGATGGTAAAGGTCATATATCTGCAAATTGTCCAAGTCCAAAGGGTATTGGAGGAAGAGGCAGAGGTCGAGGAAGAACACAAATGGATTCTAAAAAAGGAAGAGGACATTTTAAAGAAAGTGCTAGCCTGAATATTATGGAAGAAACAATTGAAGCCTGAATATTATGGAAGAAACAATTGAAGAAAACTCTGATGACATTGAGGTAGCAGGTCCTATTGTCAGTCTATCCTAGTTCTTGGGACAAGTTGGCAAAGAGGGCTTTTCACGTAGCATCTGCTTGGATCATCTGGTCCATCTGGAAGAGACGAAATCTCTTCATCTTCAAGGGACAGCTCTTTTCAGATACGCAAGTGCTTAGCGATGCCCGTAGTCGCATTGTGAAGGCGTACAAGTGTTTTTCCTTAAAGGATGACATCAAAAGTGTCATTTGGGAGCACTATCTTCAGATTCACACCTACTCATAGCAAACACTTGTGCTCATGGTGATCTGTGTTCTCTGCTTTTCTATGTTATGTACGTGGTGGGTAGTGTTGCTCTAGTGGATATCTTCTCCACTGGGTTTTGAGTCCCCCATGTACTCTTTGTATTCTTTTGAGTAATAAAGGTCCACGTTCATCCAAAAAAAAAAAGATGTGTTAAATGTTTCTGAGTATTTTGCCAAAAATAATAACAAGTTTCTCATTATAGATTCAAGAGCAGAAAAGTCAGTAGTGCATGATATCAAGATTTTAAAAGAATGTAAAGAGGAGAATGGCCAAGTTCAGCTTGGAGATGGTGGAGTGCAGAAAATTAGAGATTCTGGAATATTAGAATTATTTGATTTGAATGGAAAAAGTGTGATGCTTAAAGAAGTTTTGTGTGCGCAAACACTTGTGAGGAACTTAATTTCAGTGTGCCAACTTGTGGATCTTGGTTATAAGGTTGTTTTTGAGAAGCTTGAATGCAAAATATTTCTCAATAATATTTTGAAATTCATTGGAAGAAGAGTAGGAAATTTGTTTGGTTTTGACAAGGATCACACATTATCTATCAATATTGTTGAATGTGTATCAAAAACAACTTGGCACAATAGGTTATGTCACACTCATTCATCAAATATTGATCTGCTCATTAAAAACAAGCTTATAACAACAAAAATGGATGAAGGGAAAAGGCTTTGTGCAGGTTGCCAGCGTGGCAATCAATCAAGGCTTGCATTTAAAACAAAAGCCAAGAGAGCTAAAAGGGTGTTGGATCTAATCCACACAGATCTGTGTGGGCCTATTAATATCACAGGAATAGAAGGGCATAGATATTTTATGACATTCATAGATGATTTTCGCAGAAGAACAAGATTTTATCTGTTGAAAACAAAAGATCAAGCCTTTGAAGCTTTAAAACTATTTGTGGCTGGAGTTGAACTAGAGACAGAAAGGAAAGTTAAATGCATAAGATCAGACAGAGGAGGGGAATACTTGTCCAAATAATTCAAATGGTTTTGTGCTAACCGTGGTATTAAAAGACAGTTGACTTGCAGGTATTCTCCTCAGGAAAATGGAGTAGCTGAAAGAAAAAATAGGACCTTGCTAAATGTTGTTCGATCAATGCTAAAATACTCAGGCCTGCCAAATTTTTTATGGAGTGAAGCCATGAAGACAGCAGTTCATGTTCAAAACATATTGCCATCTGTAAGTACAAAAGGTACAATTCCTGAGATGTTGTGGTCAGGAAAAACTCCTGTCTATGAACATTTAAAGTCATTTGGTTGTTTGAGTTCTGTTCACATTCCTGAAGAAATTAGAAAAAAACTTGATGACGGAGCATATATTGCATATATGGTAGGTTATGATCTGCATTCAAAGGCCTACAGGTTGTATGATCCTACTCATAGAAAAATCTTGATCAGTAGAGATGTAGTGTTCAATGAAAACAAGTTTTATCGAGCTATTCCAAATGTTAATGATGATAATATATTAAAGACTGATCAAGCTAACTCTGATGTAAAAGAAATAGTTGAGCATGCTGCTCAAACTGAAGCAAAAATGCAGGATACAAGTAATGCCATTGACAGTGATAGTGAAGATGGAGATGAGGATAAAATTGAGGCACAAGACACACAAAATCTATCAGAGTTTGAACCTATAGTAGAACCTGCATTACCTGAAGCTGAGACAGCAGAGCCTGTGCTGACTGAACCTTTAGGAAAGCCAAAGGGAAAAGCCAGAAGAACTGAGGCTCAGATCTTGGCTGATGAAAGCAAGCTTGAACTAGAAATGCATGGCAGAACTGAAGTAGAAGTAAGAGGCATCATGGCAGCAAAGGTGAAATTCATTCTGTGTTTGATATTCTTGTGTTAGAAACTGATAAGTTGCCAAATAATTTTGAAGAAGCTATAAAAAGTAAGGATTCTGCAAACTGGAGCAAAGCTATGGAGGATGAGATGCAATCCTTCAAGAGAACAGAAACCTATACTGTGGTTGATAAACCACCAGGTAAAAATGTTGTTGGCAATAAATGGATTTTTAGGATAAAGCCAGGCATTGATGGATTAACAAAGAAATTCAAGGCAAGGCTTGTTGCACAAGGATTTACTCAGAAGAAAGGTTTAGATTTTGATGAAACATTATCTCCACTAGTCAAAATTAATAGTTTGAGAATGTTGCTAGCCATTGCCAACTCATGTGACATGGAAATTCATCATATGGATGTAAGCACTGCATTTCTTAATGAAAAGTTGGAAGAAGAGATCTATTTGAAGCCTGCACCAGGATTTGAGGAAGAAGAAGGAAATGTTTGAAAATTAAACAGGGCAGTTTATGGGCTGAGACAAGATCTACAGGTATTTTTTGTGATAGCATAAGCTGCATAGCCGTGTCAAAAAATCATGTTTTACATGAAAGATGTAAGCATATAGAGATGGAACTTCACTTTATTCGAGATATGGTTGAAAAGAATCTGATACACCTTACTTATGTTAGTACAGTTGATCAAATGGCAGATCTCTTAACAAAAGCTTTGTCACTTAGAAGGTTTCAGACTTTAAGAGATGCTGTACAATATAATGGTAAGGAAGATTACATGAAGGGGGAATGTTAGATATCTGGTCATGTAAATCTTATATACAGTTGAAGCTAGTCAGGCAGATTAGATCTATATGCACTGAGAAAGGATTTGAAGCTTGAGATTTACAATGATGGTGTTAATAGTTGCATCAAATGGTTATAACTATGGTTCAATGGTTCAAATCGTTTAATGGTTCGAATTTTTAAGTCAATGGTTAAAAGGCCTATTTCAATGACGATGCCTGTGGGATATATCAACACCAAAGCTGTTTTTGACGGAGATGTCTGTGGGATAAATCAATCGAAAAGGATTCTCAAGTTAGAAGGTTTATCCGGCCGAAACCGACTGAGAATCAATAATAAATACTTGAAACAAAGGCTTAGAAGAGCGGACTGCATACGGCATTGATTTAATGCTGGGAAGATAGGTTATTTGCCGACGAAGACCATTGCTACAGTGTTTAATTTGATCTCGAAGCTACAGTGTTTTCCGGCATTAATGACTAAGATTTTGTTTCATGGTTAAGCTATTTTAAGGTTATACTTGATAAGAACAAGGGATAAGAGACCATATTGTGGCTCCCTTGTGTGAATGAATTTGCTTGACCACTTCATTCTTGATATCAAGCTTATGCCTAAGTATAAAGTCAACTTATATTGTATTTGGCTTGATCTTGATTGATTTGCAGCCTTTAGCATTTTATAAAGTTGAAAAATAGTTTGAGAAAATAAACATCTAGTAGACTAAGATTACATCAATCCCACCGTGGTTTTTCTGGCACCTTTTTGTTTTTTTAGTCAACGTGTCCTTTTCACTATTGTTTTTAGCAAACTTTTGTCAACGTGTGGTTTTTTCTTGACTGTTGTTTTTTGGAGGAGCCACGGGTTGTTTGTCTTATAAATAACACATGTAGGTTTGAATATTAGTACATGTGAAAAAACTAAAAAAGACAATTCCTTTTCCATTTTCTATGTGTGTTTTTCTTTTTTTCTCTCCTTGTAGTTTTTAGAAGTTGATATTGTTTTTCCAAAAAAAGATATGTAATTTTTGAGAAGCCAGATGTATTGTTTAAAAAATAATTGTTGTTTTCAAATGTTATTTTCCTAATACAGTATATAGTTATTAGAAAATAGACACCATTTGTTTTTTAAATAGCCGTTGTTTTAAGTGTTGTTTTTGCTGAGGCAAAAAAAAAAAAAAAAAAAAGAAAAAAAAACCAACATGTGGCCTCTTCTTTCACATTTACAAAACAACTAGTTTTAATGATAACAACAAAAGCCTTATTTGTTATTATTTATTGCTCTTATTGATCCAATATTGCTCTTAATTATTTTACAAAAGCCTTTTGGGAATTCAGCCCAAACAAGTCCATTAAGGCATAATATTATTAGAATCCAAACCCTAACATTAAATTAAAACAGGTCCAAAACATTAAATTATTGGTTAAGGTTAAAATAGAATGGTTAAGGTTCAAAACATTTAACTAATGTGATTTCACTGCTTTAAAAATAATGTGATTTCAATGCTTTAAGGTTAAAAACATTGTAGCCAGGTGCAGACCTGGTTACTGTAGCACAATTGACTGTGCTAACTGGATGTCTTCAATCAACTGGGCTAATTGGATTTCTTCAATGCTAGATTAAATACTAAGGTAAACATGTGCAACCATAAAATATAAAATGAAGTAAAAATTGCTTCTTGTTAGACAATGAATTGCATCAGCTACAAAAGGGAAGAAAAATGAATTACAGAAGCCCTCGTAATAAATCCTGAGCTGTCACGCAAAATAGATGCCATTCACCTGCAACAGAATAGCCATTAGTCTAAGATTTGAGTTATAAATCATGCAAAAGGAAAGGACTTACTGAGATAATCTGGAATGAGCACTCCCTTGCGAAACCTGCAACACTAATTTTTAGAGTGTTAGATTTATACATAGATCCGACAAGAAACGATCTTGAAAAACAGCTTAGGAGGCTTTCATGCATGAGAGATTAGCCAGAATGATTTAGCTGAGGCCACATTTTCTCTCAAGAGGGGCAAGTGTCCGAGTCTTGATGGTATTCCAGTGGAGTTTTTCCAGGAGTATTGGGATTGGCTTGGTGCAGATGTGTATGATGCTTTCAGGGATTTTAAAAGACAGAGGCACCTGGACAAAATCCTCAACTCTGGTTGCATCTCCCTTATTCCAAAATGTAAGGACCCCTCTTCCATTTCAGATTGGCGCCCCATTACTTTGTTGTCCTCAGTGTACAAGATCTTTGCTAAAGCTTTTGCTCAGAAGCTTTGTGGCGTGCTTACCGAGTCCATCTCCTCCACGCAATCGGGTTTCTTGCCTCACGGGTGTATCTTGAATAATGTGGCAAACATATGAGGGTCTCTATTGGGCTAGAATGCATGGTTACCCCATTGTATACTTGAAGTTGGATTTTGCAAAAAAAGCATATGGGACGTCAGCGTTTATTTGTGTTGATTGGGCTAGAATGTTTACTTGAAGTTCGAGGCGGCCATCCTTCTTTACGCCTTGGTTTTGGTGCCCCCAATTGCAAAGCGAGATGTTATAAAACTTCATTATTCTTTTCGTTCTTGAGCTTATTTTTCAAGGAGAACCATCAACATTTTTTCGGTGGGACGTGGCATTCGCCAAAGGTCGTCCTTTGGCACCGTTTGGCGGAGATTCTTTCTCGGTATCTCTCTTGCGGTGCGGGAAGGCCCCGCATGGTCTTCCCATGAATAATGGTTCCAAGAGATCTGCATAATCGCATGCGATGACACTTTCTTGTTCTTAATGGCTGATGAAACAAATTTGCGTAATGCCACCTTGTTGGACGGTTTCTCTTTGGCTTCGCGGGTATCTTTGTGGGGTGGCAAAAAAGTGCAATCGCCCGTGGGCCCTAGACTCTCCAAAGGATGCCTTCGTGGTTGCATTTCCATGGAAGGTTCTTCCTCATGGGAAGGCAACTAAGCTTCTAGGCATTCCAGTTGGTATACACCTCTCATCTAGAGATGCATGGGATGTCATTATTAAGGGGTTGGAAAGGCATTTGTTCGGGTGGTCCACGGCTAAGTTATCCATGGCTGGTCGCGGTAAGCGTGGCAAAGTGGGCCTGAAAGTGGTACACATGTCTACATGGCATCCATCTTGGCCGGGTTTGTGATCAAATATGTAGCTCATTGTTCAGATGGTCGGGAACTTCATCCGGGGTGGAATGGGGAAGAAGGAGGCGATGTTAAAGTTAGTTGGATTTAAGTGCATTATGCCTAAATTTTGTGGGGGCTGGGGATGATTCACTTTCTTCTCCATAGCAAGGTGCTGATCTCTAAGTTCATGTGGCGGATTCTCAATAATGCCGATAATTATCAGTGTCCGCGTCTCATTCACATACAGTCTTCTGAGAGGTGCATTTCCTTTGGCTCTCCATCCATTAAGCCTCTCCTCCCATGGGCATTATTCTATCCACTTTCTCCATATCCTAATGCATCTCCTTTCCTCAAGGGGTTGCTAGTTGCTTGGGAGGCGGTGCGCACTTTGTTTGAGCCCATCCAATGGCCCACACAGATCCCTGACCGGTTGTTGGTGGATCCCTTTGGGTGATGGTCATGCATTGTGTCCCCCGGTCTCTCACCGTCCATCCATTGACTAACGCGTCGGTGGCGCATGGAGGGTGTGCTCACCCGGATCTGCATGGTAAAATGAGACAAGATTGTTGACATGGAATGAGTTCAAATTGAAGTTTCCTTCTCCTTGTTGGGACCGAGCATTTGGGGAAAAGTAGGGCTACACTTCCTCCACACCCACAAGATGTGGCTCCCCGCCTTTGGGTGGTTTATGGCGATGTTAAGGAGGAGCATCCGTGCACTCGATGTATGTGGTCCCTGCTTCATCATGAGGTGTTGCCTCCATCGCCAAAAGTGGCCTTTAGTTATCCGCAGCCTCATCATAAAGTAGTCCGGCGATGGGTATGGGATAAATTCGCTTCATCCTAAGCTATCCATTTTATGGTGGCGGATCACTCATAGATGCGTCTTGTGGTAAACACCGTTGTTCATCGATTTCGTTCGTAAGTCTCTCGTGATTCGCCCTCTTTGCACGTAGAGGGATGAGACAATTGAGCACCGCTTTTTCTTGTGTCACCATGTTCGACCACGCTTGGCGGTGGGTTCCGAAGTCTTTTCCATTGTGACTTGAATAGTCAACGCCAAGGTCCCTATTGTCGGTCTATCCTAGTTCTTGGGACAAGTTGGCAAAGAGGGCTTTAAGAGCCTTAGCATCTACTTGGATCATCCGGGTCCATCCGGAAGAGACGACATCTCCTCATCTTCAAGGGGACTCTTTTCACGCACCCTAAATGGAAGAAAGAAAACCTCGCAATTTGATTCTCACCGCACCCTAAACCCGTCTTGAAACCTATAAGTCCGGAAACCAAAATAGGGCTAAAAATGATTCCACCGATTTCCCATGGGGAATAAGTTAATAAGTCTACTCTTTATAGTTCGATCGTATTAAAAGGAGTAATTGAGTTTGCAGAAATCACAGGAGCAATGGAGTTTATAGAAATTGCCACCTATTCGAGTTTGCATTGTTTAACCAAGTATCCTGGCTGGACATCGCAATAGCTATTTGATTAGAATTCATTAAATAGGACAGAACAAAGCTTAGAAAATAAACCTCTAAGAAAGCTGCCGGATTTGCCATCACCATAGCCAAGGGAGCTTCGCCACGGAAAAACTTGACCGCCATGATAGAAGGCGGTGTGAAGGCAAAGTAGCCGCCATGGATGTGTGCTTCTGTCGGATCCGCCATGGCTGTGCACGCAAATGCCCCTAAGCATGGGAAACCGGCCTAATAATTCGACCAATGGGATGAAACTAGGAGGATCTCCATCTTAACCGTCCATCTTTTTCGAAATTTGGACCATCCATTCCTTTAGTCCAACCAATAGGATAACACTACAAAGATTGTAATCTCGGCCATCCACCTCTGTCGAAATCTAGGCCGTCCATCTGGGCTAGTTTTTTTACTACATAGTTTAATTCTCATTTTCATTTCAACACCTGACACCATTATTTTTGGCGAGGATATTTTTTCCTATGGGGATATTTTTTCCTATGGGTCCTGCTATATTCAAGCCATATTGCCATGGCCAAATTGGCCAGGACGTGCGCTGTGCGCACGCCCTTGCTATATTGGTCATGGCCATATGGCCCTCACATTTTCCATATTAAATTGAAACACTACGATTTAGCCCAGCATTTTAGCTTTTCTTTATTACACAAACAATTATGCAAGATTTAAAAGAGGCCATAGCTATAAAAGGACCAAGATACGAAGCGGCCATTGCCATAGCTACGTCAACCCAGTTTGGAGCCCTAGGACAATGAAAAATGCCAAAGCCTACCTGAAGCTTCGAAATGGGGGAACTAGGAAAACCCGAAAGCAAGCCCAAATAGCATTCTTTGAGCACCATAGATCTTTTGAACCTCCTGAAAAGATAGAAGTTTGCGTGCATGGATCACGTGTGTACTCTCTTGCGAATGAATAAAAATAAATAAATATATGTTTTACTTGTGTTAACAATTCTTGGCTTAGCACTTAACCGAATGTTAAGGATTGGAACTTGGATTGTCTTTGTTAGAACTCTAACAAACTTGTTAAGTGGATTATAGATTAACATGGAGGGAGGAGATGACAACGCCGCAGTACAAATGCTAGGTCATACTGCAAAGAGTGCAGCAACAGTTGGGTTTGCTCCAGAACCAGATGCCTATCGCAAAGGATCCAGTAGCAGACGAGATTAACAAGATCCTTCGCAATGTCAAGCAAGAAAGGTTTACGAGAAAGGATGTCACAGGCGATGATGCAGATGCATGGCTCTGTGGCATAGAATTCTATTTTAGCGTAAAGAAGACGTCTGAGAAGCTGAAAGCTGTTATTGCGGATTTGCTACTCACCAGCTTTGCTAAGATTTGGTGGGACGATTATAAGAAGATCCATAAGCTTACCTTTGGAGATATTGATTGGGATGTGTTCCGAAAAGCTTTCCAGCTATATTACTTGCCTGTGGGATATAGATTGGCGAAGATGCATGATTTCTTGAACTTGACGCAGACAAAATCGGTAGAAGATTATACCATTAAATTCCAGCAGTTGCAACCTTACGGACCTCCATTTGAACCAGAACAGCTAGCAGACAAGTACATGAAGGGTTTGAAGCCAGAGTTGTCTGTTTTAATTGGAGGAGTAACGTATCCTAGTTTGGTGAAGCGACTAGAGCTGCCAAGTATAAGGAGGAGGTACTAAACGCATCATGGAAGAAGCGTACAAGTGATGATTTTGGGTGGAATCACCCCGATAACCGTCGTAAAAAAAGTGAAGCAATTATGATGTTGAAGAATACTAATGGAGAACAAACTCAATCGGAAGCGGATAAGATAAGGGATAAGTTAATGAGGGAAAACAAATGTTTTCACTGCCATTAGGTGGGTCATCGAGTAAGAGATTGTCCGGAGAAAATACAGGAACGCAGGACCACTTATGGAATATCCAATCCGCGGAATGAAAATACTTCAAAGGGTAATCGAGGAAAACAGACCATGTATGCTCGAGCCATTACTATTGGAGATGTGGCCCAGGAACCCATGCGCGTGTATGCAGCTGTCGATGGGAGTCAGCATACGGCTCAAACTGGAGTAATTCATGTGCCAGGTAAAATTCTTGAGTATCCAATTAAATTTTTGATTGATTGTGGCAGCACCAATAGTTTTACATCGCCAAAGATTGTTCAACAACTGGAATTCCCCAGTGAAGATCACGCAATACGAAGTGTAGAAATGGCTGATGGAAAGATCAAGTTCACCCAAGCTCTTATGCCGATTTGTGATTTTCCATCTAAGGTTGACTTTGAGGTATTAAGTCTAGGACAGTATCAAGCTATTTTAGGTATAGATTGGTTGAAACAAAATCGTGCCCTGATTGACTATGAGAAGGAGATAGTATGGTGTCGGCCAGAACCGGATGTGGAAGTTAAGCTTAGGAAGATGTTTGGTAGGATAGCTCTTTGGATAGACACGGAAAGATGTCCAAGTGCTCCTTTTTCCAGCATCGTATGACTTATCTAGGACATGTTATCTCAGAAAAGGGTTCAAAGGGAATTGAACCCAATCCAAGCAAAGTGGATGCCGTTATTAGAAAATAGACACCATTTGTTTTTTAAATAGCTGTTGTTTTTGCTGTGGCAAAAAAAAAAAAAAAAAAAAAAAACCAACATGTGGCCTCTTCTTTCACATTTACAAAACAACTAGTTTTAATGATAACAACAAAGGCCTTATTTGTTATTGCTTATTGCTCTTATTGATCCAATTTTGCTCTTATTTATTTTACAAAAGCCTTTTAGGAATCGAGCCCAAACAAGTTATTAGAATCCAAACCCTAACATTAAATTAAAACAGGTCCAAAACATTAAATTAATGGTTAAGGTTAAAACAGAATGGTTAAGGTTCAAAACATTTAACTAATGTGATTTCACTGCTTTAAAAATAATGTGATTTCAATGCTTTAAGGTTAAAAACACTGTAGCCAGGTGTTGACTTAGTTACTGTAGCACAATTGACTGTGCTAACTGGATGTGTGCTAACTGGATGTCTTCAATCAACTGGGCTAATTGGATTTCTTCAATGCTAGATTAAATACTGAGGTAAACATGTGCAACCATAAAATATAAAGTAGAAGTCAAAATGGCTTCTTGTTAGACAATGAATTGCATCAGCTACAAAAGGGAAGAAAAATGAATTACAGAAGCCCTCGCAATAAATCCTGAGCTGTCACGCAAAATAGATGCCATTCACCCTGCAACAGAATAGCCATTAGTCTAAGATTTGAGTTATAAAACATGCAAAAGGAAAGGACTTACTGAGATAATCTGGAATGAGCACTCCTTTTATAGTTCGATCAGGGCGAAAAGGAGTAATGGAGTTTGCAGAAATCACAGGAGCAATGGAGTTTATAGAAATTGCCACCTATTCGTGTTTGCATTGTTTAACCAGGTTATCCTGGCCGGACATCGCAATAGCTATTTGATTAGAATTCATTAAATAGGACAGAACAAAGCTTAGAAAATAAACCTCTAAGAAAGCTGCCGGATTTGCCATCACCATAGCCAAGGGAGCTTCGCCACAAAAAAACTTGAACGCCATGATAGAAGGCGGTGTGAAGGAAAAGTAGCCGCCATGGATGTGTGCTTCTGTCGGATCCGACATGGCTGTGCACGCAAATGCCCTAAGCACGGGAAACCGGCCTAATAATTCGACCAATAGGATGAAACTAGGAGGATCTCCATCTTAACCGTCCATCTTTTCCGAAATTTGGACCATCCATTCCTTTAGTCCAACCAATAGGATAACACTATGAAGATTGTAATCTCGGCCATCCACCTCTGTCGAAATCTGGGTCGTCCATCTGGGCTAGTTTTTTCACTACATAGTTTAATTCTTATTTTCATTTCAACATCTGACACCATTACTTTTTGCGGGGATATTTTCCCTATGGGGATATTTTTTCCTATGGGTCCTGCTATATTCAGGCCATATTGCCCTGGCTAAATTGGCCAGGACGTGCGCTGTGCGCACGCCCTTGCTATATTGGTCATGGCCATATGGCCCTCACATTTTCCATATTAAACTGAAACACTACGATTGCAGACTATAAATTAGCCCAGCATTCGTTTTAGCTTTTCTTTATTACACAAACAATTATGCAAGATTTAAAAGAGGCCATAGCTATAAAAGGACCAAGATACAAAGCAGCCATTGCCATAGTTGCTCAACAGGGCAAAGCGACAAATAAACATACCCATGCTTACATTCTCAATAGTTGAATTCCATTCACAATGAGTTAAGAATTCCCAAATTGCCCTATGCCTTAGGCCTTCGAGTTTGTCAAGTCATATGATGGAATGAAATTTCATTTCCCTTCTTGTGATTCACATGGACGATTCATGAAGAAAGTTGTTAAATTTCTTGAGTTGCTAAATCTCTTGTTGAATCTCGTAAGTCCAAATTGAGAGCTTCTAACTCTACAACATTTCGAACAGACTAGGAGGAAAGGAAATGAATATCACAAGGTGATATGCATGTCCAATAATACGGGCGCCATATAACATAAGGCAAACTTGTGGGGCATGATATGATCAATCCTAGGTCCTTTGCACTTCTAGAATGATTCTCTGGATAACCATTGAAATATTCCTTACAAAGTCGGGTCTACAAACCCATAGGAAATAAATGTTTATAATGGAATCTTGATGTTGTTACACTTGTCATGCCAGCAAAGAGCATGGAAAAAATGATGTGGCCCTCCAATTGTTGACATGGCATGCCAAGTAAGCAAGGTCAAGTTTTGACTAGGCCACTAATAAAAAGATGACATCTTTGGTTTTTCATGGGGTGACGTTGGCAAATTTTGGGTGACATGGCACCTAGTGACTCCAACATGTCAAGATGGCTCAAACATGCCACCTAGGCTCCAACATGACAAGGTGGCTCAACCATACCACGTGGGCTCCAACTTGCCAATATGGCTCAAACACGGCACCTAGGCTCCAACATGCCAAGGTGGCTCAAACATGCCACCTACGCTGCAACATGCCAAGGTGGCTTCAACATGCCACCTAGGGTCCAACATGCCAAGGTGGCTCAAACATGCCACCTAGGCTCCAACATGCCAAGGTGGCTCAACCATGCCACGTGGACTCCAACGTGCCAAGGTGGCCCAAATATGCCACCTACGCTCCAACATGCCAAGGTGGCTCAAACATGCACATGGGCTCCAACATGCCACCTAGGCTCCAACATGCCAAGGTGTCTCAAACATGCCACCTAGGCTCCAACATGCCAAGGTAGCTCAACCATACCACGCGGGCTCCAACATGCCACCTACGCTCCAACATGCCAAGGTGGCTCAAATATGCCACGTGCTCTAACATGCCACCTAGTTGGCACGAACATGCCACGTGGGCTCCAACATGCCAAGGTGGGTCAACCATGCCATTTAGCCTAGGACTCTTAGGTTGGCCACATGATCGAAAAAAAATTGTCTCTCGCGCTATACGGCGAGAGACAATTTTTATACCGTATAGGCCGAGAGAAGATGGGAGATGAGCTTCTCTCGGGCCTTAACAGCGGCCGTTTCGAGTTGTTTCTCCCTCCCCGCCGGAATTTTTCCCTCTAATTTGTCTCCGGCTGGCCATCCCATATGGGATATTTCTTTTCTCATTCGATCTTCAAAATGAGTGATATGGGATATTTCGAGCTCGTCTTCCCGCGTCCCTTTTCCATTCGAAATCTCTGAAAAATCCATCCCTCACACCTTTGAGGCAGGAACCGCGTCTTTCAAGCATGGATCTGGTAATTTTAGGTATGATTGCAATGCTTTTTAGGGCTATTTTGCTAGGTTTAGCAATGCAGAAGTTCTGCTTGGATCTCATTCAAGAGAACGAACTGGAAGATCCTATGGCAATAGTCGAGGAAGAAGAGTTCGAAGAAGACAACACTAGTTTTCAATGTGCATCTTCAATCTTGCTCTTGGCTGCAACCTCTCGACTAAGAAGACCACCGAGAAGATTCTGGACATTGACAATCATGCTTGGAATTGCCTTCCCTCATTTGAAGATGATATGTGGCATCAGTTTTACAGAATGAAGAGAAGGTCATTTGAAAAATTGGTTGGCCTGATTGTGCCATACCTGATCAGGCCATGCCAGAAAGTTAGGCCCCCTGTAGATCTCAGGAAAGCAGTAGCCATGAAACTCTACTTTCTTGCTCATGGAGAGATGCCATTGCATGTTGGCCAAAGGTTTTATGTTGGAAAGGCCATAGTCCGTAAAAGACACCAAGAAAGTGACTTTAGTTTTAGCATCCAAGACCATGCTTTACAAAAGATTTGTTGCCTTACCCCTGGGTCAAAGTCTACTTGATATCATGAAGGAATTTGAAGATGCCACAGTGCGCCTAATATTTTTGGTCTTTGTTGATGGTTCTCACATATTTCGCATGTAAAGCCATGGAGAAAAGACAAAGGGGATGATTACTACAAGACACACAAGAGACATTCTGCCTCATGCAAGGTGTAGTAACACACTCTCGAATATTTGTCAATGTATGTGTTAGTAGAACAGGTTACCAGGCATGATTCCAATCGAGTTTAAGAAGAGCCTATTGTACAAGAGGCTAGCATCAAAACAGATTTTGCAGGAACCTATTGTTCAAATGACAGGAAAAAAGATTAACAGGAGAGGAGAACTACTGGATGCAGATGTAACAGTTAGTATACCTCCAATGCTTTTGGGGGATTCAGTTTATCCAAGCAGAAGGTTTTTGATTAAGGTTTTTCCAGATGGCACGGGTGCTTCTGGCAGGTTCAATAAGAGGATTTGCAAGGGCAGGGTTTGTGTTGAGAATGGATTTGGTATAGTGAAAGAGAAATTCAGAATTTTGAAAGCTCTGCCTATTCATGTTGGTAGGGCACCCAAGATTATTCATGCTGCCTGTGTGTTGTGGAATTTCTGCATAATGGAAGACCTAGATTTGGACATGCAGCAGACCGAGGACTTGTGTCAAAAGGATTGAAAGCACTCGGAGTATCTCTGCCAGAATTTTTTTCTTGTGCACTTGAATTGTCTTTGCTACCATTTGCTTCATTTGCAACAGGGGACACAGGGTTATCATCTGCAACGTTTACAAAGAAGCATTTGTTCCAATTGTCTCATAGAATGCATCAGACATGTAGGTATTTGGAAACATATCAGCATCCGGAATGCCTCGGCCCCAAACTCCCCATCATCCCACACTGGAATGTCTCTCTCATTAGTAACTCCATGTTTCAGATCTTCCATAGCTTCAAACCAAGGCGGTGTAGATGGTTCTGATCCAGTTCTCTCGAGATGCCTCTTTTTCATCCCTCGAATTTGATCGCAATTTATTCCACTTGTTCCTTAACTGTCTCAAATCTTCAAGCCCATGAACGTGGGTTGTAATTTCAACATAATCTCTCCATTGCCCTCAAGAAAGATTAATACTACCATTATTGTGCACCTTGTACTCCTTCATCAAAGCAAGCATGGTGGAGATTGCATTGTCGAACCAATCAACCGGATTTTTCCTTTTCTTGGCGGGTTGATAGCAAATGCAATTGCTATCGTGCACAACTAAGGCTAATTCATTGGGGAGGGGTTCAGATTGAACCTCACGCAATCCATCTTCCTGCTGATCCCTCTTCTTTCCCCCTTGCAATGCCATTGGAAACCCGATGCGGGTTCAGAATTTATCTCAATGGCCCTGATTGGGAAACCCGATCCGATCATCCGTTTAGTTCTTCTAGAAACCAATTTTCGCTCCTGGGAATGAAAGGCTTCTTAGCATTCGGCATGGAGGATTTGGTTGCCTTTGTCATATTCTTGAGACAATTTGTGTCCGATATTTTGATCTATTAGATGCTAACAAAATGCCTATCACCAAAGCAATGAGCGAATTGAAGTAAAGTAATTCAAATGGATTGAGAATTGCGCTCAATGCTCGGTTAGAAGGGAAGGAATTGGGATCTACGATTCTTGGAGCCGCCCACCTAGAGCCGAGGCCGGAATTAAGGTCAAAATTTCAGGACTCCAAAAAGCGATCCCCATAATTTTTCGGGCCGTTGGGCTTAACTGCCCATTAATTGATGGACGCCCCTAACTTGTTAGCGGTTGGCTTAATTCCCTCGAGAGAGAGTCCCACTTAGTGGATTCTCGTGATTACTCCCATTATCTCTCCTCTCATTTTATCTCTCGCATTATCTCTCTCATGGTCTCTCATGTTCGGCTCTCATGTGGCTCTCTCTCTCTCTCTCTCTCTCTCTCTCTCTCTCTCTCTCTCTCTCTCTCTCTCTCTCTCTCTCTCTCTCTCTCTCTCTCTCTCTCTCTCTCTCTCTCTCTCTCTCTCTCTCTCTCTCTCTCAAAAAAAGGAGGTTTCTGAGAAATCAGCAATCAATGTTAGTAAATAAATATCTTGAGGAGCCAAAGGCTTTCTGGAGCAAGCTGAAAGTGACTAGTATGCAGGAGATTCCCCTGACTGCCAGGGAATTATGGGAGCAAGTAAAAAAACTATATCATGATGAGGAGATTCCGAGTGAAACAAAAATGCAATCGAAGCTAGTGATTACAGTAGAAGAAGTGGCTGAAGGTATAAGGCAACTTGCGAATGGAAAAGCCAAGGATGTGCATGGACTATGTGCTGAACATTTGAAGTGGGCAGGCGAGTCAGTACATAACATAGTTGCGAAAATGATTAATGCTGCATTGACACAGGGATTTCCCAAAGAATGGCAATTAAACAGAGTTGTTCCAATTCACAAGAGTGGGGCGAGGACAAATGTTAACAATTACAGAACACTCATGGTAAGTAGCCTATTCTCTAAACTTTTTGCCACAATTTTGGAGAGGAAAATAAGTAGATGGGCAGAGGCAAAAGCCGTAAGGGCTGAGGCGCAGGCTGGTTTTAGGCCGAATAGATCCACCCTAGATCACTTATTGGTATTGAAAACCATTATGGACTCTGTTAAAGGTACCAAAAAACCTGTCTATATTCTATATGTAGATTTTAAGAAGGCATTTGATAAGGTGCCCAGGAAAAAGCTATGGGAAAGGATGGAAGAATTACAAATACCTACAGATTTACAAGATGCGGTCCGAGTACTATATGAGCAGGTCTTGGTACAGCTGTCTACACCTATGTATCAGGAGATTTTAGAGTATGTAAATAGTAATATAGGTGTGAAGCAAGGGTGCTCTATGTCTCCAACCTTATTTGGTCTATTCATTGATGGTTTAGAAGAATGGCTTAGATGTCATGGGGATGGTGGTACAGATATAAATGGTTATGACATACAGTTGCTAATGTATGCAGATGATGTGGTAATTTTTGCACGGACACGAGAACACATGCAACAGCATCTGAATTCACTGGCTAGCTTCTGTGAAGCAAAAGGTATGGAAGTAAACCTTGAAAAGACGAAAATTATGACAGTGGGAGCACTCCGACAAGATCACCAGTTCAAATATAAAGATAGGGCTATAGATACTTGTGATACATACAAATATCTAGGATTGATAATAAGCAGAAACCATAGATGGAATACCTGCATTGTACAGAGAATTGAAGGAGGGCTGAAGGCTCTATATGCGATGCAAAGTATGTGCAGGCGAATCTCATTGTGGGCATGGCAACTAAAGATTAGGCTCTTTCAATCTTTAGTTCAAAGTGTAGTCTTGTATGGATGCGAGATTTGGGGACCGAGCTTGCCAAAAGGACTGTGGGAGGACATTGAACAGATCTCAAAGAAGTTTTTGCGTTTAGAATTGGGAGTGAAGATCCAGACTCCATACCAAATGATGCTAGCCGAATGTGGAATAATGCCCCTTGAGGGAGAAGCAATATTCAGATGCATTCGTTATCTGAAAAAGGTTAGAAGAATGAATCCTAATAGGATGCCATACTGTGCCATGCAGGTAAGTGAGCAGAAAGGGTGGTTCTGCAGCATAAAAATATGGCTAAACAGGTGGGACATTAATTGGGAAGACGCAATGTTGTACGATGGTGATCTTAGACAATGGGTATATGGCAAGGTCAAAAGAAAAATGTGGCAGAGTCCTATGACTAAGTTATTTTTATATAAACAAAACATGAATCCTGACTGGAGGTTGCAGCACATCTGCATGAAGATATATCAGTTAAGAAAAGGCACATGATTAGTAGAATACGTCTGAGTTCACACCACCTTGGTATTGAAGTTGGACGATGGGGTAGGACCATTCCAAGAGAAATGAGAGAGTGTAAAGTTTGTGGAAGTGGTAAAGTAGAAGATGAAGAACATGTCTTTCTTTGAGATGCCCCACATACAAATTGATGCGAGATCGTTTTGACATTGAAGCAAATGATCTTACAACATTTTTCTCACTTCAGGTGATAAAAATAGGCTCTTTCATTATTGATGTGTTGACATCTGAGGAGACTAATGTACATATTGTGAACACTTGATTAGATGATAGTGAAGAAGAGGCGAGTGAGGGAGTTAGATGAGGCGAGACTCATCAGCTGTTTTATCAAGATATGTAAATTTTTGTCTATAGGCACGAGGAGGCCTCCCCGGACATAATACATTTCATATCATTTTCTCTCTCTCTCTCTCTCTCTCTCTCTCTCTCTCTCTCTCTCTCTCTCTCTCTCTCTCTCTCTCTCTCTCTCTCTCTCTCTCTCTCTCTCTCTCTCTCTCTCCCTAGGCAAGTATTTTCGCTTTCTCTGATTTTCTATTGAGACCACTGGCATAGCTAGGGGGTTCTATCAGATTTTCGACGCAAAGGGTCTTGTAGATTCGAGTTTACCTCTTCTCAAGATCTGAGCCTTACAGGCCGGCTGTTGGGCAGCAGAAAAACAGAGGCATCGAATAAACAGGGGCAAACGGATCTTGTATTCTTCTCAAGATCTGAGCCTTTGGTTTGGCAGGTGTACACCCGGGCCGCAGCAGTGATAATATCCGCCGTTCTTATTAAGTAGACTAAAACCTGCAGGTGAAACATGTGTCGTGGCAGCGAATTTCTATTTGCAACGTAATAGTTGCATGCGGATCAGGGTTTAGAAGGAATTAAGAAAGACAAAAATAATCAATATTTATGGCTGAAAATTCTAGGAGCAGGAACCACTTTTTACGTGGCTGTATGCTATTATGTCTCGAGACACAAACAAATGTACAAAGATTCAGAAGCATCTAGTGAAGATTTGTTCTTTGAGCTGGAACAAGATATTATGAAGTACCAAGAGAAAGGGGATATCATATTGACAGGAGATTTTAACTGCAGAACTGGAATGAAGCAAGCCACAGCATACACCGGAAACCATGATCCGCTCTGGTTGGATGTAATGGATGATGAAGAGCTGAGGTCACAAGGATGGCATAGGAATTCTAAAGATTCCATTATTACTAGATCTGGAAGACAACTGCTTAACCTATGCTGCAGCACTGATCTTCTCATATGCAATGGTATGGAAAAATTCCCTACGACAGCTAAATGCACGTGCAGAGAGAGAAGTGTGGTGGATTACATAATTACGTCCAGTAAAACACTGGACAAGATTACTGATTTACAATTATGGATGAGCAGGTGGAATCTGACCATGCGCCGTTAATTTTCACACTGCCTACCATTGTAACTCCTTCAAAACACATGCCACCTTCACAAACCCTGGAGGTAAAACTGAATCCGCGGAAGGCTGATAAATACAAAGAGATGGTGGAGGAAAAACTTGCAGAGATGAATCTGGATAAAGATGTCAATGACATGAGCATAGACTTGCATAGAATCCTGACGGAATCTGCAAGAGAATGTTTTGTTTCCCAAAGGGTCCATAAAGGATTAAAGTGCAACTCTTGGTACGATCATGAATGCCGAGATGCTAAGAAAAAGCTAAGAAGGTGTAGTGCTATCCAGAGGGGAGCATGTAAAAAAGAATATAGAAGCCTGGTTAGACTGAAAAAAAGAAGATTTGTCAGGAGACAGCAAGAGACACTCCTTGATCAATATCTTGTAGAGCCTAAGCTCTTTTGGAGTAAGCTGAAGCAAGCAAAACAGGTAGTGCAATTATATCACGATGACGCTATCCCAGAGGAAGTCAAGGTGCAATCTGATCTTGCATTCATAAAGGAAGAAGGTAGCGGAAGGTATTATGAACTTGGCAAATGGTAAGGCAAGAGACTCATATGGTTTATGTGCGGAACACTTGAAGTGGGCAGGGGATAGTGTGAATGAAATAGTTGCAAAGATGTTTACAGCAGCCATGAGAGCAGGATTCCCTCAAACATGGCAACGGAATAGAGTGGTTCCGATACATAAAAGCGGCCCGATGACAGAAGCAAATAATTATAGAACACTTATGGTAAGTAGTCTCTTCTCGAAACTATTTGCAACTATTATAGAGAGAAAAGTTAGTGACTGGGCTGAAAGACATGGAAAGAGGGCAGAATCCCAGGCTGGTTTTCGACAGAATAGATCTACCATAGATCACTTGCTTGCTTTGAAAACTATTTTTGATTCCGTAAAAGGCACTAAAAAGCCAGTTTATATATGTTTCATTGACTTTAAGAAAGCATTTGATAAAGTGCCGAGATCAAAGCTTTGAAAAAGAGTGGCAAAATTGCAGGTTCCAAAACATCTGCAAGAGGCAATCCGTATATTGTATGAAAAGGTGTTTGTACAGTTATCTATGCCTTTCTCATTGGATGTGCAGGAGATAACAGAAAGCAACGTCAGAGTAAAACAAGGATGCCCAATGTCCCCGACCTTATTTAGGTTCCAGACTTCTTGATCTCCATTGCCAATGGATTAGGGTTGCACCTTGCTCATTCGATTACCAATGGTCCTCGTATTTGTATTCCCTTCCTGCTGAGGCTTCCCTCCCCAAGTTTGTGGTTGTTAGAAGTGGTCCACTCTTTTTTAAATATAAATTATCTTTGCTTAATGGCCTAGAGCTTGCCAATATGTTTCCTGATGTTGAGGCCTTCTCTGCTTATCGTGTGCACAGACCCTCCATTCCCATCCCTCCTCCTACTTCTGTCTCCCCTACTTCTACTTTCCCTCCCTAACGCCATCCCTACTCCGGTTCCTCGCACTGTCCTTGCCATCACCCCTTCTTTGTCTTCTACCTAGCCATTGGCACACTCCCCAGCCCCATAATTATCTTCCTTCCGACCCGGCAAGAGAGGCTGGACATGATTGCACACAAGCAAGGCGCATTGAAGAAGAATGGTCCATTGCCCGCATGAAAAAGCCGCCGGAGGAGGAATAGCCGGCTCCACAACCATACGCATCTGCTTCCCCTAACCCTGTTGAGCCAACTCTCTCTCACCATCCTTCTTGGCGTCCAATAGCATCGCGCCCAAATTGGGCTGATCAAGTGGAGAATGAGTCTCATATACAAGTTGATATGGACTTAGAACATCCTCCACGCCCACCTTGATCAATGAAGTTAATCTCACGGAATGTGCTGGGGTTGCCTCCTCCCCTACTAAAAGGAGCAAGGTTGTCCATGGCCACGACTAGGTGGGACTCAGATTTCATTTGTTTGCAAGAGCATAAATGCAAGAAAGAGGATGCCTACAAAGTTTCTTCTTGAATAATCAATAGGCAATACAATGTTCGCGGTGTACCGCAGACCGGCAAAGGCTGGTGTCCCTACAAACATGGAGGAGGGCGATTCCGGTGTCATTTACTCAAAGGTTGATGATTTGGCCTAAGTGGACCATAGTCAAGTGGTTTGATAAAGGGCAAGAATGGGGATTGGTTAATGTGTATCGCATAATCGACCACGTCAGAGAGGCACATTGTGGGCTTCTTTGCATTCCAAATTATTGAGATTAGACTCCCCTGTTGCATGGATCATGGTGGGTGATTTTAACATGGTTGAGCTTGAGCAAGACGGATGTGGAGAGGTGCGAGATAGTCGGTGGCTTTGAGCGGGAGCAATGGCACCGCTTAATGCAAGATTGTGGCTTCATAGAAGTTGAGGGTCCCTCAAGTTTTACTTGGTGTAATGGCTGGTTGGGTGGTGGTAGAGCATATGCAAGACATGATAGAGGCTACTATAATGCTTTGGTAGCAACCCCTTTGTTGCTTTTCATCGTGAGAACGTTGAATCTTGCAATTTCTGACCATAATCCACGTATTTCTCTTGCTCTCATACGGTGGTGCATGTTGCCTCTAAGACATATTTTCAAATTTGAATACATTTTTCTTGAAGGATGATGATTTTGTGGCAGTCAGACAAAGCGTGGTTCACTTCTTTCTCTCGACAGGGGCATGGCGGTATTGTTGATGCTCGGCCGCTGCGGAAGTCTTTGCTAAAGGTTGGGGTCGTGAACGGGCTTCTGCTAACCGGAGCCTTCTGCTGGCTCTTTATCGACAACTTGAGGCATGCAGGTCTGTTGCCCCATCAGATGGTGTGACGTCCCCTACTCGTATACGGTGCACTCACCGTATACAAACAGGAGTTCATCCCCCATACCAGCTCCATGCCGATACAGGGCCCTCCACATAACACTGCAACCATGACTGGTTCCAGTGGGGAGAGTGAAGGGGTCATTTTACCCCGTCTCCCTCAGGGCCAACCTAGCTGCGAAGCGAAAACATACATGTCGTAAGATATAACATAAGCACATATCCACCTCAAGGGTGGTCCATCACATCTGCATAAACAAGGTGAGCACAATACATATGGGGGAGTTCTACCCAAGGCTCGACTCAAGGGATGACCGACGGGCTTGGGTCTCCGTAGTTCATTGCGCACGTAATTCATGGCAATGGATTTTACCGCATATGAACATGGCATAGGGTTGTCCACTCCATCCCCCTCCCGTGCACACTTTGCGAGTAGGCTGAAAAGTGTCGGGACGACCAGTAGCCGTGGATGCATACAGCCGGAGGGGCTATTCTCGGGTTGCATCCTCCCGGTCCGATGGGGCAGGAAGGGATCACTCCCTCCGTAGAGATCTACATCTTGACTCAAGGTGACTAGAGGGCCCTTTGCCGTGGTAGTCCATTGAACCTTGGAAAGTGTACACCACTTCACGGATTGCAAATGAGTCCATGCCTCACCCTTTTGGGTGGTGAGCCATTAGACCTAAGTCACAATGATCCCTCGGTAGGCTTTACACACGGAGGGATGGTTCAAGAGTGGGGACATGAACTCCTCCTTCTAGTTTGGCCCCTTCACCCACAACAACGGTGTGGTTCTTGTACACGGACCAAATCTATAGTGTGCTAGAGAGGCTACTCTAGAGCATCTACTACCAAGCTTTTAGGTCTCTACCCCTTCCCAATACAAGGAGTTCATAGAGATCCATCATCCACATACATCACGGAAGAACTAAAGAACTATATCTAATCTACATCATAGAGTTAGTTCTTTAGTTAGAGGTCGGTATCTAGAGATCTAGAAGGCTGGTCGCTATGGGCAGTTTTAACAGGCTAAACCCCAATGATTCTACCACTAGAATAGGGTTTAGACTATCTAATTGGCCAAATACCGGATCCTTGAGTGGCTCCTCCTCGACTGAAGCCTCACCATCCCCAATTAAAACGCCATGGTGCAATTCTCTCGAGTTCAGGAGGAGGCGGTTAAGGTATTGAGGCAGCCAAAACAGAGTTCTAAAACCCAGAAACGAAAAAAATTGGGCAAGTTAGGGTTTCCCCCTTAATAGACAAGGGGTTGGCTAGGGTTTCCATTATCCCCTTTAGGCATGTGGGATAATTGGTATGGGTCCACTTGCCTTTAATGGCTAGGTGGCAAAATGTGCCCACATGGAAATGTGTGCCCACATTAATGTGTACATTGGGAAATGTGCACATTAATTGCACCTATGGGTGTGGCCCACTTGGCATCAAGTGTCCACATGGAAATGTGTGCCCACATTAATGTGTACATTGGAAAATGTGCACATTAATAGTTGCACATATTCTGCACGCGTGCCCCTAGGGCTACACGGGCTACACGCGCGTGCCGTAATCAGTGCCGATGTCTGCGGCGATTGGCGGGCAGCATAAGATACGCTGGGATCGTATCGGGCCCCGAACGCCACATTCTCCCCACCTTGAAATGATGTCGTCCGGCAAAGATCGTGGATCTCCCCACCTTGGGATCATCCTAACCCTAATCAACCCGATGCATACTATAACTACTATAATACTTACACATTTATTAAGATTACCTTAAGGTAATATTTTTAGGACATTATCACGCCATTATATTATATATTATGAAATAACTTATCAATTCATAACATCATTAAAACAGGTTACTCAATAATTCACTTAACATGACAATTAAGTTTATCAAATTAAAATTAACGTCCGGGGTACTCTTCATTCCTTGCAACACATTCCAACAAAATTTGTGTTGCAAGTCTTCAGCTTCGACCTCCTTGCCCTCCGGAGCTCTATTGGCCTGCCAGGTCGACACTAACGTTAGTATCATTTTAATTATTAATAAAAATTTTGGTTATATGGTGACCACCCCCACCTATCTACATGGATGCATGGCTAATCTCCTACGTAGGAAGAGGGTGAATCTTCCATTATGGTCGGTGGAGACAGCTTTATATGCCTATATATCGCCATGCCTACACACCCTAGTTGCCTGGGTGGAGGATAGGTCCTTCCCGTATATGGGCGTGAAGGCCCGATTCCTCCTATCAAAGCATATATGGGGCTAGAGGTGCTTTTCCTATCGAGTGCATTCCTTCATGACCTCCTTTCTCTCGAGGTCGTCTACTCCGTAGGTGGAGCAGTAGACTTTCTAATCTACCTTCCACTTCGCTTAAAAACGCGGTCATGCCTACCTTGACATTACACCACGCCCTAGAGATCACCGTAGTGGTCTCATCATCTGTAACAACGCATGCAACCCATACCTAGCATAGGTTGCATGCGTAGATTAATCTTAACTACACATAGAATTAATCTACACAAATCGACATGCTCGAAAGCCGATTTCTTTGGAGATGACCTTGCCGTCCCATTGCTCCATAAACTATGGGTCTTTGCTTTACTAAATCCTTCTTAAGTACCCATGTCGTCTTTCTTTGGTAAGTGTTTCCACTTGACCAAATCTTTGGAGGAATTCTGATCTCCTCGTTTTCTTTGAAAGCTTTATCAAGAATCAATTGGGAACTATTTCGTTGCTCCTCCGTCATTTCCAACAACGTTGGAGAGTCCAAGACTTCGTCTGGATTTGGAGTGTGCTTCTTCAACAAACTCACGTGGAAGACCTTATGAATCTTTAGGTGTGCTGGCAAGTCTAGCTTGTAGGATTGATTACCTACTCTCTTGACTATTCTGAAAGGTCCAGCCCACCTTGGAGCAAGCTTTTTGCAATTCCAGATCTCGAGCTTCACCCTTCACCTTGATCTTGAGCCAAACATCATCTCCAACTTTGAACTCTCTTAACGTTCGATGCTTGTCGGCGTTCGACTTCTTGCTGCTAGGAAATACCCTCGAACCTCTTCCCCAAGCCGCGCATATCGGCCAACATCTCTGGCTTGAAACTTCCACTTTTGACACACGGGGTTGTGCCAAGTGTCTGGAGTTAGGCACTGATAGCCGTAATTAATCATAAACGGCGACATTTGGGATGATTCCTGCTTGGTGCTATTGTATGCAAACTCCACCAAGTGAATAAATTCTTCCCACATACCTTGCTTATTCCAGACATAGTTTCAGAGCATGTCTTCTAAAATCCTACATTTGTTCCGCTCGGTTTGGCCATCCACGTGAGGGATGATATGCCGCGGCTCATGGATAGCTTCGTCTCAATTGTTTCGTAAAGAGGTCTTTAAAAGGCACTCCATGAACTTCGGATCCATGTCGGAGATAATCTCCCTTGGCATGCCATGAAGCCCAAGATCTCTTTGGTGAAGAGCTTTGATCCAGATCCATAGCCGTATTCTGTGGTCCGCAAGGTAAAATGTGCCATTTTCGACAACTTGTCGACTACTACCATCAAAGCATCTTTCCCCTCTTACGGTCCTTGGGAGTCCCCGGATGAAATCCATCTTTGATCACCTCCCACTTAGCGTTTTGGCACCGCCTAATGGCTCTAATACTCCCGAATTCAAAGTTGCTTTCTGCCTTTTCCGCCGCGACATAATTGGCATTCTACGATGTAGCGAGCTACTTGCTTCTTCATTCCTGGCCAATAATAGCTTCTTTCGCCAAGCAAGACTTTGAAATATATTTTCATGAATCGCATGGCCACTATTGGGCTGTTAATGCGTGTCGTGGAGGATCAATTTCCTTACACACGATGATTGGTGCACGACAACTTGTTCTTATGGTATAACAGGTTGCCTTCCTTCTTATAATGTTTAAAGGCTTCGCTCCTTTATACATGTTCTAGCCTCCCTAGAGAGGGCTTGCCCATACTTCCTTGAAAACCACATCTGTTGGCAAGGACTCTTCAATCTTCTTACCAAAGTCATTTGGAGGCGTCGAAATTGCATTGCAATGCACTCTAGTTGTCGGGGGTGCCTTGGCGCATCCGCTACCACATTGAGCTTCCCTGGCTTGTAGACTATATCAAAAGTCATACTCTTCAAGGAACTCCATTTATCTTCTCGCCTCGGGTTGAGGTGTGGTTGCGTGAATACATCTTTGGAGGCTCGATGATGGTCTGTATCCAATTGGAACTTCCTTCCCAGAAGATAGTGCCTCCAAATTCTTAATGCCCGACAACCGCAAGCAATTCACGATCGTGGGTGGGGTGGCGCGTTGCCGCATCGTTCATCTTCACGGAATCACACGCTACCACACGCTCTTCTTGCATGAAACCTTGGCTATCTTGCTATCCGCATCGTTGCTACAAGCTTATCTTTCTGGGTCCGGGGGGTTGGGCGGGCGGTTTGTTAACGCTTCCTTCGCAATTCAAATCCCGCGGAGGCTTTCTTGTGCCAATGCTTTCGCCCAATCTTTCACCTTTTTCGCCCTCGTCAAGTCATTAGCGGGGCGCTATCTTAGCAGTTCTTCCACGAACTTCGTAGTACCTGCTAGGCCTAAAAACCCGACTTCATGCACATTCTTGGTTGCCGGCTGCAATGGCGGCCTCAATCTTGGCGGGATCCGCCGAAATTTCTTTCTGCTTGAGATCACATGACCAAGGTATTCCACCTTCTGGATTTTGAGTGACACTTGACAACTTGGCGCATAACCGGTGCCTCTTCAATTTCTCTAGCACTCTCCTCAAGTGTTGCGTGTTCTTCAAGGATCTGCTATACACCAAAATGTCATCAAAGAATACAATCACAAAGGTGTCTAAGAACTCCTGAAGATGTCGTTCATGAGCCTCATGAACGCCGCGGGGCATTTGATAAAAGCCGAAAGGCATTACCGCGGAACTCATAGTGTCCATACCGCGTTGAAGGCGGTTTTATGGATATCCTCTTCCTTTATCCGATTTGATGATAACTCGACCTTAAGTCGATTTTTGAGAAGACCTTTGCACCTTGAAGTTGATCCATCAAGTCATCCGATCCGGGGAGCGATACTTGTTCTTAATGGTGTGCTTGTTCAACCGCCTATAGTCTATGCACATCCTTAAACTACCATCCTTCTTCTTGACAAAAAGAATGGGCGCTCCAAATGGCGAGACACTAGGTCTAATGAAACCTAGGTCGAAAGCAACTCCCGCAATTGCTTCTTTACTCCGTCAACTCCTCGCGGTTGTCATTCTCAGATGGAGCCTTACTTGTCGCTTTGTTTCCGTTCGAAAGTGCTATCTCACACTCGACTCCCTATAAGGAGGGAGCTGCTTGATCTCATCACGGAAAGAGATCATGGAACTCCGTGATCAAGTTAGCTACTTTAGGTAACTTGTGAGCACCTTCATCCTTCTTTACCTTCTTGTTTTAGGTGGCTCTTGGATCTCAAGCTTGAAGATATAAGCCACCGCCATTCCTTATGCACTTGAGCATCCGCTTAGAAGATATACACCGCATGATGGGAACAACTTCTTTACCCGCGGATCTCAATGATCTTGCCGTCGGGCGGTGTTGGGAAGGTCACATTCCGCTTCCCACAATCGATCGATGGCCCCCGCTGGTCCAAGATACTCCATTCCTATGATCAGGTCATACTTGCCAATGCCCATTACCTCTGCCCCCATCTCGGATATTAATCCCCGCAAGTCGATGTCGGGTTAATTCTCTTGCATGCCGCCGTCACTTTATCGCACTCCACTTGCTAAGACAACGGGCCTTGGCTTTGACTTTTAATGGTTTCAACTTCAACATTTCAACCATTCGGGGATGCAAAGTTATGGCTACTTCCGAAGTCTATCAAGACTATGAAAGATTTGGCCTTGGCCTTCCCTACCGTGGAAATTACCTTATACCGGGCTCTCTTGCTTGCTCAGGTCTATTGCGGCAAAGATATGACACTCACCCGGATGTAGTCGCGGGCTGCCCCGCCGCTGGCCGTCCGATAGAGTGTCCCCATCTCCTAACTCATGCTAGGCCACCATGACGAGGGGGGCAGTTGGCCATCCCTATGGCCCTGGTGGAAGCACGGCAAGCAAAGCTGCTTTTCTATGCACTCCATCTCTTTTCCTTGGGCATCCCGCTAAAAAGGATTCTGACCGCTTTGGAGTAGTTTGACCCCTCCCGCTTGTCCTTGAAGGACACCGCTTTTCTCCCCGCTTCCCCGGTTGCCACCATATGGGGCTCTAGTTGGGCTCTGGGCTGGCTGCCCTAGGGCTATAACTCCCCTGTTGCCTTTGTCCTTGTCGAAATACCGGGCCGCCTCTGCCCGCTATTCTCGAGGCCCCTCGCCTTTGCAAACTTATTGCCTTGACTCGCTCGATACTGTCTTTAGGTTTATTGCTCTTACAAGCTTGTGGATCTCATCATTCAAATTTCAATATAGCTTTCCATCGTGATGCTTTCACCCAACTTTGCACATAAAGCCTTAGCCTCATGAATTTCTCTCAGATATTTGCATTCGATTTGTTTTCCTATTGCAACCTATAGAACGGCCGTGATCATGCCGGACTTGTGCTCTCTTGGACGAATGGCGCTTTGAAGGCTTTAGCAAACTTCAACCTCCGCAAGCATCCTCGCTTCGCCATGGGCCTTGATACCCCCTTCCACCATATAGCGCAGCCGCCCTTTCAGTTATTGCACACCGCTTTTATCCTGTCTTCATATTATAAGTTGCTATATTCACTCATCTCATCGAGCCAAGCTCGCTTCCAACCCCGACCCGTTTCTCCCTCGAGCCCATTTCGATTCTGGCCTTCCAAACATTTCCCTAATGCGGAATCTACCTTCTTCCGGGCACCGAGGTTCTGTGTCCCTTTTTCGCCCATCCTCAGGTATCCCTCGCCTTCCATCCAGGTGTTCCTTCGCTTTCCATCCGTCTCTCGTCCTGGCACGATCTTCTTCTCTTTCTGAAGTCGGAGTCTCGACCTGAGCTTGAGCTCCGGAGGATTCCGAGCTAGAGGACCTCCTTCTCTTTGCTCCTTCTTGCGTCCTGTTTTGAAGCTGATGCTTGTGGCAACTGAAGCATTGCCCACCGAACCCACTTCCTGCTTAGTGCGGCCAGCAAGGCCTTTATCTGCCAAGGTCCGCGTCCTCATTCGGATATTTCCTCTTTCAGGTCATGGGTTCAAATTCTCAAAATGTTCCTGCCGGGTGGCCTGTGGACTCGTTTCTTCTATATGGTCTGGCGTTGTCGTTCCCCGAGCCTAGGCCTCTAGCTGCATACACAAGTAATTCATGGCTATGTGGTTAGTTTTACTTGTTCTCTTGCATTATATGTGGTTTGTTGGCATAGTTGTGGAACAAAATGTATCAACAAAGCATTTAAAGTGCAAAAGAAATTATATTTATATTATATCTATTGTTTAAATTTGGATTTTCCGACTATCCATAAACTTTTTGATTTTCTTTTAAGGATGATTTCTAAGGTTTTAGTTGTTTTAGTCCGGAAAACAATCCAGCCTTCCAAAAATCGAAGTTTGTCCTTTTCCTATGATTTAAAAATTTATTTTTCTCGAGCTCCAGCTTATATGTTATAAGTTTGATTTTTTTCTTTTTCGATAGGTCTAAAAGGAGTTCCGCTTGTTGGCTCTCCGAAGTTCTTCGCATGATTTGTCGCCCATCTTTGCCGTTGTTTGCATCGAATGTGCGTGAGGGGTCCGGATTTGAAGAAATTTTCTAGGGTGCCCCATCTCTCTGATTTCATGCCCAAATGATTGGGCCATATGTAATGATGATATCGTTGATGCAAAATTTGTGTTTTGTTCTTCGACATGTGAAAAATCATTCTCGACAAAGCTTTTCCATACCTAATCCCGAAGTCCCTTTTCGATTTGCCCCTTTGAATCCCTAAGATGCATATAATTTAAATTTGCCCCTTCGCTTTTGGAGAAGAAGATCAATAGGATAATCGCTTCCTTTTCTCGCAGATTGGGATTCCAAAAAAGATAGATTCGCTTTTGATATTGGTGAAATTTAATCGGGCTGATTTTTGATGTGCATTCTTTGTTTTGATTCTATTGTTTATTTTTAGAAAAGCAAAGATCGGATAAGCTTGAAGGTGTTGCATCATCGTTTGCTATTGTGAGAACAATGGATTTTCCACATGTCCATGCCACATCTAACTGGGTATTCTTTATAGTTTTGTCTTTCAATCTTTTGTGCCTTTGTTCTTCTATCCGCTATTTTGTCCATGATTATTAGTTTTTTATTGCATAGGGTTTGCAAGATTCAAAATTATGGTTTCTTGATGTTTATTCTTTTGTCATTAGATGCACCAAGAAGTGCATGACCATCCGTGCCACACAAGAAGGGAAGATTGTGCATTAGCTTCTATTAATGTCGTTTAACAATTTGCATCCCATGCAATCCGATCCGTGACATTGTATGCATATCTTGATTAATTATAGAAAACCGTATCTTGATATGTTAAATGGAATACATAACACGAAGTTGAGTTCTAACATGTATGTGTGCCATCCAAATTGTAGTTGGTGTTGCAAAGAATTGCAATGGGAATCGGGATGGCCAACATGGAGGAGTTTTGGGAGCCCAAATGAACATATTCAAAATCTCTTTTATTCCTTTATGCTTATTGTTTATTTCCTTATGCGCCATATGCAAATGCAATTATCACGCGAAAAGACCCGTAAAAGCTCTTTGACCACACAAAGGTCGGGAGATGAATGACGACCTTATAAAGATGCACCGTGCTTCGCCGTGTGGCTTGTGATTAAAAGTGTTGCTTTTTTTAGATTGTTTAGGTCTTGAGTTCACATGGTATTCCATCTGCAATGCCGAACAACATGCTTAGCAATTGCTCTTTGTTTCAGCTTTGATCAGACAAATGATTCACGTACCAATTTTGAATTGCAGGAATTTGAATCTTCCTGCAGCTATGGCAATGGGCTGACGATACCAGCTACATCATGTATTTTCTCTGATCTGATGGTTTCAGATTCAAAACATTGGCTTTCTGCTTCTCCGGCTTCCCAACCTTTCCGCTGCCTGCTCCTATAATAGAGATGCTTGACCCCGCTCCATTATACCCCATTCTTTTGTTCCGTTTTATAATTTGTTCCACCACTGGGGTTCTACAGAGGAAGCCGAAACAATGAATGCCATTCACTTACAAAGCTCTCTATGCAAAAAAAGATGAGGCCACTACGAATTTCATTCAAGAAATTGGCAATGTGAATAAAGCTGGAAAGCTAACAGGCAGAACAGCATTGCATTGGGCAACAATGTTGAATCAGAAAGAAATTTTTTCCAAGCTATGCCAACAATACGGAAACGATTTGATTGCCTTTGTTGCAGATAAAGAGGGCAAGACGCCATTGGATTATGCCACTGAGGGAGAAATTCTGAGAGGATTAATGAAAAGACCGGATGTAGAGTCTTATGCGTGTAAGTTATATACAGATAAAGAGAGATATGTAAGTGCATGCAATGCTATCTTGGTGAATGCAGCATTGATGGTAAATGTGACATTTGTTGGCTGGTTGCACCCGCCAAGAAATGAGGATTTGGCATAGAGAAGGTTGATTTGCATCTGAAGGCAGACAATTTGTATGTAAGTTAAATATCCTAACTTTGTTCAGTCTTCTCAATATAGTAAAATTGGGATCTGAGGCCATTTCATACTCTACATTGCTTTTCCCTATTTTCATTTGCTTCAAGCACTATATGTTGTATTGCCAATTGAATCAGAATTAAATGCCGCTTTTGCCACTAGTCGGTCCCGATTCCGAGCCACCATTAGATCGCAGAATCCATTTTGTGACCGATCATGGTATCTATCTTAAAAACAGTTAGATTTTCATTTGTCCGCCCTTTCCATAATATTTAGAAGGGGCAAGATAATGTGACATATTTAGAGATTTTGCACGCATTTCTACGCGGATAAGTATTGCAAGAATTTGTCGACGATTTCATTGGCCATAATAGTTCAATATCTTCAATTTCATGTCCATCTCTTTTGTTTATCTGGTTAAATGCTTACTTCCTACAAAGTCTTCTCTAGACGCATTTCATTGGCCTTAATAGTTCAATATCATCAATTTCATGTCCATCTCTTTTGTTTGTCCAAGTTAAATGCTTACTTCCTACAAAGTCTTCTCTAGCAGCCGTGTAAATTGGTCTGTGGCCTAGCACTCCCTTCCTACAAAGTCTTCTCTAGCACGCCTGTAAATTAGCCTGTGTCCTAGCACTCCCATCCGTGACATTGTATGCATATCTTGATTAATTATAGAAAATCGTGATCTTCATATGTTAAATGGAATACATAACACGAAGTTGAGTTCTAACATGTATGTGTGCCATCCAAATTGTCTCAACATGATATCAATATGACAAGTGACCGCATAAAGCAAATTTTATGAACATCTCTTTTGAATTTTGTCCTTCCAATATGCATGGCTTCTAGAAGGTTTGTAATTCAAATATTGCAATGTCCAATCTACAATGCAATGTTTTGTGCTTTGGCTTTGCATAAATTAATTGGAGAGCCCACCCAAATGTTTGCCCGCATTATATGGCATTCCATATATTTCCATCTTCAAAATGCTCAAGGATATCATTATGACAAATAACTACGTAAATTTAAAGCTGCTTATGGACATCTCTTTTAAATTTTTTCTTCCATTACGCAAGGCTTCTAGAAGGTTTGTGATTCAAATATTGCTATATCAAGTCTAAGGTTTGATATCACCCTTTGACCTCATTTGTAAAGTTACATTATTCGTCTAAAGGCAAATTCCTCATTCAGATAAAGTCCACATGCGTTTAAAGATTCGACACTGAAAAAACCATTGGATAATCTTAATTTAAATGGTACATATCATTGCCACATGTGCCTGTCACGCCATTATATAACATCTTGCAAAAAAAGCTAGAGTGTAAAAATCAAAACCCCAACTACCTAAAATATATAGTTCCAATTTCGTAAATAGCTCTACATTTTATCATTGGCACATGTCCCAAGGCCACTCTATGCAAGGTAGATTGTTTGTAATGTAACAACATCCTCTTTAAACACAACTGCCAAGCCCAAAGCCCACTACATTTTACAAATTGATTGTGCTCTAAACTAGAACCCAAATGCCATAACATTTACAAAGTTCGTTAGCCTCGTGCTCGCGCGGATTACACAGTCTATACTTGTCGCATGAGGGCGTAGGCCCCACCGCCACGCGGTGTCCAAGAAGAGGGATCCACAAGGCGCCACGGGCGGGTCAAAGCTCCTCCAAGAAGCGTAAGACCCAAAGGTAGGACCCACGGCGGCCACTACTTGTTCTGTTAGCACGGCCGCGACAGCTCGGGGATTCCCCTCGCTCGAGTGCCCAAGTAGTGGAGCACGTTGTCATGATGAGGATCAGATTCAGGCCGTAGGCCCCTCCTGTTCCTATATATTGTAGCATTTTTGCTCCTTCAAAAGGAGGGTTCAGAGTGTTCTTTTGTGTCACTACAGAGCGACATGCCGGTCGTTGTCAGCGCTTCTTTGAGCCTTCATTGTACACTTGTTTTGATCAATGGATTGCCGTGTTCTCCACAAGTGTCTTGTGTGTTTCATTGTGTATTGCCATTGCCGTTTTATCCGAAGTTTTTCGTTGTTCTTTCCTCCGTTAGCAAAAATCCCGCGGACAAGAGTGTTCAGATTTGCCCCGCCGGACTTCACGGATCTCACGTAGATTCCTGTCCTCGTATCCCAGCCCGGACTAAACACCGGCGCTGTTGTCAAGCCTCCTAAAGCCGTATTGATACCATGTTCAATCCCTTCTTTACTCCCGACGAGATATTCAATACGGATAATAAGGCTGCCGCCATGAACCGCGCGACCTCCCGCGAATATGTCCACTTTACTCTGGATTCGATTGTCTCTTCCGTGTCGAGGCGCACCGTTCCACCTACACCCGACCTTTCTGTGAGCCTCCCCTGCGGAAGGTCGCCATTGTTCCGTTCTCGCGCCACATCATGCGTAGGCCGCAATCACCCTTTGAATTTTTCTCCCGGAATCCCCAACTCAAGATCTGTGGAACCACCGCAATTTTCTCGAACATCTGCAAAATGTTTTTCTGGCCGTAATCTTTTTTAGGAACTTTGCCACCGCTTCACCCTTTGTTTCAATTCCTACCGCTCGTTTCTTTAATCGTTCCCACGCCGTTTGTTCATGCCCGGGCTCACAACCTTTGTTCCCCTCTCACAACCGCCAAGATTTTTTTACTAATCTCACACAACCTATGCCGGTTTAGGTACCTGTGCAAAGAACCAACACCCATCAAGGTTTTTTTTCCACAAATGTAAACACCCATTCATTCGGCCGACTCCTACACATGTTTTAAAACTCCCATATCCACTCTTTTGAAATGATAAAGGTAAACACATAGACCAGAGTGCTCACAAGCTCACATGGATGAATTTGAGTCACTTGCGTATCTCAATGGTCACTCCGATCCAAAACTAAAATTCCACATCTTTTCGACGCACTGCGCGGAGCACCCCCTAATGGCTGATGGCAAACAAAAGCCACCGGAAACAAGATTGATACACATGAAGACCTCTTTTTTCCCATTACGCATTCTTTGCGGATGATCAACCGGGCCGAATCCACCTCAACACACTCAAGCGTAACCCAGAGAACCGCCTCGAGACTTTGCGCACCGATCGCAGATCTTAGTCAACAAGTTGAAGGAATTTCCAACCCAAAGCCAAATTCTAGTGTGGTTTCTTCAAGGCACCCTCTCACATCCGATTTATGATCAGTATTTGCCCCAAGACATTACAAGAAGCCATTGAATTAGTCAATCACTGCTCATGTTTCTCATAGTGATCGCCACGATACTCCCATTTCCCTGGCTACACCCATCGCTACAAGATTCCTCGACCGCTTCCACGGCAGTTCCCCAAGAAATAACATTTGGTGTACTATTTGCCAAGCACTCGTGACATCGGCTAATGAGTGTAACTCGCGGGATAGCATGATCCATTGCAAACGCCGCGAACATGCAACCACACCACCTGAAGAATGTACAAATCCACCACCAAATCCGTATCGACAACGCCTTGTTCACCAAGTGCAAAAGGTACCCACGCTAAACTCAACCACGCACACGTGCACGTACCACGACAACAACAACAACCCCAAAGAACAACAAGAACCACAACGGACCTCCTCGCTCCACTTTTGATCCAAGCAAGTCCCAATGTTTCAACCGGTGACCAATGGGGTCATCGGGTCCCGCAGATTGTCCTCAACTTCCTCAAGTTCAAATACAAATTCCCGGCACCAATCAAACCACTACCACAAGTGCCTTACACCTTTTCAAGTATGGGAAGCCAAGGGAAGGCAAGGCCCACGCCTTCTCAAAAACGCCACCACGCCACCACAACAACAACCACGCCAAAGAACAACTCAAAAACAATTGGATGATCAACTCCAAGAAGAAATTTACCATGCAATCAACACCAGCCTTGAATCCTCCAACCGGATTGAGGTTCTCCCTCATTCCCCACGCCATAAGCACCCCCTGCACCAAGTTTTTGCAGCCGATTCGGTCGGTGAGCCATCAACCAAATCGTTCATTTTGCACCCAACGGATCAACTACTTCCTCATGTTCAACCTAAACTTCGCAAAAAGTCCGCTTCCAACTCATCGAACGCAAGTAGGTAAGGCACTCAAGTTCCGCCAATGCTACCACACGACGGGAGCCACGACCACGAATGCCACGACATCCGCAACACCACCACTCAACATTATTGCTGCTGAAGTCGACCTCCTCAACAAGGTAGCGACATCTATTGTTGAAAGCAACAACAACCCACGGATCCACCACAACCACCGCAATCCCTCCGAACTTCAACAAGAACTTGTTAAAATCAAAATTCTCTCAGCCTTACGACTATCCTACAACTATGTCCAAAGACTACGAAAGCACATTTTACAAAACCTCAGATAACTGCTAATGCGCCACATCAACACCCACTCTGCATGCACACGTAATAAAAGGTCGCTCACCATGTTCGTGATCGATGGTGGCAAGCGCAGCCAATCTTATTACGTGATAATCTCAGACGACAATTGGGCATAAGGGAGCTCCATACTCGCCCCCTTTATGACATCAAGCTTGCGAATGGCCATATCATGCGACCACAAGGAGTTACACAACCAATACCGAACCAATATTGGAGATCTACAATTTACCATGGAATTCGGTGTTTGGAGAGCAGAGAAGATCCGGGAGATTATGAAATGTTAGTAGGACTAACCCTTTTGAGACAAGCTAAAAGCATTCACCATCGGGCCCACGATCAACTTGTTATCACAGATGGCAAGCTCATCACATCGACATGGATCTCACCACGGCCCGATCATTTTCGTAGATCACGCTGAATCGCATGCTGACTCGAACAAGTTTGCAACACCTATCGCCAAGCCAAGGGTTTGCCACTCACTGCTTACCTGTATCACAATCAACCATGGGAAGACATGGATATTGATAAAGGCATAGCAACGCCGGGTTGACCCCTATTTGACACCTTGTAACAACGTCACATTGGTTCCACATGAGGAGACGGTACCGGCAGCTCCTCCCGCTCAAGAAGACACCACACCAACTCCTAGTGGCACGCCACTATTTTTCAAAATTGGTCAACATGAACATCCTCGCCCTACTGCGGAGCTGACCACACCGCTCGTGATGATCAAGTCATTCCACACATTCAAACTCCGCAAGTAGTAGACATAATTGATATTGGAACAAATCAACCAATCCGATTGGCACGCCACCTCACGCCAAAGATTCAGGAGCAAGCCATTGTGCTATTCAAACGTTTCAAGCACATCTTTGCTTGAGCTACAAAGACCTCCGAGGTATCAAGAAAGAATTGGGACAACTTCGATTCCCACAAGCCGATGCTAGACCCATCTAGTTAACGACAAGCATCGGCTTAACCCAAACTACCGCGGAAAAGGTTAAAGCCGAAATTGACAAGCTTTTTGACGCTGGACTTATCTACGAGGTCAAACATTCTAATGGGTAAGTCCTATTGTTATTGCCCTCAAACATAATGGAAAAATTCGTTTGTGTGGATTATAGAAAACTCAATCAAGCCACGGACCGATCATTTCCCTCTCCCCTTCACGGATCAAGTGTTGGAAGATGTAGCAGGCCACGAGATGTACTCCTTCATGGACGGCTTCTCCGGTTATAATCAAATATCCATTCAGAAGAAGATCAACTAAAAGACTACCTTCACTACTCCATGGGGTACCTTTGCTTACAAAGTCGCTCCTTTTGGATTGTCAAACTCACCATCCACATTTCAACGCATTATGCTTGTCAAGTTTTTTTCAAGAGTACATGCAAGTTCATCCCTTTTCGCAAGTCTTTCGTGATGACTTCTCCACTTACACCCAATGCTATGGACCATTTGGTAAAACTTGAACTAGTTTTTCAACGCCGTGATGAATCTGAATTAGCCTCAATCCGAAAAGTGCACCTTTCAGGTCACCCTGTACTTTAGGACATGTCGTGAGTCGACACGGCATTACAACGACCCAGCCAAAATCAAATGCGGTCATCGAGCATATCCACCGCGTGAATATCAAGGACACACGCTCCTTTCTTGGCAAAGTCAACTTCTATGCCACCTTTATTCCGCATCTGGCACCGACCGCCGATCCAATTCACAACCGACCGGAAATCCATACACATGGACTTGGACATCCGATGCAAATCAAGCTTTTAAAGAACTCAAAGTCAAGCTCACGTAAGCCCCCCGCTAGTACCACCTCAATGGGACAAACCATTTCATGTCCATGTTGATGTTTCGTGCTTTTGCGATTGGAGCTGTTCTAGCTCAAGAGTATGCACCAAATCGACAAGCCCATCGACACGCCAGAAAACTCAATCCTCGCTGAGCGCAACTATTCGCCACGAAAGGGAAGCCCTTGGCCTTATCTTTGTGTACAACGCTGACACTATCTTCTTGGTAGTCAAATTCGCTTTTATGTGGATCATCAAGCTCTTCTATATTTAATCAATAAGCCAAACCCCACGGGCCAATTGCTCGATGGATATTGATATTGCAAGAGTTTGCCCTTTGACATTATTCACAAGCCGGGACGCCACACGGCCCCCGACTATCTTTCACGATACACACGGATGATCCTCTGGAAGGAGTTCACGATGCCCTTCCCGGGATGCTCAACTGCTCCTCGGTCACCGCCACGCCTCATTGGTACCACGACTATCAACGCTTTCTCCTCACTTCGAGCACTCCCCGGCCAAGTGACCCCACGCCTTCTCCAGAAAGACAACTTCGTGATAAACAACAATTCCTTCGCTGGTACGAGATTATACGATGGTTGCTGGCCATCTCTATAAATGTGGCAAAGACAATGTGTTCGACGATGTGTTCTTCCTCAATGTTAAGTCCCCTCGATCTAGTCAAACAAGCCCACGGCGACTTGGCAAAGGGTCATTTCAAATGGAGACAACACAAAGAAGCGAAACTCCTCCTTGCCGGGTATTATCGCCCACGCCAAAGATGCTCACAAATACACACGCACGCGGTGATGTTTGTCGAGGCTTGGTAGACCCATCGGCCCGTGACGCCTGCCGCTCACGCCAATAGCCACGCCTCCCCTTTGCCAAATGGGGTATGGATTTTGTTGGTCCCATGGACCCACCACCGCAATCAACACTAGGGCACGCTACATTCTAGTCTTCACGGACTATGCAACCAAATGGGCTGAAGCGTGTGCTCTACCGACAACACGGTGCCGCTAGTACAGCCTAAGGTTCTCTACAAGAACATCATCACGCCGATTTGATGTCCCTAGAATTAGTTAGTGATCGTGGAGTTCATTTCATCAATCACACTATTGCTGAACTCACTAACTATCCGCACATTCATCACGTAAAAGCACGCCTTTACTATCCCCGTGGTAATGGCTTTAAAGCACAAACAAGGTGCTTATCCACATTCTCAAGAAGATTTGTGATCCTACAAGAAAAGATTGGCAAGATAAGTTACCTACAGCTTTTATGGGCTTACAATACAACATACAAAGTAGCAACTGGTCAAACACCTTTTTCGACTTGTGTATGGCCAAGAGGTTTTTATGCCTTTTGAGTTCATTTTACCCTCACTCAAATTTCAGTTAGCAAATGTAACATAATCCATCGCCAGCTTTGCAAGAACGAAGTTTATCAACCGGAACAACCGGATGAACTTCAAGAGATGCTTTTCTTAGACTTCAACAAGGCAAACAACTACAAAAACAATGGCATGACAAACACATCAAAACAAAACTTTTCAAATTGGCTAATTTAGTTCTTCTTTACTTACTTTCGAGATATCAACAACATCCCGCAAACTCAAGCTCGATGGTCGGGACCATACAAAATTTCCGGAGATACCACATCCCGAGTTTTACAATTACAAGAATTGAATGGCACTCCATTTCCTACATTAGTCAATGGATTTCGACTCAAGAAATTTCAAACCCCCGCCGCAAAGATCCTTAGCTCAAGAACAAAATTTACAACAAGATACCACTTGTACAAATTTATGAGAAACACTTTTCTATTATGTACAAAATTGCCCTAAGGCTACAATTACCGTGGGATTTTTCACCAAACAGTCCTAAACTAAACAAAAATTGGGAAAACCCCTATCATGTCGCTATCTCGCCGCCTTTACTCAGGGGCACTCCACTCTGAGGATGCGGAAGCCCCAATACCGCGACCACTCCAAATTGAACGATCACCTCCCGGGCGATCGAAGTTTATCTCCGGGTTGATTCGGCCAGCTGCCTCCAACCAAGGATCCATAGGGATCCGGCGATTCCACGACGCCACGATCGACGCCGCCCATCTTGCATGTAATCCGGCCACGGAAGCTCACCGACCGACGTTATCGAAGTTCTCCATCTTCACTAATTTTGGTTCTTCTAATTTAACCCAACTTCCAATTTATAGGCTAATACCAACCCTAGTGCTGCTCACGAAAGGTCACCTCACGTATATTCCGTAATCATTCCCCTAATCCATATTTTTGTACCGCAAACTTTTCACTCCTTTTTTTAATATTCTCATTAACCGCCAGCAAGTTAATACCGTCCGCCATTAAAGTTTTATTCTCCCGCCAGAACTCTCACGATCTTGGTCTCAAGGTCGCCTCTTGAGATTCTCAATCGCCACGATCTTTCACACGCGGTCTCCCACGCAAAAAAAAAAAACCCTTCCCAACCGCCACTTCCACTCCTCACTTTTCACTCATACTCCACTCGGCCCTTCCGACTTCAGATTCGGGCGACCTCGACCTTCAAGATGGCTTCTACCTCCAAGAACTCAACACTCAACGCCGACCGCACCAATGGATCCAAAGCACCAAAAATATCAAGTTCGCTTTTTCATCCGCACCAGCCCCACATCCGCATCACCTATAACCTCCCGGGTGAGTTCCGGATTGTTTCATTTTTTCGCAACAGAACTCCCTGGCTTCCCCAACAAGAACAAATTACAAAGAATTTGTGGTTAACCCGGTGAAGGCGTAAGATGGATATGCCTCCCAAGTCGATGGAAACCCTATACTCCTAAACCCTCAAACCATAGCCTCGCGCTTTTTCTACCTAATCTACCAATGCCTTGTCTTTACCTTGACATTGGTAAATATGATATTTCCAAATTCCGCTTCTATTCCTTATAATGTCGCACAAACCAAGTCCGCCCACCTTTCCAAAGCAACATGATGCCTTTTACCAAGTTTCTTTGAGGAAATTTTGGGTTACTCCATGAAGAATACCTCTATTAACGATGTTTTCTACCATCCGTACTATATCCTCACCAACACCATCAAACAATCAATTGACTCAACTCCTCAGACGTAGATTTCAACAGAACTTGACGCACTTTAAAAATCCTAACTCTTTCCCTGATCGCCCCATGGGAGCCCACTTCCGTGCTTTCATTAATCATCGACCCCACGCCATCATGCCCCTTTCTCCACCAAGCCAACATCCCCGACCTTATTGATGCTTTGAAAGGTCTTCAACCAAACTCTCCTCCTTCTCAAGACCGCCAATCTCGGCCACCAACTCCATTGCATGTAAATATTTCACAACCACCGCCTCCACCTCCCTCAGAATTCCAATTCTCTAAAACCTATTCCTTCGTTGATAACCAACCACCGTAACAAACCACCGCTAACCTTTGTGCAACAATTCCACTTTCGCAGACTCAACAAAGACAAAAAAAAAACAAAAGAAGAAGACAACAAAACTCCCATTGATCTCAATGAGTACTCACAAGGACACTCACAAAGAATGACCAAGGATCTATAAACAAGGGTGACAGATCAAAGCCATCCCATCCACCTCCTCACACCGCGGATACCTACAGCTGAAGTCGCCCTCACCGCTTTGATGCCCTCCCGTGATCATCACCGTAACTTCATAGCAGCCACTGTGGCACGACACGAGTCCGTGGACCAACCAAGCCAAGTCATCACACCGAAGATCGATTTGGTCGACCGTGGAGGCCGAGAAGAAGCCTTGCACAATCAATTCATGATCCATCGAGAAACCCTTCATCAATCCCAAAGAAATTGTCAAGGAACTCAAGGAGTCCCTCAAACAAAACGACACCAAGTACACCGATCTTGAGACACGCTACAACAACTGGTCGCCACTTAATAATGCTACTCGACCGAGAACAAAGACACTTCGTACAGCCAACTTGATACTTGAGTCCAAGGTCACGACTTTCAAAACCACCTTGCGTAATAAGGATGCTCACATCGCGATCTCCCAAGGCAAGTTAGACCAGCTCACGGCAAGAACACACGCCGCAGATGTGTTTTGAAATAGCCGCACTCAAAACAGACTTGCAAGCCAATCCGACTTCAAGCTCCTCTCGATTCCCAACTTCTCCGACAAGTCCGACACCTCACACGCAAAGTCACGGAATCGGCAGACCTCTCCGAAAGCAACAAGATATCATTGCAGATTACAAGATATCGATCGATAGCCGAAAGCGCATGCCAGATGATGCGTAAGAAAAAGCGTAACAAACCTATCGCCTTTGCTTTCGCTATTCCCCCGACTATCCGGGCCAGCCGCTACCATGACTATGTGCAAGCAAGGAAAACACTTTTTTTTTATTCTCGGCCGAGAAACAAGGGTGATACCACAAGTCCCCCCGACAGAAGCCGATATCGAACGACAATGGCCCTTCATGTTCTGTCCATGAACGAGGCACACTTTGTGCTCTCGCCAATTTTGATATCCTACAAGCTGCAGATCTCGACCATTTCGCTCTCAAAGACCATAGCCCCCCCGGCTTATGTCATGCACGACTTCTACCGGCACATGTTACTCGTGCTCATCCGATAAACGCGATGAGAACTTTAAAGGAGATACACACACGCGCAGGTTCTTTTGACCAAGAAGAACAAGTACCTCCAAGACACAAAATTTCGCAAACCGTTACCTCGTAATACATGCCTCTTCTACGTAAAAGAAGTGGAGCTATGGCTAGTGAACTTGGCACGCCCTTCGCACACTATACAACTCTGAACAAGAACTTGACCTTGCACGCTTGTTCTTACAACATTATGCTTCCTTGCACGCCTCAAGCACACGGAGCTGAAACGTAACGCCCTCCCCGATGAGTGGGACCCCTCAGACTCTGCGGATAGCATTATGTACATTCCGTTGCATGGGAGACAGCTACCAAACAGCTACACCGAGAAGATATTATTGGAATTCCAAGAACAGATGCGGATGACCGCACCAACCCCCAAACAACCGAAAGTACACTAGCAAGCTTTGATGCCCACCTCGGATCAAGGTCAATTCCCCAAAGATGGAGACAAGAATTTCGACTATCAAGTCAAAGAACATGCAGATTGGACACCCACGCAATTGCAGCAGACAAACGTTGGGACCCACGCCATCCGCAGACGCAAATGGCGGAGGATGAAACTTTGGACAACACCAACAACCGGATATACATGCCCACGCGTGTTCGTGGAAGACCGCCCGTAATGCAATTTCGGTCTTGTAACCTTCCTTGCCAAGGCCAAAACTTCAGCTGATCCATCTCAGATTTCGGCAAGCGTAATTGCGGCAAAGACTCATGACCATACTCCGCAGTATGCGTAAACGCAAGTGCCGTGATCCATTTTTGCAACCCCAATGCAAATGCCGGAAAGTTCGGGTTGGACCTTGTCTTATACATGGAGATCACAAATCTTCCATCCGAGATCCACGCCACCTGGAGAACATGATTTTCAAGGCTTTCTCATAGCAAGCCAATGTTTGGCATCCGTGACTCAAGCAACTGAAAAGAGACTAACAACACTCGCTGAATACAAGAAGCCGAGCCTCCCTCATCTCTATGTTCAAGATCAGAAAGAGGAACGAGGATTCCCCCCCCGAATTCATGCCCCCTTTCTAGCCAATAAGTGTAGTTTGGTAGGGGGGAGTGTTAGCCCCCGGCCCTGGCGCATTACACAGTGTGTCTATACTTGTGCGATGAGGGCGAGGCCCCACCGCCACCTGCGGTCCAAGAAGAGGGATCCACAAGAGCCACGGCTGGGTCAAAGCTCCTCCAAGAAGCAGAAGACCCAAAGGTAGGACCCACGGCTGGCCACTACTTGTCTGTTAGCACGGGCCAGCTGGACAGCCAGATTCCCCGCTCGAAAGTGCCCAAGTAGTGGAGCACGCTGTTGTCATGATGAGGATCAGATTCAGGTGAGGGCCACCCGTGTTCCTATATATTGTAGCATTTTTGCTCCTTCAAAAAGAGGGTTCGAGTGTTCTTTTGTGTCACTACAGAAAGCGCGCATGCCGGTCGCCTCACAGCGCTCTTTTGAGCCTTCATTGTACACTTGTTTTGATCAATGGATTGCCGCGGTTCTCCACAAGTGTCTTGTGTGTTTCATTGTGTATTGCCATTGCCGCTTTTATCCGAGTTTTTCTTGTTCTTTCCTCTGCTAGCAAAAATCCCGCAGGACAAGAGTGTCTCAGATTTGCCCTCGCCGGACTTCACGGATCTCACAGATCCATCCTCAGCGATCCCGAGCCCGACCCCAAACAAAGTCATTGTGGTTCTTCGTCCTAAAGTTCAATGGAAAAATACCTCTTTATAATACAACATGATTGTCTCTATATAGCTTGAAGTAAGCCTGCAATTACAACAATTATTTGGTCATATCCATATAGGATATTTCTTTGTTATAGATCTATCTATTCAGCCAATGAAAGTTCACTACACATAGCCAACTCTCTAATAAATACTAGGTAATATCATCTTTATACGACAAGTTTCAAGTTCTTTCAATTTTAATAACAACATATATATTTCAATAATTCACATGTTTGGCATCACCTATTCCATCAATGAAATGCTTCGCATGAACTTATATTACACTATAGCCCTTAAACGCCGCACCTGCTACTAGTAATATTTTAGTATAAAGTTTTAAGGGATCAAGAGTTCAACTAATCTTGAAATCGCAGAAGATGGGTTATCCTCAAGGAACTTCTTAACTTGACTGTTCCTATGGAGTGTCCCAAGTTCTAAGGACGTTGGTCGACGCCCACCTCTCGCAAGGTCAGCCACCAACTCTTCCACCCCTCGCGGTCGGAGGTGTAGGCCGCGGTATCGCCAATCTTCCTCGCCGCCTGGTAGGGGCCAAACGGTCAAGAGGTCAAGTGCTATTGCTCTCTTCACTGGGACAGCATAGTTGACATTTGCCGCTATTTGAGCATGCCCGCCAAGCCCGAGAGTGCACAAGCATGAACACTCCTTCACTGGGCTGAATTTATGTGTATCACCGCTATTCTCCCATCCGCCAGAGGGGGTAGTACCCCAACACCTGTCATTGTGTGTCGCAGATGATTCCCCACTTGCTTGGCCTCCAGCTTTATGTCGGCCGTGGGCTGCATTTCGCCGCCTCTATCTCCTATCTCCGCTTCTCAGTAGTTCGCAATTGTGGAGTCGACTCCGCCCGGATGTCGCATTCCTGCCCCCTTGCGGGAGGTGGTGTCGAGGGGCTCGGCATCAAGATGCCGGTGGTCTTGCCTCGATCCCCATCCGTTTCTCGGATGGCGCAGGAACACTTCTTCCTCGATGGCGTGCGCTCCGCCTCCATAACCCCGCCTTATGTCGGCCAGAGGGTTCGGGATGCTCCAAGTCGCAGTGCTCTGCCTTCACTTGAAGGAAGTCCTGAGGCTCTGGGACGATGAAGTCGCTAACTCGGGTTGTCAGCCAACAGAAGTTGGGAAAAGAATCATCAAGCTTCCAGCTCCCTCTCCTGCATTCTGAAGATCTCAGTATGTCACTTCCTCTCCATTGATGATGATGGGGCTAGGCTTATGATGCCTAGCCCAAGTGGTGGAGCGACTCAGGGGGTGGCTGCCCGCTCGATGTTGGCAGCCTCCTCCTCCGCAGCTTTTTGCCGTCGAGTCGAGCTCAGGTACTCTTCTGCCGCCCCCTCTTCTTCTTCTCTTCCTTCTTGCTCCCGGCTGGTACCGCAAAAGCATTTGCTCTTCTTGGGCTGCTATGGGGTCCACCTCCATCGGAGGGATAGAGGTTGCCCCCATTGGGTTTTCAACGCGGTGGGATAGGAATATAGCTAGGGCGGTGTAGGAGAAATACTTGGTCCCGCTAACCGTCAGACCATGTAATCTCGCAGCCTCCGGGCCTTGTTGGTCGTATTTCAAGGATGTTCGACATCACCCAAGGTCGCTTGAAGGGATGGGCGGGGAACAAAATAGCCTATGCAAGGGGGAGCTGGATGAGGAGGGTCCTACCCCAGCTTGGAACTCGCTAGAACTTGTCTATATATGCTGGGGTTGCATTCCGTGGCTTGACATCTACTTCCTTCCCAAAGACTCCTAAGATGTCATTGACATCTACCTAGGCAAGTGGGCATCGGCGCTGTACCATCGCCTCAAGTGCCAGATGGCCATTGATCTAAATAAGAAGAGACTATCAAACGATGCGCACCTCGTGGAGCCGGAAGATCGCCTAAGCGCTGAGAGCAAACTTGTAGTGTGCTAAATGGGAAAAGGGGACCTATTTATAGAAAAGGGGAAAACCCCTAATTTTTTGGATGACCTAGAATTTACCGGGATTGGGTGATTCTCGATCGCTAAGAGGTGTAATTGAGAATTTGAAGACTACTTTTATCATTTGAATATGGCGTGGTGAAGAAAATAGCCGAGAGGTTCACCGCTGCTCGCACCAATAATGAAAAGTTCATTTTTCCGCCGGGCGCGACGGTGAGACATGGGCTCTAAATGGGCTAAGCTTGATAAATTTGGGTGATCTAAGGGTCTAATCTTCATCGACTCGCCGAAGAAGCGTAATTGACCCCTTATTTGGTCAATTTGGAGCTGTTTTGGGCATTTTTAGCATGGTCTCACACGTTGACTCAAAAAATAAGAAGTTCATTTTTCTGTCTCCGGGCGCGATGGGGAGACATCGTCTCAATTTTGCTCAAAAAGTCCAATTTTTACCAAAACAAATGCCAAAATTCAATATCCTAACCTATTTAAGCAAGATTAAACATATTATTTACTCAAAAATTCTTTATATTAACAAAAATTTCCATTATTTACAAGAAGTTCAAGGGCGTTCTCCCTTGATGTTTCTAGCCGATACATATCCCGCCTCATGAGTGTGACCTCTTCGCGGAAGCCGTGCCGGCCGAATTTTCAAAGTGCGTCGCACCAGCTTTTGCTCTCCGCTTCCCCGTAGGCACGTAAAGAACATTTCATTTGGCCACCCGCGATGTCCGTGGTTATAATTTTGCATTACCTCTCTGAATTCAGCGCGAAACGGCGTCTGGGGATCAAGAGTCTCAGAATTTCGCTGGAAGTGCCGGATTTCCCCGAGGGCTCTTCGCCTTCGCTTGCTGTTGGAACGCTTTTCCGTGGGTGCTCTCGGGAGGCTTGGGCCCGGGTGGCGCGCTCGTGGTCCGGCTTTTGCTCCGTGTCCGCCTTTAATTGTTCTCACCCGTGCTCCCCGTGTGCAGGCGCCTCCCCACCATGTAGGCATGAAGCCTCGGATCTTCAGACCTTGACGGGTTCATCACGCACGCCCCGCTGTGGTCGCGCTTTAACCCTATCCCACGCCTAAAAGGTGGGGTTTCGGCGCCGCCTGTGTCGCCTCCTGTTCCTGCCACTCGCCGTACTTCCTTCTCCACGACCGGGTTTTAAAGAGCTTGCCCTCTTGTTGGGGACGAATCTTCGTCCACAGCCGCTTCAGAGAAGGCGTGGGTCTCGCCAGCTCGATGGCTCATTGATGACTTTAACCTTTTCGCCGCTTGTTTACCAACTCATGAACGTTTCGCCCAGCTTCTTTAATGCTCTTTTGGCCTCTTTCCTCTCTTCTAGCCAAATGGTTGGCTCTGCCCTCCTGCCTCTTTGTCCTCCTCTCGCGTGCTCTTTGGTTTCATACTGGCCGATGAACGCCATGTAGGTTCCGCTTTTCAAATAGGCTAAGCCGGCCACGCTTCCTCTCTCTCCCCGCCTTCCAGATCGGGTCCAAGCCGAGTCAATCTACGGCTATCCCTTCGCTCCTCGCTCTCCTTGCTCCTCCTTTCCTCCTCTATGTATTTCTTCAGGATTCGCGTATGACATCCGCTGTTCTCCCCTATGACCTTCGTTTCGCCGCTTGGTCCGAAGTCCCTTTCCTCACTGATGAAGATTCGCCCGTTCTGGAAAAGGCGTTTTGAGTATCCTTCCGAATGAGGGGGTAGGATCGGCGCCGGAGGATTCGGCTTCTACGGGCTTCCTAGTACCGCTTTGTCCGAGCTATATTCGACGGTTCGCCGATCCGAAATAGGCGCCTTTAAGATCGCCTTTGGCAAACGAGAGCAGATTTTCTAAGGATCGACGCCGGAAAATGGGGGGCTTAGATCTATTTATAGGGTCGATTTTAGGTCAAATTTCAAACTACCTTTTGGGGTCATCTCGAACACCTAGAACACCTAAATTAAGAGATGGTTCACACGCGCTGCCTGCATCATAATGAAAAGTCCATTTTTCGCTCGGGCGCCGACGGGGGAGACATGGTGGGTCCCACGCTTTTTTACATATAACATGCCAATTCTACTACTTCTTAGCTTAAGTTTAGAATTACTGTTATTTTTCCGCGGATTTATAACTTTTTGTGTGTTTCGAAGTCGAATGTTCACGCCGCTATGCCCAAACCAAAATGAGATTCCCATTATCCGCCCCCGGCGCCGACGCGGTGAGACCATCCTACTTTTGAAGGTTGGCTCACTAATTTTAGTCTTTTATGTTTCCATTCATTTTAACAAGTATTAGCTTAAGATATACTACAAAAATGAGAAAAAATTCCCATTTTTTTTCGAGGTTTGAGAATTCTATCAAGTTAGTATCATGGGAGCATGGTCGCTGCTTTGCTCTTGGTCTCCAAGAACATTGCTCGATACCACCGTGGATGTCCCCTACTCATATACAAGCAGCACTCACCATATACAAACAGAGTTCATCCCCCATACCAGCCTCCAAACCGATACGTGGCCCTCCACAATCATCAGATTCTAACGAAGTCCCAGTGGGAAGAGTGAAGGGGTCATTTTACGCCTCCCTCGTGGCCTACCTAGTCGCGGAAGCGTAAAACATACATGTCAAGATACAACATAAACACACATCCATCTCAAGCAGGGTGGTGCATCAACATCTCGATAGACAATGATCAAAGATCATACATAGGGGTCCTACCCAAGGCTCGACGCCAGGGATGACCGGACGGCTTGGGTCTCCAGAGTTCGCTGCGCATGTAATTCATGGCAATGGATTTGGCTGGCTTAAGAACATGGCATAGGGTTGACCACTCCATCCGCCCCTCCCGCGGCACACTTTGCGTAGTAGGTGAAAAGTGTTGGGACCCGATCAGAGTTCAGCCGGGTGCATAGCCAAAGGGGCTATTCCCGGGTTGCATCTCCCCAGCCCCGATGGGGTGTAGGGATCACTCCCTCCCAGAGATCTACATGCCGACTCAAGGTGACTAGAGGGCCACCGCCTTATTCGACTTGAACCCAATGGAGGGTGACGATCACCCCACGGGTGTCGAGCCCATGCCTTGCCCACACGCAGCGGGCAAACCATTAGGCCTAGTCCACAATGATCCCCCGGTAGCACTAACACACCATAGGGATCGCTCAAGAGTCGTAACACTAACCTCCTTATAAGCCGGGCCTCGGGCCCTTCACCCACAAACTGTGTGTGGTTCTTGTGCACGTGCCGCATCTATAGTGTGCTGAGAGGCTAATCTAGGAGCATCTACTACCAAGCTTTTAGGTCTCTACCCCTTCCCAATACAAGGAGTTCATAGAGATACATCATCCACATACATCACGTAAGAACTAAAGAACTAGATCTATTCTATATCATAGAGTTAGGTTCTTTAGTTAGAGTCCTGTATCTAGAGATCTAGAGGGTTGTTATGGGCATTTAATAGGCTAAACCTACCCATTCAATGACTAGAAGATGGTTTAGGCTATTAAATTGACGTAAATACCGATCCTTGAGTTCCTCCTCCCGACCTGAAGTTCAACCATCCCGCCGAACTGCCGAATCAAGGGAAACTAATGGTGCAATTCTCTCGCATTGAAGTCTAGGAGGCGCTTTGACCCCCCGGGCAGCCAAAAAGAGAGCTCTAAAACCCTAGAAACCAAAAAATGGGCAAGTTAGGGTTTCCCTTCCTAAATAGACAAGGGGTTGGTTAGGTTTCCAATTATTCCCTTTAGGCATGTGGGATAATTGGGAATGGGCCCACTTGCCTTTAATGGCTAGGTGGCAAAATGTGCCCACATGGAAATGTGCCCACATTAATGTGCACATTGGTAAATGTGCACATTAAAATGTGCACATTAATAATAAAATGCACATACCTAAAGCAAGTTGCCCCCCAAGGGGCTACCCACCGGGCTACACTCTACGATATATACGCCCACGGAGTGGCGGTACGCAAGCGGATTTTAGGTAGTACAAGATACCGCCCCGGGACCATATACCGTGGCCGGAACGCCACATTTCTCCCCACCTTGAAATGATGTCGCCCGGCAAAGATCGCGGGATCTCCCCACCTTGGGATCTTCCTAACCCGCAATCAACCCGATACATACGATATACTACTATAATACTTACACATTTATTAAGATTACCTTAAGGTAATATTTTTAGAACATTATTACGCCCATTATATTATGGAATAACTTATCAATTCATAACATCATTAAAACAAGTTACTCGATACTTCACTTATGACGACAATTTAGTTTATCAAAATTTTAACATTTCATAATTATTGTTCAAGGTACTTTTCATTCCTTGCAACACATTCCAACAAAATTTTGTGTTGTAAGTCTCGTAGCTCGACCTCCTTGCCCTCCCGGAGCTTCTATTGGCTCTGCAGGTCGACACTAATGCTAGTACCATTTTAATTATTAATAAAATTTTGGTTATATGATGACCACCCCACCTATCTACATGGATGCATGGCTAATCTCTCAAGATAGGAAGAGGGTGAATCTTCCATTATGGTCATGAGACAGCTTCTTATATGCCTATATGCCGGGCCATGCCTACACCTCTAGTTGCCCAAATCATGGGAGGATATCCTTCCCCAGATATGGGGCGGAAGGATAGATTCCTCCCATCAAAGCATATATGGGGCTAAAGGTGCCTTTCCTATCAATGCATCTCTCAATGACCTCCTTTCTTCGAGGTCGCCTACTCCGAGGGACGTAAGTAGACTTTCTAATCTACCTTCCACTCGGCCCAAGCGAAACGCTGGCCATGCCTACCTTGACATTACATCACTTCTAGAGATCACCGTAGTGGTCTCATCATTTGTAACAACGATGCAACCCATACCTAGTATAGTTGTATGCGTAGATTAATCTTATCTACACATAGAATTAATCTACACAATCGACATGCCCGAGCCGCATTTCTTCTGAGATGACCTTGCGGGCCCCATTGCTCCATAAACTATGGGTACCGCTTTAATAGATCCTTCTTGAGTACCCATGTCGCTGTTTTCCACCGGCAAAGTGTTTCCACTTGACCAAGTATTGGAGGAACTCCGACCTCCTTGTTTTCTTGAAAGCTTTATCAAGAATCAATTTTGGAACTATTTCCAAATGCTCCTCCGCCATTTCCAACAACGTTGAGTGTCCAAGACTTCGCCCCGATTTGAGTATGCTTCTTCAACACTCACGCGGAAGACCTTATGAATCTTTAGGTATGCCGGTAGATCCAATCAGAGGATTGATTACCTACTCTCTCGACTATTCCGAAGGTCCAGCCCACCTTGGAGCAAGCTTCTTGCAATTCTCGATCCCGAAGCCACCGCTTCACCTTGATCTTCAGCCAAACATCGCCGCCAACTTGAACTCCCCTAGCTGTTCGATGCTTGTCGGCCATGCTCTTTTTGTCGAATCCTTGCCGCTAGAGATATCCTCGAACTTCTTCCACCAAACGGCCGCATATCGCCAACATCCGCCGCGAAACTTCTACTTTTGACACGGGATTGTGCCAAGTGTCCGGAGTTAGGCATTGATAGCCGAATTGATCATAAACGGCGCATATTTGGGATGACTCGCTTGGTGCTATTGTAGGCAAACCCACCAAGTGAATAAATTCTTTTCCCACATACCTTGCTTATTCCGCATATAGTTTCGCAAAGATGTCCTCCAAAATCCCGTTGTTCCGGCCTCGCTTGGGCTATCCGTCTGAGGGATGATACCGCGCTCATGGATAGCTTCCTCAATTGTCGCAGCCAGGTCTTGCCAAAAGGCACTCATAAACTTTGATCCCCTTGAGATAATCTCCCTTGGCATGCCGTGAAGCCCGAAGATCTCTTTGGTGAAGAGCTTTGTCAGATCCATAGCCGTGACTCGTGGTCCCCGCAAGGCAACAAATGTGCCATCTTTCACAACTTGTCAACCACTACCATCAAAGCATCCTTCCTCTTACCGCCCTTGGAAGCCCGCGGATGAAATCCATGCCGATCACCTCCCACTTAGCGCTTGGCACCGCTTAATGGCTCTAATGCCCCCGAATTGGCTGCTCCGCTTTTGTCTCACGGGTATAGCCGGTATTCCTTGATGTAGCGAGCCACCGCTTCTTCATTCCCGGCCAATAATAGCCACAAGACTTTGAAATATGTTTTCATGAATCCCGCATGGCCAGCTTATTGACCAAGCAGCGTGTCGTGGAGGATCAATTTCTTACACCGATGATTCGCATGCACAACTTGTTCTTATGGTATAACAGTTGCCTTCCTTCTTATAATGTTTAAAGGTTTCCCGCTTTTTCTGTTCTAGCCTCCCCTAGAGAGGCTTGCCCATACTTCCTTGAAATCCACATCCGTTGGCAAGGACTCTTCAATCTTCTTACCAAAGTCACTGGAGAGCGTCGATATTGCATTGCAATGCACTCTAGTTGTCAGGGGATGCCGTGAAAGCGCATCCGCTACCACATTGAGCTTCCCTGGCTTGTAGACTATCTCAAAGTCATACTCTTCAAGGAACTCCATCCACCTTCTCTGCCTCAGGTTGAGGTGTGGTTGCGTGAATACATACTGGAGGCTCTGATGATCTGTATCCAATTGGAACTTCCTTCCCAAAAGGTAATGCCTCCAAATTCTTAATGCCCCCGACAACCGCAAGCAATTCCTCGATCGTGGTGGGGTAGCGCTGCGCATCGTTTCATCTTCCCGGAATCATACGCTACCACACGCTTTTTTGCATGAGCACCGCACTGAGCTATCTTTATCGTGATCCGTTGCTACAAGCTTATCTTTCTTCTGGTCCCAGGTTAAGACCGGGGTGTTGTTAACGCTTCCTTTCCACAATTCAAATCCCGCTGGCTTTCTTTGTGCCAATGCTCGCCTAATCTTTCACCTTTTTCCGCCTTTGTCAAGTCTCTGTTAGCATGGCCGCTATCTTAGCAAAGTTCTTCACTTAACTTCCTCAGAGTACCGCTAGGCCTAGAAAACTTCGACTTCATGCATATTCTTCGTGCCGCCACCCAATGGCGGCTTCAATCTTGGGTGATCCGTGAAATTCCTTCGCTGAGATCACATGACCCAAGTATTCCACCCTTTCCGCTATGGTGACACTGACAACTTGGCGCATAACCGGTGCCTCTTCAATTTCTCCAAAGATCACGGTGTTGTTGTTCTTCAAGGGATCCGCTATACACCAAAATGTCGCCAAAGAATACAATCACAAAGGTGTCTAAGAACTCCTCGAAGATGTCGCTCATGAGCCTCGCGAACGCCGCGGGGCGCTTTGACAAGTTTAAAGGCATTACCGCGGAACTCATAGTGTCCATACCGCTCAAGGCTAAAGGTTTTATGGATATCTTCTTCCTTTATCCGGACTCGATGATAACCCCACCTTAAGTCGATTTTGAGAAGACCTTGCACCTTTTGAAGCGGGATCCATCAAGTCATCCGACTGGGAGCGTTTATACTTGTTCTTGATGGTGTGCTTGTTCAACCGCCTATAGTCTATGCACATCCTCAAACTACCATCCTTCTTCTGACAAAAGAATAGGCGCTCCAAACGGCGAGACACTAGGTCTAATGAAGCCTAGGTCGAAAGCAACTCCCCGAATTGTTTTTAGTTCACAACTCCCTCAAGGCCGCTTTCATTTCGTATGGAGCCTTACTTGTCGGCTTTATTCCCGGGTTCGAAAAGGCCCTCACACTGACTTCTATAAGGAGGGAGCCGCTTGATCTCATCCGAAAGAGATCATGGAACTCCGCGGATCGTTAGCTACCGCTAGGTAACTTGTCGAGCCCCTTCATCCTTCTTACCTTCTTTCCTCGCTCCTGCCTTTTGGATCTCAAGCTTGAAGATATAAGCTACCGCCATTCCTTATGCACTTGAGCATCCGCTTAGAAGATATACACCGATGATGGGAACAACTTTTGCCCGTGGATCTCAATGATCTTGTACGTTTAAACCGCCGGGCGCTCGAAAATTTTTGGGAAGGTCACATTCCGCTTCCTTACAATCTAAAATGATGGCCCCTCGCTGGTCCAAGATACTCCATTCCTATGATCAGGTCATACTTTGCTAATGCCTATTACCTCTGCCCCTGGAAGGTCATCCGATATTAATCTGGGCAAATCCGATGTCATACTTGTAATTTTTCAGATGTCTCCATTTCATCGCCTCCATTTGCTAAGACAACGGGCCTTGTTTCGACTTTAATGGTTTCAACTCAACATTTCAACCATTCTCGGGGATGCAAAGTTATGGCTACTTCCTGAGTCTATCGTGACTATGAAAGATTTTGGCCTTGGCCTTCCCTACTGTAGAAATTACCTTATACTGGCTTGCTCGGTGGCTCCACAAGTGCAAAGATATGACACTCACCCTCGATGTAGTCGGCTGCCTCAGTCGCCGCCGAGCATAGAGTGTCCCAATCTCCTAATTTTAGCGCCAAGGCCATGACGAGGGGCCACCGTCTTATGGTCTGGCCGAAGCAATCTGAAGCAAAGTCGCTTTTCATGCACCTGCCTCTTTCCTTGGCATAGCTCCTGCAAAAAGGATCGCATCGCTTGGGAGAAGTTTTGACCTCTCCTCGGGCTGGGTCCTTGTGCTGGGACACCGCCTCCCGGCCGCCTCCCCAGTTGCCACCATATGGGCTCTAGCCTGGCTCAAGGGTTGGCTGCCCTAGGGGCTATAACTCCCCTGCCTTGCCTTTGTCCCGATAATACCGCCGGGCCGGCCGCTTATTCCAGGCCCTGCCTCCTTGCAAACTTATTGCCTTGGACTCGCTCGACATCGTTTTAGGTTTTATTGCTTTACAAGCTTATGGATTCATCATTCCTCAATATAGCTTTCCATCGCATGCTTTTCACCCAACTTTGCACATAAAGCCTTGTAGCCTCATGAATTCCTCCAGATATTTCTCAGACTACTTGTTTTCCTATTGCAACCTATAGAACCGCCGTGATCATGCCGGGACTTGTGCTCTGGGAC
>JAJEKV010000787.1:0-90749 GCA_021234155.1 Isoetes taiwanensis
TCACCTCATCAAACCCCTATTCATCAAACTCACCCCATTTCGGACTCCAGGAAAGCACTTATATGTTCATAATGCGCCCCATCTTGACCCCTCTTGTCTACAAGCCTCATGTTTGCAACATGGCATGGGCTACTCTCATGTCTTTTGGCCCCACCTATGTCATTGAGTTTCTCTCCTCGCTATCTTTTTCAACCACGCATTCACATGTTTATGTGGTGACACCTCCACTTGATCAGATGGATGCCCTATTGCTCCACTTCTGAACAACAACAAGATTCTGCTAGCTTCGTGTCCCCTCTGCTTGATTTGAAAACCCTCGAGTTCTCATACCCTTTGTGCACCCTCAAGTCTCCATCATTGACCTCAATATGTTTACGCTCCTGTTGCACATTAGGTTTCTCCCTCACGAGCCTCAATTTGAAACTCTCCTACCCATTTTTGAAAATTCTAAAGGCAATTCCATTGTGGATCAAGTGCTCATGCACATATCGAAGCACCTGAGGCTCTTACTATTCTTAACGGTCACTCCCAACCACAGATTAAGTTTCAAATCTACTCCCATCACGCTGTGTGGCGCATTCCTCAATGGCTCATGGCCAATAAAAAGCCATTGGAAACAAGTTGGTAGGACATGGAAGTAGCCTTTCCCGACTACTATATGGTTCTTCGGTGACGATCAACAACTTTTGAAACACTCAATGAGATTCAACAAATGTATCAAGGAATACGCGGAGACTTTGGCTGACGTATGCAGTTTATTCTTGTCGACCAACTTAGAGAATATCCCATGCAAAGCGCATTTTAGTATGGTTCCGCAGAGAGTGCCTTGGCTATTATTCTGCAGAGTTTTGAGACCTAAGTCCTGGATTAGTTTCGATTGTGAATCATTCTATAAATGTGTGTTCCGTGAGAATTCCTTGATGGACCTCCCATTTATGCCATTTGCTATCATTGCCACACACCTCTGTGACTTCCCCAACAGCCTCAACTACCACAAGCCGCAGTTAAATGCGGTGCTATATTTTTTTAGTATTAGGGCCATCTTGCTAATGGGTGTAATTATATGAATAGCGGGCCTCATTGCAAAGCGATGCTTTTATGTGATATCACACCACTAAGAAATGCGTGTGTCAAGCCCATGCCCTTAGCGTCATTTTCGTTTTCTAGGTCCAAGCCACTTTCAACAAACTTCGGCGAAGATGGGCAGTCTTCCCTCTCTCCCCCTTTCAGGTGACCATATGCACAAATTTTTGTGTGTCTCTCGCTTATAATGACTAGAGACAAATTTTATACCGTATACATCTAAGAGATCATTGAGGGAGAATTCTCTGAGGTCTAACATTGTGGTTTTGCCTCGAGACATCCCTACTCACCAGATTGTTTCCCTTAAATCCATTCCTTTGAATATGGAATATTTCTTTTCTTGAACTCTGTTTTGTTGTGATGGATCACGAGATATTTTCCTTCTTTGGATTTCTTTTACTAAGTTGTATAGCTTAAGAATCATGTTCGATTTGAGGCGAGGAAATCTTATAACACCATTTAAGCTTGCTTTCCCTACCAATACTTCGGCAAAGAAAGATTTTTGAATATGGATCCAAATCATTTTGGGAATATTTGCAATGTTGATCAGGAGCTATTCTTCTCAACTTTGCATTAAAAATTCTACTTGTTCTTTGATTGATAAAAAATAAACTTTAAGATCCTATGGAATACTTAAGGTGGATGATCCTTCCAAGGCAACAGCAATTTTTCTCTGTGAATTCCACTTTACTTCAATAGCAGCTCATCTTCTAGGCTGGTAGACAATCAACACAATGGGATATTATTGACAACTATGTTCGAATTGCCTTCCATCCTTTAAAAGATGATATGTGACATCCTTGTGGCGCCCTTGCTCATATATAATGCCCCATCATATAAGAACCAGAGATTCACTCTTATCAGCTAAACAAGTCAACGCGTGGTCGCCCACTTGAAGTCAGGACTCTTGATGGTGGGCAAGAATCGACAAAGAATGGAGGATGTCATTCATCTGTCTTCCTCGATTGACCTATTTGCGAAAGCTTCATAACATTACAAAACATCATATCGTAATACATACCCACCTCAAAGGGTGAGATCACCATAACAACATCACATCCGGCGATAAATAGCAACAACATCAACAAATGGGAACCCTACACAAGGCCCCGACTCAAGGGCATCTACCGATGGCTTGGGTCTCTATAAGTCTAATGCATGCATTTATGGTCTTTGGATTTGGATGGCATAGAACATGGTCTGAGTAGTCCACTTCCATCCAACACTTTTGTGCATACTTTGCGGATAGGCCAATAAGTCTTGGAGCTTGGACTATAGCCTCTTGGGGGCATAGCCAAAGGATACTCTCGGGTTGCATCTCCCAAGTCCCGATGAGGCGAGGGAAATCACTCCTCCAAAAGATCATGCATCTTGTCGCAGAGGAGCGAGCTAGAGACCCTTTGCTCATATACGACTTGAAGTCTAACTAAGGTGATGCATCACCGCAAGGTGCCGAAACTCATACCTTATCCACACTTTCGGCAAGCCTTCGCCTAGCCTAGCCCACGATGAGACTCTACACAACAAGGGGATTGACGGGACAGGACAAGTCTTCGCCCTGTCAATCTGGTTTAGCTCCGCCACCTATAGCTAGGGCGACTCGCTTAACCTGCAGATGTTCTTGACAACTACTTCTTGACATTCTTCATAATAGGGAAAGATAGTAGAACCAATACTTTCTCATATAATAGTTTTGTACCGTCTTAGGTTACAGCACCCCAAGTTTATCCATTCTTTCCACAAATTGCCGGTCATCAGGTTTTAATGCTTTGGTATAATCCACAAAGAGGCATATAGGGGTTTTTGTCCCCATGGACTAAATCCATCATGCGACGTAATGCCACTAGATGGTCTATGGTGACTTTTTCGCCTAAAGCCCCGCTTTTGTCCCATAGCTTTCGAACATTAGCTTCTTCGGCTTTAAACACTAATTTTACGATATTCACCATAGTTGCAAAAAAGCTTTTAAAGACTACTAATCATAATCATTCTATAATAATTGACGGATTTACATCTCGAGACTTATGTAAAGGAACAACCCCCTGTTCATTTGCCAAGATCGTGGGAACTCATCTCAGAGGAGTTTGCATTCATCGGCTTTTGAGGAGGATTTCAAGCGTGTGTCTTCTCACCAGCCCACTTAAACATTTCATTCAATAAAACCGGTTGCATCCGCGACCTTCCCATTAACCCCTTCTGCAGTCCCATGTCAATGTCATTCATCGAAACCCCCCATTTGTCATACGTGAAGTGTTGTCGTTGACCTGTCTTCCAATCGAACATGGTACAATTTACGTACCTGGCCTAATGCGCCTCCACATCCACTTGCGGCATTTTGGTTCAGCGTGGCTTAAGCCTATTCCAAAACCTTTTAGGTTCAACAGCGACTCTCATATGCAAATGTTTTTGGTAAAGCCATCGTTTCTTCTTTGATTTGACAAGCTGCATATATTCCTTTTTTTTAAACTTCTTCCTTCTTTCCCCATGTGCATTTTGAACTCCTTTCTTTCATTTTGCACTCCATATCAAACCAAATTGTTCTGGGGCAGCCCTTTTAGCTTTCTTTGGGAGACAAAAACATCTCGCGGGCAGATCCAAGAACTAATTCACCAAGCAGGTGCTAAGGTCATCGGCTTTATCCGCCCATATCAATGTACTTATGTCGTTCATTCACATCCTTCATATTCACCAGCTTTGTTATAAAGCATACTTATTTTAGGTGCAATCTTAACGGTATCTAGAATAGATGCATGCTTCTCAATGCTCCACGATTCTTGTTATAGGGTATGATCGGGATCGGCGATCATCACCAATAGTAATATCTAGTATCTGATCCATCGGTTCTGGTTTTGCAATAACAAGTCAACAACACTAGCACCTCTATGTAAACTTTCGGATCTAGGATATTTACATATCCATTATATATTATCATGTCCAATCATTTGCCTGCAATTGATAAGTGATTCCTTGAGGTGTGGGCGGCGTATTTTGTCAGTCGTGAGACCCTAGACCATCCACATTGTGACATCTCATGCCCGTCCATCATCTCCATCCATATGGGTTCCCCTTGATGCTTGTCCTTTATTTGCTTATTTACTCCCAATCCGACCATTAAAATCTCTATCAAGAGCACTTCTCCTCTTGTGCCGGTTTAAGAACATCTTTTCTAATGCGAAAAATGGATCATCCTATCTAGATCTGCCATTATGGCTAGGGATTCCCGTGGTGGATAATAACATCCGCAACAAAACCTTCCCATTTTCCCTAGTAGCTCAACCGGATGTCTTTGTTTGGTTTCCTACGCCATCCTTTGTTTGTGCCAAATGCTTAAACTTATGCCTTACATAACATGCAATAATACCACCATGGCCTTTTAACTTCCGGTGTTTAAAATTCCAAACCGATTGCAATAGATAAAAACCATCAAGATCCTGCATTCTCGTTCTTCATTTTTCCACAGGTTTCCAAGAAAAATACTACATCTATATCAGCCAAAACATCTTGCATTGTTCCTACTTTGGTTGCATTTATACTATTTATATTCCAAAGACATTATCTGGTGGTAATAATTTCCTATAGAGAGGAGAGAGAGAGAGAGAGAGAGAGAGAGAGAGAGAGAGAGAGTAGATGAGAAAAATTGCCTATGGGAGGCCTTCATTAGACGACAATTTTAAATCATTGTAAAATAATAGATGAGTTTGGAGTCCTCATCTAGCTCATCACTCTCACTCAAACTGTCATTATCATCAACATTATGATTATGCATACAAACTCTCTATCTTTTGTAAAAGCTCAATCAAATACTTCCCATATATATCCCCATTTAGGGTGAAAAAGGTTTGAGTCTTAGTAGTATATTCAAACTTATCACGTATTAATACATTGTATGCCATTACATCAAAAAATGCATGATCCTCATCCTCTGCTTTATCTTCCCCACATATTTTACAATATCTTTGATCTCTGGAATAATATGTCCCCATCTACCACTTCCACACCTAAATGATGTGAATGTGAACTAGCAAATAGCATGTCTTTTTGGATAGAAATATTTTCCCTCAGTGCCCTGCCATTTTCAATGTGGGGTTAATACGCTTATACAAAATCATTTTCGGGTCTTGGGTGTGACCACATCTTCTTATCTACCTTCTGGATATCCATTGTCTTAAATCAGATTTTCTTGAGACCACTTCATCCCATTGTATGTCCCATTTATTGAGCCACTTCTTGACATCTTGAAACAAACCATTCTCATGCGGCTAACACGTGTAATTTAGTGTCATCCATGAGTAACACCTTCTTAAAATCGTAATGCATCTAAGGATAAACTTCCCCTTCCAAAGGCATGAGACCACATATCTCCGCTAACATCATAGAGTAAGGGGTTTGGGCTTTAACTCCTAATTCCAATCTCAAAAACTTTTTTTAAGACCTGCTCAATATCATCCCCATAAGCATTGTGGCAAACTTGGTCCCCAAATTTCACATCCATATAAGACTAAGCCCGCACAAGTGGATGAAAGAGTCTCACCTTAAGATTCCATGACCAAAGGTGTGTTCTCCTACACATGCTCACGCAATGCATATAAAACCCTTTGTCCTCCATCAATTAGTTGTGTGATGCATGCATTCCATCTATGATTCTTGCTAAATACAAGGCCCAAATATTTATATGAATCACATATACTTACCAAACTCCTTATAGACTGAAGATGGGTTCTTGTTTTAAAGCTCCCTCTGATCATAATGTCGTTTTTGAGGTTCACACGCATACTGTTTGATCACAAAAATCAGCCAAGCCTTCCAAGTGTTTTGCATATGATCCTTGAGCGCGTGCAAAATGACTACATCATCATACATTAGCAACTGGATCACATATCCATGTATTTTCCATGCCTCCTCGGCAATTCTTAAACAACCAATCCTCTAAACCATCAATAAAAGTCCAAAACAGAAAATGTGGGGGATAGCGGACATCAAACAATGTAGGGGACCCTAAGATTACTTTCAACATGGTCACGGATATCAATGAAAATGGTAAAGATAATTGCACTGGCACTTTTTCATCTGAACTTCGAACTGCATCTCTAAGCTCCTTGGGCACCTTCAACTTATCAATCTTTCCCACAATTGGTCACGTGGCACCTTATCAAATGCTTTTTAAAGTCTACAAATGCCACGTGAAACTGGTTTTTAGTGCCTTTAACCATGTCAAATATAGTTTTAACACTAATAGATGGTCTAAAGTAGCCCTTCCTGCTCTAAAACTTTGCTTGTGACTCTGCGCTTTTGATTGTGTCTGCTTAAATACTTATCTTTTTTCTAAGATAGTAGTAAAAGCTTAGAAAATAGACTACTTTACCATAATGGTTCGATAATTGTTTGCATCATGCCTCCCCCACCTTTATATATGAAAAAAGAGAGAGAGAGGGGGATAAACCTTATTATTTGGGAATTGGCCGTCGAGGGAATTTGAAGACTAGCGCTTGATCTAATCGAGCTAGCGGGATGCGAGGCGTGCTCATCTTGGTCTAATAGGGATGAAGTTGCGTGGCGTTCAAAGTGTGTATTCTCTTTGTAGAAAATCACTATAACCCAATGGTTTTCTTAATAACAAAAATAAATTTACTATAGAACTTAATGGTTTTTTAATAACATGTGTATTCCTCTTTGTAGAAAATCACTATAGAACCCAATGGTTTTCTTAATAACAAAATAAAATCACTATAGAGCCCAATGGTTTCTTAATAACATGTGTATTCTCTTTATAGAAAATCACTATAGACCCAATGGTTTCTTACTAACAAAAAGATAAAATTACTATAGGGCAATGGTTTCTTAATAACAAAAAATACTTAACTTAAAAAAGGGAATTCTCTAAATACCAAATGCCCGTTAAACCCAACAACAGATGTGGGCTTAACGTAAACCAGCAATAGTGCATTAATGCAATAATGGTTATTTTGTTTGGTTGATTACAATACCTTCAACTTCTTTGCGCCATTTTACACATTTCTTGAAGATTCGCTTCCAGAAGAAGCACAATTCCACAGTGAACTCCCTTTGCGATTTCCCACTGTTAGCAAGTAAGTATTGGGCATTCTATAAAAGTGTTTGATCTTGCTCGTCCATTGTCATGATCTCTTCTAAATCCATTGGAATGCTACTACTATTTTTCGGGGAAGGTTAGCCATTTCCGAATTTTCGAAGATCAAATTGTAGGGCATCTAGATATATCCATTGTGACATTTAATCTCATCTTAATCATTTCGAATTCTTTGGGGCATTTCAAAGAAACAATTTGATGCCTCGATTCTTTTTTAGGGATTCCATGTTCTGACCGTGTAATTTAAAAAAATCCAAAGATTATACATTGATCTGGACTCAGAGTTCTTCTTCCAATTCAGATTCTGAATCTAATCATGAAAAATCCTTCTCCAGCTCATGAAGATCACATGAATGATAGACTTTCCTTCGAATCTTTCAAAAAATCCAAAGATCATACATTTATTTAGTTGTTGATCACGGTTCGGAAGTTCTTCTTCCTCCAAATTACATTGATTGCCATATCACGGGAACCCCAATTATTCTGCGATAAGAATGCAAATAATGGAGCGATGCTCATTTTCGGCTTTTAAACGATGACTTCAACTTCAAGTTCCTCTTTGGATGCATTAATCAAGTCAAATTTCTCCTGTAAAAGCGGATGTTTATGCAAGTGGTCTCCTTTTACAACGTCAAGATTTTGCATGTTGTTGTAGGATTGTGCACACATTATTTCTAGCATGTTCTTCATTTGCTTTCTTAGCTTAAAAATCAAATCCATGTTCTCCTCTGTCAGCTCTTTACAATCTTTTTCTAATTCTTCAATATCCCTCTTTGGGTTGTCTACCTCTTTTTATGGTGTTCGGATGATCCTCGCCGGGCTTCAAGATGCGTTTCTTTGCTTCTTTTGACTTGATTGCAATTCAATAATTTTTTCTTGAAGTACCCTCATTTCAATCCTCTCCCCGGGCCACCTTTTGTATATTGGGAGGACCTCTGTAGCAAAACTAAAGTCCTTTGCAGACCGGATCGAGATGACCTAACCGATGCCTCGTGGTCGCTTTCTCACTTTTAGCTCTTCCACTTTGATTCCTTTTCTTAGAAAAAACTATCGGGTAGAAAAATTATGCCCCTCCCATATATAAAAAACGTCCTTGAATTTCCCTTCTGTTCCCCGCTTTAATTTGCGTGGTGATGAAATATCGATTCTCATGATTTATTTACCGTTTCGCAGAGTTCCCAAAACCACAAATAAAACCATGTTCCCGAGCTGTCATGTCTATTGCTAACATATGTGAAAATGTGAATTAAATATGGAAAATTGGTTAGAATCTCTTGGAAATTTGATTAGAATTTCATGCTTGGTCACTATTATCGTGATATTTTTTTCTATTAATTAGTGGCCCCAAGGGAGAGTTTGAAGAAGAAAGGGAGTGCTCACGAGGATACACGAGGATTCCAAGACGATTCTACTAGTGTCACACATTTATTTGGGAGATTGGGATGAGAAGAGTTCGGTTTAAAAGCTTTTACTTGATAAGCTGGATTGAACATATTTGGTATCCCTCCTCAGGGCCCCAAGTGGAAGGCGGAGGATCAAGCTCAAGGTATGTGCTTTAAATCTGATTAGGCTCATAATTTCTTGGGTCCATTGATTGACATTTTTAACCGTTTCTTGCTTTGAAAATGTTTTTATGAAGCTTTTTCTCGCTTTTTAGCTAGCATACTCGATGTATTGCACCCCACCTCTACCCATAGCATGGTTTGTCATTCAATCCGGCCCCTTAATTCCCCAATCCATTATGCAATGATCGCACAGCACGGGTCAGAACCCATAGTAGCTATTCATTGTCATTTGCCATCTTTGACCAACCCTTGCTTCCATGTTATGCATCCGCTTTATTGCATTCATTTGTTATCCGGTTGTCGCTTTGTATTTACTTGCATCCTCTTCCTTTACCGCCTTTCTAAAACTTATGATCTTTGTCTTTTTCCAAGTTCACGCCAAACCCCATAAGTTAGCTAATTCTCCAAGATTCTTTACAAAAAGATCAACCGGCCTTCTCATGGCCTCCTATAGAAACACTCTGATAAGATATCAATAAAAATAAGACACATTATTGGTTATTTGCACAAACTTGTTTGTTTTTTCCCAAACTGGCCGCTGGCTTCAACAGACTGTTATGATATCCATAATAATCTCTCATTCTAGGAATACCGTGGCCTCATTATGAAAGGAAAAAAACGGCCATTAATTTCCTTTAATTTAGGTTCAATTGTCCATAAGAAAATAGAATGGAGATCTTGGTGCGGTACAACTTATGCATGCAAACTTAAGGTCTTCTTAGAAACTTCCCCCCCAAAGCATGTAAACCGCCAAACTTACCTCTACATGCAAAGAACTCGACCATAAACTTACCTCTACATGCAAGCACTCTGCCTAACCATGTTGTTTTTTTTTTGATGAAGGCGAGTTTATATATTAATTATAAAGTATAAGTTAACAAAAGATCCTTTTTGAAGGGAAGTATGTTTAAGGTAACAAAAGAAGAAACTTTTAGAGGGAAGTTTAACCCTATAATGTATGTGTTTATGGAATATATTCAAAATAGCCTGGAGCATGTTATCCAACTCACGTATCCGTGATACAAGGATGTCCACTAAAAGTAAGACCCCGAGGTTGGAATTCTCGGATTTTGCGCCTACGGCCTCGACCATGGAGTATAGTACACTGAATGGGCATTTTACAGATTCTTTAAGCCATGTTGAGCCGCCCCTTACTTGTCTTTTGCCTCACATAGCAAATCTCTTCTAACATTTGGATCCGATCACAATGGCGGTTACAAAGGCATGGCTCCTCATGGTTGTAGAGATTGGGAGGGCGAACACTTTGATCCATTCTTGATTAGTATCGCATCAATCTTCTTCCATTTGAGTTTTTACCAAGATGAAGATAATACACGAAATATAGGAAGAATACAAATTAGAATTGAGTCTATAAAGTGGCTGAAATCCATCGATGTCGTATTGAACTTGTTTGATGATTGCCTCGGGGTGAGTTATCTACGATTAAAAAAGATAAAATTGTTCCTCCCCTTCCGGTCGCCCGAGAAGGATATAGATCCTCCAATCGATAGGATTATTCAGCCCAAAAAAGAACTCGCCGGTCAGCCATGATAAGGTTATATCCAAAGATATTAGAAGCAAGCTCAAGGACCCATTAGGCCGGGAGACAATCTTTAAAGAGGTGTTCTTCATCTTCCCCGTGGCCGATACATGGTGTACATCCGAATCGTCATATGAATCCTATATTTTATGATTGGTGGCCGAGCTCTATGCCAAAGTTGCCACATAAAAGACTTCACTTTTGGGGGATAGGACTCGACCACATGAATTTTTAAATTCTTAATGCATCTCACTTCATGTCGTCGCCACTTGCTATGAATGGAAAGCTTACGGTCTCTCATCGGGTATCGTAAGCATTCTTAACCTTGAAAACCGTGATACCATTATAGTTCGGTTATCCTCATCATTTGACCAAGTCCCCGAGAGCGATGTGCATATATTATTATCTGCAATTCCGTTTCCTCCCCTTCCCCTCGGGCGAAAGATGAAAGGGGATGATACCTTGGTCATCATACATATCTCGATGACATGGATACCTTTGCTCCCCAAATTACGGCCTGCCCTAAAATGGCATGCTAAACATAAGGAGGCCTTATTAGTAGGAGAGCGGTTCCAAAAATAGATTGATCCATGGATAACCCCTCTTTCCGGAAAAACATGCCTTTGACTAGATTCCATGCTCGATCCATTTCTTGATTATGCGGGGATAGAGTTTGGAACTTTGATTGGAAAAAAATATAGCATGAGGCAACACTAAATTTAGCTTCCTCCACCCATAAAAAGAAAGACATCTGCTTAAGTAATGCCTTATGATAATAGGAAACAGGGTGTTTGATCGAGATCATAAACGCCTTGTACGGATACTTATTTGCAAAAGATCCCACCTTTTCTATGTTTATGACACCTAGACCCCAGGACCTCGCCTTTACAACATTCCTCCATAGCCACGGGAGTCCGGCATCTTTCATTACGCCCGCGGGGATATGAATCTCCCAATAATGCTCACGAAGTTTGGAGGTTACTTTCTTAGGAGCAAGAATGACGGATGACTGGTAAACATGAAGGAAGAGATGACAAAATTTGCAATTATGGCCCATACCTTAGAAATATATTTGGAGTTTAGGCTGTCCACTTTCCTTTGAAATTTCTCAATAATATCAGACCATATATCGAAGGACTACCTTTAAGGACTGGGGGAATTCCTAAAATCTTGGAAGCATTAGTAGGAAGGATATACTTACACCCTAGGAGAGCGTTGTTTTGCTCTCCCTTTACTGATCCACGGCAACCACTTTAGATTTGAGAGGATTGATCTTGCACCCCGAGGCTACTCCAAATTCTTCAAGATACTTTGAGTATTGATAAGTGATCTATTGTCCATGTGAAACTAGGAGGAAAGTATCATCGCAAAATGTCCATTTAAAAGTTGATCCATCTCCCCATTCTCGAGGGAGGGTGAGGCCTTGGATCATATTAGATCTTTTTGCTTCTTCTAGCTTACCATGAAGAGCCTCCATAATAATAAGGAATAGGAATGGAGCTAGTGGGCATCCTGTTTTACCCCTCTTTGCGGGGGGAAAAAGGGGCCACATTCTCCATTAATTAAAAGCAGAGAAGATGCGGAATTTGAAAGTATAGCTTTGAAAAGGAGAATTACCTCGTCCGAGAAACCTAATGCCCTGCAACATTTAAATAAGAAGCCCCAACTTACCGTGTCGAAGGCTTTGGTGATATCCAGCTTGATAAGAGCAACATCTTGTTTGGTATCCTTGGCCAAATCCGGACCAACATAGCTGTGACAACATTGTCAAGGATGAATCTGTCCTTTAAGTAGGCAGCTTGGGAAGTACTTATGATTCTCTCCAGCACACCCTTAAGCCTTCTGGCAATTGTACCTGAAATAATCTTATAAATCACATTGGTTAGAGAAATAGGCCTATAATCCGAGAAGGAGATGGGCATATCAGTTTTAGGGATGAGCGTGATAAAGCTCGTGTTAATTCTTGCATCCAAGCATTTTACAATCCTGAACTCATTAGCCAAATTAGTGAAGCAATCCCCTAAAATAGGCCATGTTTTGATAAAAAATTCCACTGGGAGCCCATCAGGGCCTGGACTTTTACCCTTTTCCATTTCTTTTGCAATATGAAATAACTCATCATTGGAGAAAGGCCAAATCCATGTTGATTGTAGTAAGTTTTCAGTAAAGGTACTGTTTCTGACCACTTCCAAAGTCCTTCAATCTTTTTCCTCCTTTTTCCCCTTTCTGGAAGATTGAGACGTTAGTGTAAAATAGGGAGCAAACATTTACATTTCAGTTTTCAGGTTGTTCAAGATAATTTAGTGTACTGCAGATATTGGAAAGCATAGGTGCAACAGTTTGACCTAGCAATGAATAGAATTTGTGTGATATTATGTGCAACAAGCGTTTTGCCAAACTCTTCTTCTCTTAAACAGTAAGGTTGCTCAGGTGAGGTTATGCCAAGCATGTGATAGCCTGAATTATCTAGATTGAGAAAAACATTTGTCACTTGGTTGGACAATGTTCTAGACATAATTTCATGTCATTTGTCCTGAATTTCCCTTGCTTTTTTCTTGAAACTTGTCACCATAGATGTGTCGACATGGTATTATAACAAAAGAGGTTTTTTCAATTTATTCATACAGGTTGTACTCCGATCTGAATATATTGATTTCTGTATTCATGTGTATCATGGTCTACTTTATGCATCTTTTAATCTTCATGGGTTTTGCGTGCATCAGTCCTGCCATGGCAGTGTTCCCAAGTTAAAATTGCTTAACAAGCAGTTTGAGAGCAGGTATAGTGCAGACCAAGTGCATTGTACTAGCTGATAGCAATTATACTATACATCCTAAGAGTGATAAAGGAAATATGCTTGGGACGACAAAAACATGAAAACCCCATGGCGGCTCCTTCATTTCGAGAATCTGCGGTTAACGGCGCCGCCATGATAAGAAGCAATATAAAAAGCAGTTCGGGGTGCCCTTAATCGGTTAGGACGACAAAGCGAAGCACTCTTTGCTAAAAGAAGCAATAGCATGTACCTTTGACGTATCTTCTGCTATGTTATCTTTATGAAATGATGTAACATTATCTTGTGATTTTGGTGTGCTCCCATTGCCACCATCATTCATATGTTTACAGGCTGAAACCTATTATCAGAATTAGCAGCACTGTTATCCAATCATGCTTTCTTACTTGTTTATAGTGCCAAATCCATCAATGCACCTGCTGCTACTTTTGATGCGGATGGTGAAGAAGAAGAAGGCGGCGAGGAGGATGAAGAATCGAAAGTTGATTATGATGTCACTTTCACGGTCTCACTAAGAATCGTGAGGTATGATTAGATATCGTTACATTATTTCTCTTTCTTATGTTTTCTCTCTCTTTCATGGTGTATATTTCAGGGATATATTTTAATTTATTGTTAATTCTATTATTGTGCATAGGTCACTATCATTGAAAGGTGGTACTCTACACTTAGATGCAAAGGGCCAAGAATGGGATACGTCACTTGGTAATCTTTGTAAAGTTCTATTACCGGCAATAGATAGAACCTGGAAAGAAAGTGAGCATGAGCAAGAAGAGGCAATTAGTTAGCATATATGGAAAAAACCGGTAAAGGGATGATGGCTCGTGATATTACGAAGGGCTGGCCAAAAGTTTAATCGATGGAAGTAAGTATATTTTTTGATATCTTTATTAAACACCGTATTATCTTGGCATTAATTGTCGTTAATGTATCAATCATAGGGGCTGGTTGTCTAGGGCGGTGCTCAAACCGGTCCCTTGCATGTTAAGCACGAAGTTTGGGACAGATTTATCGAGAACAAAGGAAGGAATCATGACCAACAAATAAGAGCTGCTCTTGCAAGAAAGGGAACACATGGCTTTGGACTGACGAGGGCATCTTTGGCATGAAAAGCGGACTATGTAGAATTTATCACATAATTTTAATTCATAAGAAATTTATTTAGCTAACTTATAATTATTTAGTATCGAGATTGGGGCGGTTATCATACGCTTGAAAAAAACTATTGACTAATAGTAGAAAGGGTCATACAAAGTTTGTCGAGAAACTTTAATTGACAAGGAAAAGTTCAGGAAATGTAAGTTTGGACATTCAAAACATTCTTGTAAGATGATGATTAATTATCATAACATAATTGTTGTTTTTTGTAGTACAAGGCGTGCCGGATCATATAGGGAAGAAGGGGGCAAAAGAAGAATAAGGGGCTGGCAAAAAGGTTATCTTTTTCTGAGCATTACAATCTTTATTTTGTTTGAAAAATCAGAAAATCACGGAGCTGAAATATTCTTATGTACATACAAAAGATAAATATATTGATTTTGTTTGAAATATCGAGAAAATTTGGATCTGAAATATCTTATGTACAAAAGATAAATATATTTTTAGGAAGCGAACTAAATTTCCTATGTTTAACTATATTATTTTTCTAACTTGTGTGCAACTTTTCTTTTTTAGGAGGCAAACAAGGAGGTGCATCAAAATCGAAGAGAAGAGGAAATAATGGAAGATTTAGGAGGTGATGGCGAGGAGGAGAGAGACAACAATGACATTGAAATAGTTGAAGGTGAAGGAGATGCGGATAGGGGAAGATGAAGAAAGAACATGATTGTGCAGGGGCAGCCATGATAGAAGGAAATGGGATTAATGCTGGCGAAGATAACATTGACATGGAAGGTGCGCATGAAGGTACACCCGATTGGGCTCGTGATATGTTGATGGAGAAGGGGATGGAAGATGCAAAAAGGGAGAAAGAGATAATGGTTAGGAAGAAGAAGATTGTGGAGGAAGCAACTAAAAAGGAGCAAGGAAAAATAGCAAAATTGCAAGGGCAAGGGCATTAGGAAGTTGAGTCGATTTTATGGATGCAACTGTCACAGAAACATTACACAGTATAGATCTCTCAAAAAGGGCATCTAAGGGCACACATGTACTCTTTCTTTTATATGTACTCTTTCTTTTATATGTAATGACAACCTTTTTGTAATAGTAAAGTGTTATTGCATTTTGAGATATTGTATTGGTTTTAAAATTCCATTGTATTGTGTTTATTTGGTTTTCTTGACCGCGATGTCTTTATGGTTTTGCAACAAATCTAATTTCTCTTTTGACTAAAATATTAGCATAGTAACTACTATCTTGACCAACAACGACGTTTTTGCGATGCTTATTCGACAACTAATATGACAATTTTCTTGATGCTTAATCGACGAATTAATCTAACCATCCATCGATGTTTTTCACGGTGCCTAGTGTGAAGAGTAATCGACTATAAATTTGGCGTTTTCTCGATGCTTAATCGAGGATTAAGCTAACTATCCCATCGATGCCTAATCGACAATTAATCTAACCATCCATCGATGTTTTTTCACGGTGCCTAGTGTGAAGAGTAATCGACTATAAATTTGGCGTTTTACGATGCTTGTCGAGGAGTAAGCTAACTATCCATCTGATGCTTAATCTGACAACTAACCTGACAATGTTCCTGATGTGTGATGTGATGATTACCTGATGCTTATTCTAACAATTTTTCTGATGCTTAGTCTGACACCTATGCATCAGAAAATATACATCAGGTTATTCATCAGATCGAGCATGTCGCGTACTCTCTGTTTCATGAAGGCTATATGATGCTTATTCTGATGCCTAACTATCATTCTCTTATAGTCTGCCGCTCAACTCCTCTATTGGCCTGCAGGTCCAGCACTACGTTAATACACATTTAATTATTATAAAGATTGGTTGTTAAGAAACCACCCATTAAATACAATTACATGAATGCAAGACATATCTCCCGGCGTAGGAAGATTATGTTTCTTCCATCGTGGCCGTGGAGACAGCGCCCTATCATGCCTAGGATGCCACTCATGCCTACACCTTTAGTTGCCTTTGGCGTGGAGGATAGTGTCCTTCCCGTATTTGGACGTGAAGGATAGGGTCCTCCCCGTAGTAGGCATTGACCAAAGGTGCTTTCCTATCAATGCATGCACGAATGACCTTTCTCTCGAGGTCGTCTCCACTTCCGTGGGGCCGAAGTAAACTTTTATCTACCTTCCACTCACCTATTAGTCGATGTGGACTACTTGGGTGGCGAGCGACCCTTGCATTGCTCCATAAATTGAGTCTTTGCTTCTCTAGATCGATTGGAGCACCCGTGGCGTCTTCCATTGGTAAGTGTGTCCACTTCACAAGGTATTGGAGAAATTTTGACCTTCTTGTCTTCTTATAAGCCCTGTCAAGAAGGACCTCGGGGGGGACGATTTCAAGGTTGGTGGAGTAGTCATTTCGAAGCTTCGGTTGTCTCAATACCTCCTCTGGATTAGGAGTGTGTTTCTTTAGGAGACTTCGTGGAAGACTCTATGGATTTTTAGATGTTGTTGGCGGGGTCCAACTTGTAGGATTGGGTACCTACTCTTTTTGGTGATCTTGAAGGTCCAGCCCATCTTGGAGCAAGCTTCTTGCAATTGCCCGATCGCGTTGGCTGCTTCACCTTGATCTTCAACCACACCTTGTCTCCCACGGAAATTCTCTTATTGTCCTATGCTTGCGATGCTTTTACGCCTACTTCATTTGCTAGGAGGTAACCTCTTATCTCCTCCACCAACTCTTGCATCTCCGAAAGCATTTGTTGGAAGACTTCTACCTTGGACACAGGATTGTGCCAAGTATCCGGGGTAAGACACTGGTTCATAATTGATCATAAATGGAGACATCTGCGATGACTGCTGCTTGGTACTGTTGTAGGCGAATTCTACTAAGTGGATGAAATCATCCCACTTAGATTGCTTGTTCAAACATAGCTTCTTAACATATCTTCGATGATCTATTGGTTCGCTCCGTTCGACCATACGTTTGGGGATGATATGCGTGCGTGCTCATCGAAAGATGCGGATGGTGGTGAATAGGTCACGCCAAAGGCACTCATGAATTTGGAGTCCCTATCTGAAATTATCTCCCTCAGCATGCCGTGGAGTCTGAAAATCTCCTTAACAAATAGAACGGCCATATCCAATGCTGTATCTGTTGTCCTGCACGGCACAAAGTGTGCCATCTTTGACAACTTATCGACCACCACCATCGGGGCGTCCTTGCCTCTTGTTGTTCTTGGAAGCCCTGTAATGAAGTTCATGCTAATAACCTCCCACTTAGCATTTGCAGCGGCAAAGGCTCCAAGGCTCTGGGATTGAGTTGCTCGCCTTTGTTTTTCGCGGCATATCGGCACTCCGCGAATGTATCTTGCTATCTCCTTCTTCATGCGGGGCCAAGTAGGCGCTTCTAATCTTGAAAATGCGTCTTCATAAACCGCATGCTGCTATGGGACTATTGTGTGTATCATGGAGGATTAGCTTCCTTACTTCTGAAGATTGAGGGTACACACACAATTTGTTTTTATGGTATAGCAAGTTTCCCTCCTTCTTGTCTTTGCTGAACATCTCCCTCTCCTTATCGGTCTGGCCTCCTTACAAAGACTTGCCCAAACTTCTTTAAAATTCGAGATACGTTGGCAAGGTTTCTTCGATCTTCTTGCCATACTCACTTGGTGAGCGTTGATATGGCATTACCGGTCGTCCTCGTCTTCAATGGCTTCCTAGAAAGCGCATGCGCAACCCGTTGAGCTTGCGGCTTATAAATTATCACCGAAGTCATATTCTTGAGGAATTCCATCCACCTCATTTGTCTCAAATTGTGGAGTGGTTGTGTAAAGATATATTGGAGGCTTTGATGATCAGGTATCTATTTTGGAATCTTCTTCCCAATAGATAGTGCCTCCAAATTCTTAAAGCTCTTACTATAACCGAAGCTCGATCATGTGTGGGTGGGGCTGCTCTGCCTCATTCATCTTCTTGAGTCATAGGCCACTACCCTTTCCTCTGCATGAGGGTACTTTTGTTGCTATCACGCTGGCGTCTGTAAGCCACAAGATTATCTTTGGTTTGGATCGGCAAGACTAGGATATTTGTTGTCAAGGCTTCTTTCAAAGTCTCAAATCTTTGTGGGGCCTTCTTTTGCCAATGACATGCCCAATCCTTTATCTTCCACTTTTTGGTGAGGTCGTCGGTGGTCTTTCTACTTTGGCAAAGTTCTTTACAAATTTCTGTAATATCACCTTTCTGTAGGAAGCTTCTCACTTCATGTGTATTCTTGATTGCCGGCCAATCGATCCTGCTTGCCGATCTTTCTGCGGGGTCAGGTGGAGATGCCTTCTGGCGTGATCACATGCCCTAGGTACTCCACTCTTTTACATTTCGCGGTGGCACTTGGATAGCCGCCAAAAGAGTTGATGCCTTCTTAGCTTTTCAAGCACCCTTCTTAAGTCTTTGGGCATGCTCCTCTAGGGACTTCTTTGTAGACCATTATATCATCAAAAGAAGACTATGATGAAAGAGTCTAAGAATTCAAGGAACACATCGTTCATGAGCCTCATGAATGTTCTTTGGAGCATTTGACAAATGGAATGGCATCACTTAGTGAACTTCGTAGTGACCATATCTTGTCCGAGCGTTGTCTTGTGGATGTCCTCTTCTTTGATTCTTATTACGGTGATATCGACCTCAAGTCTATCTTGGAAAAGATTTTTGCTCCACGCAATTGTTCCATTAGATCATCGATCTCGACAAAGCATACTTGTTTTTGATGGTGTGCTTATTTAATTGGCGATAGTCAATGCACATCTAAGGCTTCCATTCTTCTTCTTCACAAAAAGTATAGGCTCCAAAGGAGAGGACACTAGGTCTTATGAACCCTAGGTCTAGCAATTCTTGCGATTGCTTCTTCAATTAGATCAACTCATCGGTCAACATTCTGTAGGGCGCCTTGCTTGTTGGCTTAGTCCCTGGCTCAAGTGCTATTTCACACTCGACTCCTCTATAGGGTGGAAGCTGCTTAATCTCATCAGGAAACAAGTCATGAAATTCCTTTACCAACTTTGCTATAGGCTTTGGGAGCTTGCTCAATGTTTTAGCCTCTTTCTCTTCTTACGTCTCTTGGTGTAAATGGAGCCTCAAGCTTAAGGAGATAGGTCACTTGCTCCTTCCTTATGCATTTAAGTAACTTCTCACTAGACATGCATTGCATGATTGGGGTGACTTCTTTACCTGCTATTTCAATGACCTTGCCCTCTGGCGTTGTTAAGGTCACCTTCCGCTACCCACAATCAATGACGGCTCCTGGCTGGTTCAAGATATTCCATGCCTATTATCAAATCATATTTGCCGATGTTCATCACTTTGGCTCGGTGCTACATTGATTCACGGCAAGTCTCGTTGAAGTTGATCCTCTTCCCTCTTGTGTGCGAGCTGCTCCACTAGCCAAGACAAGCGGCCTAGGCTTAGACTTCAAAGGCTTCGGCTTCAACATCTATACCATCCTTGGCGGCCTTAAAGTTATGGGTGCTCCTGTATCTATCAAGACTATGAAAGATTTTGCTTGGGCTTTCCGGTTGTCGAGATGACTTGATCGCGGCTTTTCGTTCGTTCTCGGTGTCAATGGCGGCAAAAATATGGCACTCACCACGGATATAGCACAGTCGTCCTCCTCGTCGACATCCGTGGGTGTCTCCCATCCCATCTCGCTAGTGCGGCGTTCATCATCAAAGGGGGGGTTGTTTGTCCTATGCCACGGTTTGGAAACACCTAAAGCACAAGCGCTTTTCTATCACTCTGCTTCTTCTCTTTGGGAATGGATTGTAAAAGCGTCTCTCTTTGCCTCGGGGTAGTTGGAACCCCCTCCTTGCTCTTCTTTGAAGGTCACTTGTTTCTTATCACACGCTTGCGAGTTTGCATTGCCTGCTTCGTGGTAATTAGTGTTGTCTTGAGGGCACGCTAGCTCTTGGGGGCTGCGGCTCTTGGGCTATAGCCTCCTGTGCCCTTTCCCTTGTCATGGTATCTTTCTTTGCCTTGGTGCATTCTCTTGGGGGCAGATCCCCTTGCAAATTTATTTTGCTTTGGATTAACGCTTTTGACACCGTCCTAGGGTTGATTGCTCTTTCCTAGCTTCAGGATCTCTTCATTCAACCCTTCTATGCAAGCCCTCCGCTAGCGTGCCTTTCACTCAACCCGGCACATAGAGCCTTAGTCTCATGAATTCTTAGTGTGCCGACGCCCGATTTGTTGCCTGCGCGCAATCGGTAAAAGCTTTGCATCATGTGACACTTATGTTCCCTTGGCACATAGTGACACGAATGCCTTTGCAAACTTCTTGAACATGTAAGCGTCCTGCTTTCGGTCCAAAATGTGCTGCGTAGCCCTTCCACCAAATTCTACTTTTTGCTCCCTTGCGGGTTGGTTTGTTGCTACTCTGCCTTTGTCCTTGTCATTCATGCCATAAGCATTACCATATTCTCTCATTTCATCAAGCCGCTTACGCTTCCATTAGGATCTGGTATCTCGAAATTGCTCCGGCTTCTTGCTTTCGGACATTACTAAAGCGTCGAGTCGACCTTCTTACGGTATCAGTTGTGCCACTGCCCCTATCACGGTTTGGATCCTCCCATTGGTCTGTCTCTCCTCCTCCTACTCTGCGATCCGGAATCGGTCGAACTAGGGTCGGAGGAACGAGCTAGGGGATCTTCTTCTCAGGCTTCTCTTCCTTTGTTTGCATTGTTCGGTAGGTGGTGTTTTACGGCAATGGCGCGTTCGATCTGCCCTCATTTCTTTGCTCTACCCGGCAATGCCCTTATCTCATGAATGTCGGATCTAATGTCGGGATAGCTCTTCCTCACGGTATTCTTTGCATCAAACTCTTTGGTGTATGTTTCTTTTGGAACGCGCCTTGGTGGATGCAGCTCTTGGTCATGATGTGTCCTTGTTGTTCAACATTTCTAGGTACTCTAGCTGCATACACATTAGATTATACTCTGATGATTAGTTCATTGTTTTGTCATTGCATTGGTTGTTTGATGATATAATTGTGGGGACAAAATATATCAAGAGAACATAATTGAGATTATCATTTACATTCATGAATATAATAATACTTATACATTCAAGGAGTTAGTCATAGAAATTGAAAATATTTTTAATTCTATTCTTGGAATTTCTTCAAATGTCGGGGTTGTCCTCAAAAATTTCTTGACTTGAAATTTTGTGCGATTGTTAGATCCCTAGGTTCTGGAGAGGATATTTGTGGCCGTGCCTCCTTGAAGTGCGGTCACCAAGTCTTCAATCCTCCTTTCTGATGTATAGGCTGCAGTCACTGCCAATCTGCCCTGCCGTCTATAGGGAACTGCGAAGTCGAAGATGCTCAATGCTTCTCTTGACGAGGATGACATGGTCGATGTTTGGGGCCATACGAGGCATGACTCAGAATCTGAGAGAGCAATGAGCATGAAGACTCCTTCTTCACCAGAGTGAAATTTGAATTGGCGGTATAACCGCTATTCTTCCATCTATGAGTAAAGGGAGGTAGAACCTAAGGGCTTTGTCATGCTTTTGCCTCTTAGCGATGTGAAGGCTGCTCGTGTCTTCGGGTACTCATCAACGGTACTTCCACCATCTCTCGTAGTCGCGGTACATGGAATGTGTCGGGGTTGATGCTTCTTTAAACTAATCTTTGGTGCCGATGCCGATGTGCTAGGTAAGTGGGGCCGTTGATTTTCCCTTGATTCCCATGCGCTCTGAATTGCCAAGAACTCCTCTTAGGCGGCAACTCTCGCTCGGCCATCATCCGCAATGCGATGCGATGTGAGGCTTCAATATCTGTCGATAATAGTAGATGTATGTTTTGGCTTCCCTTATGCTTATGGGAAAGTCATGAGTTTCTCTGTCCATGAAGTCGTCGAGATCGAGGGGGTCTTGCCGTAGGAGATGAAGTTCATCTACCTTGTAGCCCCTATCTCGGCACTCTGGGAGGTTCTTGATATCATGGAGGCTTAAGTATGCCTCTCCTTGTATAATCACTTGGGGTCAAGGCTTGTAATTCCTTGCCCAAATGGTGGGGCTATTCTTGTGGCTTGAGCCTTCTTCAAACTTTTGGAGCTCTTTGCTCTGCTTGTTGTCTTTCATGCACTAAGTTAATATCTTACGTGTCGACTTCGCGTTCTTCTTCTTCTTCTTCTTCCTCTGCCTCCCTCGTATGCAAAGCGCATCACGTTCTTCTTCTGCTTGCTGCCATGGCCATTGGCTCTATGTCTAAGGGTTTACTGGATGGTTCTCCTATCGAGTTTGGGCTCGAAGAGATAGGAAAATAGCTTCTGGTGCATTGTAAGAAAAAGTATCTCCTCCTATTGGCGGAGATATGGACATGTAATTAGGTAGCGACTAGCCTTGTTTTTCTAGGTACTTATCTATGTTGGGTATGTCTTGCGGTGCTATCTTGAGGGTCATGCTTGGTACAAAATATCCTATGCAAGGTGGGAGCTCTACTAGAGAAGGTCCTATCTTGGCATGGAACTCGGACAATAATGTCTTGATAGGAAGGGGGTGGCATTGATGGTGGCCTGCACATCAACCTCATTCTGGAAGACGGCGAAGACGGAGTTGATGTCGACCTCGGCCACATGAGCTGTGGCGCTGTACCATCGCCTAAATACTGTGGTTGCCATGGTCTATGAGCAGCTGGGGATATCAAACAGATGGGGAAGCTCCTTAGGGGCCTGGAAAATCGGCTTGGAGTGAGGAGCAAAGGTGTAGGATGCAAATGAGGGTTGTGGTCTACTTATAGGCAAAACCCTAATTTTAGGAAATTTTAGGGTTTGGGGAAAACCTATGATTCTAAGGTATTACTATGCAAAACACAGGTTAATCATGTAAGGAGTGCATCCTAAGGTTCCTATTGCAACAAATTCCATCTAATTTGGTGAAAGTTAGGCCAAGTTAGAACAATTTAAGTGTGACCACTCACACAGTGTGCGAGGAGCACTTTCGAGCATGGGCAAAAGTGGTCTGGACGCACTCTGTGAGGGGTGGGGCCTTGTTTGGGTCAAAGATGATGCCAAACATGCAAACTAAGGATAGGTGGGATTGTGTCCTTACTTGCTTCATTTGGACAAGTTTTGGCCTAGATCGGTCTTTCGACCACTTTCGTACAATCTTGCGGGGAGCACTTTTGAGCTGGTCAAAAGCAGTGCAGGCGCTACTCTGTGAGGGGTGGGGCTCCATTTGAGTTTGGGTTGGCCAATTTCTACAATCTAAGGGTTAAATCCTACTAAACAAAGTGAGCTGAGTCGAATGGTGTCCTTACTTTCTGCATTTGGACAAGTTTTTGCATAGATCGATTGCTTTCGACCACTCACGGTCTTGCGGGGGAGCACTTTTGAGCATGGTCAAAAAGTGGTGCGGGGCACTGTGAGTGGGGCCAAAAAAACCTCTTGAGTTTTGCTCCAATTTTGTTAATTTCAAATGCAGAACTTAGTAATACACCCTACTTAAACATGATTTAACACATTACTTCAACAAAATTATAAATTTGTATTTACAAAAATTATTTACAACAGACTTAATAGTATTCCTTCTTTATGTATTTAGCTAGCTTCAAGTCCTTGGCATGCATGTCACCCTTTTGGCATGGATTGCACGCTACTAGAGTCTTCAAAACTTTGTACTACGTCTTTTCGGTGCCTCTGGAGGCGCTAGTAGCATGTCATCAAGTGACCCTCGTGTGTTGTGAATTCTTGTAATATTTTTGAGTGGAGTCTGTGAAGGGGCTCTTGGTATCAAAGTCCATAGCTCCTCTAAAATGTCGATCTCAGAAAAGCTCACGGAAAAATGAGTCGACCTTTCTTCTAATCGGCTTCCTCGGGGGTGCTAGTCTCTCTGGGGGCGGCTTTAAGGTGTCCTTCTTCGTCGGCCGTCCTCCCTTCACATAGGCTACTTTGTGCTCCTCGTAATACTTGGAGTATGCCTCATACATCTTCATGTACTAGGTGTACTCCTGACCTTCTTCCTGTACTCAAGCTCCTGCTTGAGTACGTAGGACTCTCGCTGCGGCCTCGGCTTCTTGTTGTCCTTGCTCGGCTGCTTCGGTGAAGGCCACCTAGGGTACGAGGGTACCTCTGCTACCTGCTCCTCCTCTTCATTAGCTGGCACCTGCCCTGCATTCGAGGGTCCGGAGCCTGCAGCTGGTGGGGGAACTCCTATCTCCTCATCTGACTCAGTGTCAGATGATGACGGAGGCTTATCGGGCTGTTGCTCCCGAATGACGACTCCTTTGGCGGGAGTCGTCTTAAGCTTCCTCTTCGTGTCCTTTGGCGGTGAGGGTCTCCCCTTATGCGCCTTCGGCTTTTCCCGCTCCTCCGTCGCTTTCTCTTCTCCTCCTACGCTTCCTTTCCTCCTTCCTCTTTAGCCTCTCCTCCTTTTCCTATGGCTCCTCCTTTGACTTCTTCTCCTCTGTTTGCTTTCGCCATCCCTCTTCCTCTTCTTGCTCTTCTTCTCGAGGCTTTGCAAGCTCCCTCTCGAGCTCCCTCCTTAGCTCCTCTTGCTTCTTCATCTGCAATTTCCTCTGCTCCCTCTTCAAGGTCTTGGGGCTCCTCCTCGGTGCTCTTGGGCCTCCTCCTCGATGCTCACAGGCGTCTATGTTGGGGTGAGCCTCTGCTCCTTCGGCTTCATCCTGAGGGCTTTGTCCGGGTAGCTCTGGAGCTCCACGTAACGGGGGCATTACCTTCTTGGTGATGCGTTTGGTGCGGGGCCATGTTTTGGTTTGAAGCAATCAGAACTCTGGCGCCTAAAATCGTCTTATGAGGCATTTTGTTTCTTTGGGGCCGAGGACAAATGAGGAACCCTAATTTTCTATTTATAGGTAGAGTTAATTTAGGGTTTGGACACGCATTTCCATATTAGGCCAATCTAGAAGGTATTAGTGTAGATATGAGGAGTACATTAGGTTTATTTAGCCAAAAGTATCCACCACTCACCACGGTCTTGTGGGGAGCACTTTTGAGCATGGTCAAAAAGTGGTGCAGGGCTCGTGAGGGTTTACCTCTTTGGGTCCAATTTTTCAATTACAAGGGGTTTGTTAGTGTTTTAACATGCAAAACTAGCTAGAATTAAGTAATAAAAATTTGAGAGCTGCCTTTGTTAGATTAGCTAAATTATGCATCTAACTAGGTCAACATGTACATCACTCACCGCGGTCTTGCTTGGGAGCAAATCGAGCATGGGCTTATCGAGGTCGACCTAAATCATCCTTATCCCGAATTGGCCTAAATCAGCCTTATCAGAATCGACCTAAAGGGCCCCGGCCCTACTTTGCGTAAACAACTCGCCCCTTCTAGATATAATGAATTCAGATTGCTCCATTCCACCGGCCGCTCTAAGCTTGGAGACACTTAAGGGCGACCAAGAGCGACATGCAATCGACATGTCGTCCAACAAGCGCCATTTCCTTCTATCCCCATACCATGCACACAGAAGCCCAAAAACAGATGCCAGAGCCAATTTTGGAATGCCTATCTTTACCGGCCAGCAAGCAGCTCGAATCACTAAAAATATACGCCTTCCATATGATTTAGCATACAATACAAGGGCCAAATCTTGGCCCAACCGTGTCAAAAATACCGCCAAATACCAAATGCAAATATTGCAGGTTTAATAATAGCCACTTTACCAGGCAACCAATTTATTTACAACTACTCAATCAACATTACACTAACCATGGGCAAAATGCATGCGGTTACAAAGGAGGACGATTTCTCTGGAAAGCCTGCAGGGAAAGAGGAGCGATCTGTCAGCCATTTATGCACCGGAACGATTATGCACATACGATTTTTTGCACCAGCGATTATGCAGTGATCTTCCTCTGAAGACTGGACGGATTTGGGTCCATCGATTGCATTCAATTCTTCCTCTAATGTTCAATTCTTGCCTCCATATGCTTGGGAGTGGGACGTCAATTCAGTAAGCACATTGAGCAGCATGTTTCCTTGCTCCTATCAGCGAGCACTTTGAACATCGCTTTTCCTTGCTGCTTAGAGATTCATTAGCGGCAAGTCCAAAAGGTACAAGCAAATCACTGCTGCTGCTAGAGATTCATCGGGAAGGTATGTAAAAATGGGTCTCTGAATTTAAACTTGATTAATAAAAGGGTGTTTAAAATTTGCCAGGCACAAATAAGGGCAATCAAAATCTGCCCAAAAAATAGTTGATCCCTGATTGATTTCCAGGTTAGAAGCAGCAGCGTTCAATGAGAATGGCTGTGGTTTGAAGACCTCTTCTTCGCTTGCATGGCAAGGTTCCAAAATCACTGTTTTGCCGTAATGGGGATCCACTTTAAAGAAGGCAAGAAGTTTAAGAAGTTTACTAATTTTTTCAATCACATGCCTTAACCTTAGGGACATTGGCTCAACCAACGGTCTTAAATCAGGATCTTTGTCCATCTAACAGCTGGAAAAAGCGCCAAGCAAGAAACGCCATAGGGTCAAATAGTTCGGCATTGAAGGTATTCACACATGAAGTGATGGTGTGAGATGGAGGAGGATCGAAACGCGTGCACAAAAATTCTTGGAATAATGATCCGTCGACTTTTGTGCCTCACCTTTCTACCAGTGGTGGCTATGGCAAACAGAAAGAATTTCTTATTGGGTTCCACAATTAACTCTTCTTCCTCCTCTGTTCCTTATCCAGTCCCTGACGTCATTGCCTCAAATGGGTGGTCGGATTCCAGACATACCTTGCTTACAAAATGGCAGGTGTCTTCAGATGTTCTTATTGCCTTGGCATATTTTTCCATCCCATTAGAAATCATCTATTTCATCTTTAAGTCTCAGGTAAAATCATCAATTCCTTGAGCTGGTTTTCTTTTTTCTATAAGAAGTTTGAAATGCTATTTTTATCAACATGTGGTACATTTATTTCAAATTGATGCCTCAGTATACAAAAAATTTGGCCTATGTAACCTGCAGGTATTTCCCTATCGATGGGTTGTAGCTCAATTTGGCCTCTTTATTGTCCTCTGTGGCACTACACATTTGCTTACAGTATGGCATTACAGTGCAAATACAGCTGCTGCTCATATAGTCATGACTGTTTTCAAAGTGTTAACTGCTCTTGTATCATGTTCAACTGCCGTGCTTCTGGTTTGGGTGATCCCTGAAACTTTGGATGTGAAGAAAAGGGAGCAGTTCTACACTCAAAAGGTAAGAAAGTTTGATATGTCGCTTATAAAATTTGCCCCTGATGTAACAACCTTAGGTTCCCTGCTTTCTTATCATGGGAGACTAATTGAGGATTGCAGACTGCAGAGCTTGGTATTGAAGTGGGGAAGATAAAGAAAGATGAACAAACATTGCGGAGTGTTCGGATGTTGACAGACGAGATTCGTAGCACACTAGATAGAAAGACAATTTTAGAAACAACTATAATGGAGTTAGCCAGAACCCTCAATTTGGAAAGCTGTGATATCTGGATGCCAAAGCACGGTGAACCGGATCTTGAGCTTACCCATAGGTTTGGAGCAGGATTCAACTTTTCCAAAATTCCAGTTACACATGGGATTATTAGAAGGGTAAGCATAGGATGTGTATTTCCATGGTAATCAATTATTTGAATATGAAAAGTTCTTGATGAAGTCTATCTCCTACTTGTATACTCAGGTTTTAAGTAGCCATACTGCAAAGGTCATTCCAGATCTAAATGATATTATTACAGAAACAAGTTTGGATAGTCCGGGTAGTGCAGCAAATTTCAGCCCAGGTAGCGTAGCAAGCTCTGGTAGCTTAGCAAGCCCAGGTGGTGTAGTTAGCCCCGGAAGGTCTACAAGCCTAGATGGAAAGAATTTGGCAGATGCAACTACGCTCAACCGAGACACAATCTTACGGAAATCTCAAACTGGGAGGATTGCAGCTGTACGGCTTCCAATCCTTACATTTGAAGACAACAATACAGATGCAGAAAGTTTCGGAATTATGTTACTTGCATTGCCTAAAGATTCAGCAAAGCCTTTTTCTGCACATGATCTTGAGTTGATTAATAATGTCGCCGACCAGGTAACCATTGATCCCTTTACCTTTTAAAGATAAAACTTTTAGCTTATGTCAAGAATAAATGCCTGGCACATTTCTGGGACAAAATTTTTTGCTTCGCACATATAGTAATGTTTCGTAGTTATATCTGATTGTTTGAACTTCAAAATAACCATGTTTCTATTAGTGGATATTTTGGTAATTTTAACAGGAAGCACATACTTTAAACCTCTTCCCAGTGGACATATTTTTGCCATTCATATATTTGCAGCTTATGAAAATTTATTGTTTGATGTCTGAATCTCTTGCATCTCTAGCAATCCACTCAGAATGTACATTTTGCAGGTCGCTGTTGCTCTTTCACACGCAGCTGTAGTGGAAGAAGCAACAAGGAGCAGAGATAAACTAATGGAGCAGAATGTTGCCCTTCAGATAGCAAAACAGGAAGCTGAAGCTGCAGTCATTGCTCGGAATGAGTTCCTAGCTGTCATGAACCACGAAATGAGGACACCTATGCACGCCATCCTTGCATTGTCATCTCTACTTCTTGATTGTCCCTTGGGTGAAGATGAGCGCTTAATGGTGGAAACGATTACTAAAAGTGGAAACCTGCTTGCCATGCTAATCAATGATGTACTAGATTTTTCAAAGCTGGAGGCAGGAAGCTTGTCATTAGATGTCCATCCATTTGTTCTCCCTGAACTTCTCAAGGAAGCTGAGAGACTTGTCATACCAATGGCAGATTCCAAAACTCTGTCAGTATCTATGAACTGCCAAAGCGGGCTTCCTATCAATGTCATAGGGGACAGCAATGTCGCCTTCTGCAGATAATACTAAATGTGGTATGTATTTAGGTTTTGCAGTATTGATTGATTTAAACATTGCTGTGAAAGTGAAAGCAGCTAGCGCTTGCAGGTTGGTAATGCTATTAAATTCACCAAGGAAGGAAGTGTAACCATCACAGTCAGTTCAAAAAAGGCAGAAGATTTGGAAGATGACCCTAGTTCACCTGGACAGCAGAAAACCGAAAAACATTATCTACATGTTGAAGTTAAAGATACTGGCATTGGCATTAAGGCATCTGACATACATCGCCTGTTTAAAAGTTTGTGCAAGCAGATAGCAACCGCGACTTCGTAATTTTAGGCGGAACTGGTTTGGGTCTTGCCATCTCGCAGAAATTTGTTGAGGTAATGCTTTCTTGTCAGCATCTGAGCTATTAAATTGTATCCTGCTAAAGCTGACTAATTCATCAATTGTCAGTTGATGGGAGGCAAGATATCTCTGGAAAGTGAAGGCATCGGCAAGGGTACAACCTGCAAATTCTTTATTGTTCTTCTAGTTATCCCAGAGGATGAGTGCAGCTTAACTACGCCAGGACCAAGACCTGCTGTAGGACCTGGTTCTCCTGAGGATTTTAGAGAACAGGCATTGGCAACTGAAGCAGGACCAAGAGAAGCACAACCTCCTGAGGCAGTTAGTGGTGGAGCAGAAATTAAAGCACAGCCTGTGGCAGAAAGTGGACCAAAGCCTGGTATAGAAGCTAAACTAGAAGCTCAAGCACAACCCGTTGTGAGGCTTGAAGAAGAATATAGAATAGAACCTAGGACAGAAGCTGTAGGAAAATCTATTAAATTTGAGGTGGAATTGGTTGAAAAGGGAGTACAAACTGTTGTTGAAAAGGGAGTGCAAACTGTTGCAGAACCTAGTGGAGGAGTCCAAGAGGAAATTAGAGCACAGCCAAGTGCGAAAACGGTAGCAGAGTTTAAAGCAGAAATTGGAGCAGGATTAGATGCAGAATCTAAAGTAGAACCTGTTGCAAAATCTAGAATAGAAACTGGAGAAGAACATAAAGCTCGACTCACTACAACAGACACTATGCAAGAAACCAAAGCTGGACCTATTGCAGAAATCAAAGAGGAACATAGAGCGCAACCAGTTACAAAATCTGTGGCAGACTTTAAAGCAGAAACTGGGGCTGGACTAAATGAAACAAAAACAGAACCTGGACTTCAACCTGTTATGAGACTTGAAGGAGAGCCTACAGCTGGAGTAGCATCAACTGCAGAATCTAGAATAGAACCTGCTGCAGTATCTGCTGTCTCAAGTGCAGAAGTTGTAGTGGAAACAAAACCTGAAGTAAAATCTAGTGCAGAATCTAGTACATCTAGAAGGATAATGCAAGCTGGCGAATTGAAATCATTAAAAGTAAGAGAAAGAAAGCTTTTCCTCCAAGATCTAATATCAAAAATAATTCTAAACATAATCGATTTGCAAACTAAATTTTCGTAATGCAAAACTTGAATTCAAACTTTTAACAAGAGAGTAGCTATTTTACTGACTCATCTAAGGAACAGGTCATGGTTGTAGATGACAATGGAATTAATAGAATTGTTACAAAAAGGCTATTGGATACTATTGGATGCAAATCCACGGTCGTAGATTCTGGAGAGAACTGTCTTGCCACATTACACAGCCAGGGAATTAAATTTTTCAACCTCATCCTCATGGATCTGCTAATGCCAGAGGTGATATGATCCTCCCCTTCATAATAATAACCTAATATAATTAAATTGGGATTAATACTGATTTGAGTGATTAAGTGTTGCTGTTTGTTAAAGTGGTTAAAGTCACACTAACATCTTACAAAGGCCAACTTCTTAAATGAGAAAGTATCTAATTCTAAACATATACAACCATAAGATATTGTTGCTGTCTTATATAAATATCATCTATCTTTTTTCAGATGGATGGGTTTCCAAGCAACCACAGAAATTTTTTGCGCTATGGAAATGTTAGACCTCTAATAGTTGCATTAACAGCTAATGCAGATCAGAAAACTAAGGACAAAGTTTATGAAATTGGAATGGATGGGCTGTTAAATAAGCCCATCTTTGTGAATATATTAAACGGCATTGTTAAAGTACTTAGATAGCGGACGGATATTTCAATGGGAGTAATTCTTCACTCCGGCGACTATGGCGGTGTTGTATAATAGAATGAAATTTATTGCTTCCTTTGAGCAAATTTCCTTTTAAGATTTTCAAAGAACATGAGAGGAATCAAATAGTAATAGGATAAAACTTCTCAAGTAGAAAAAAGATTCGTTTTTGTTTTGTTTTTTTGTCCTCGAGCTTCGGCAACATGACTTAACAAATTTGTTTGGCTAGAGAAATGGGTGCGGAACCCAAGGACAATCATTTCCTCGAATTATAGTGTTTGGGATTACCAAATCCACATATTCCAGCATTGTTTTGCCAGCCCCCTTTAAACCAAAGAGAGCCTTGGATTCTGCCCAGCTTGCTAGTTGCTTGTAACACTGGGCACAAGAATCAATCCCACATGTTTGCCATCTCTTTACAATCTCGCATCAATCACAATACCTAATGGACCTTCTTGTGCAATTCCAATAGTAACCATTATGGAGGGGATGTCTCTTCATAAAACTTGTTGATGTCAAGCTTGAATAAACTCTTAATGGCATTCAAATGACATCCAGTCCCTTTAGGAAGGGAAGCTTTTCTCGTGGCACTAGTTTTAAAAAATTTGAACATGCAAGCGAGACCTTGAAGAGGGGCTGGCGTGCTTATATGAAAATAGTAGAGTCTTGTAAATGAGGTGAATACCTGGAGACTTCACCTTTTTTCTAAGATCATCCTTGTGAATTTGGTTTTTAAAATTTTACTCTGCAATACTATGCCAAATATACTGATTTCCCCTTCGATTTACTCCATTTTGCACTTCCACCAGGCAATTTTAAATATTGCACCTTCTTCATTCCCCCATGATACAAAGTTGCGAATCAGCTCCTCTAATTCCTGCACCCTTCTCCCTAGAGCAAGTAGAATTAACGACACACATACACATACATGCACGCACACACAAATTATTTAATACATCCTACGATGCAAGTTTCTATGGTGCAAGTTTGGACTGGCGCATCGTTCACAACATTTTCTTTGCACGATTTATCTTCTGGATTTCTATTTTGGACTGATCTAGAACGTTCTAGAATATATTATTTTGATTTTTTGTAAAGTTTCCAAAACTTTCTATTTTAGAGTGAGATGCTTACCACCTAAGCATCTGGAATATTCTAAAACATTCTACTTTGTTTTTTTGCGAAGTTTCAGAAAATATTCTATATTTAGATTAAGGTGCTTATCCATGAGTATCTAGACCATTCTAGATTTGACCCTGTCCAATTTTTTAAAAGGGCTTTCTATTTTTAAACTGAAGTGCTTACGCATAAGAATCTACAATATTCTAGAACATTTCAAAACATTGTATTTTGAATTGTATAAGTTTTCAAAAAAACTTTCTATTTTTTGATCGAGGTGCTTATCCTTGAGCATCTACAATATTCTAAAACATTTTAGAAAGTCGTATTTAATTAAAGTGGGACAAATCTTGAATTTTGGGACTCGGATTGAAAATAGGACTCACACCCCATAAATTTTTTTTTTGAATTGATTGCTTGAATAAATTCTGAGATCACACACAAAGAATTGGGTTACTTGTTTTCATCATAAATTTTACAAACCACTAGTTGAGAAAGTTTTTCAAGCTTCTCAATATTATCTACCCTCATACAATGATATAGCATGGAGGTTGCTCATGGCTTTGTCCATCTCCCTTTTGGGATCTTGTGTGTGTTGTCCTTTGCGGTGTGAGAACACGGATATGACCATACCACACACTCCACCAATTCCCTCCTTTGAGGATCGGCATAATTTGCCCTCCACTTCTTCTCCCGGTCGATCGATTGTATTGCTTCTTCAAGTTGCCCTTCTTGTGTCTCCCAATGGGCTCCCAATATTGAATTTGGAATCCGGGGCGCAACTCTCCTCTCCATCGGGCATAGTGGTGGTTACATCGGAGAGTGCCACCTAACCATATTTGAGGGGCCTTACTAGCACAAAGTATCCTTCCTTGATGTCCTCAAAGGGATCCCACTCGGGAAGATCAAACCACTTGGCTTTGAGGCCTTACTTCCCACAAACCACTTGGAACCCTTGTTAGGACCCAAGTGAACATTCTTAAACGTGCTTGCTCCTTGAGAACCCTCCCATCTTGACTACGGCAAAAACCCGTCTCTTAGCTTCCTCCCACATGGTTGTTCGGTTTCTAAGCATGTCACAACTTTCTCGATTACTTGATTAGGGAGTCCATTTGATTTTTTCTTAAGAGTGGAGGTGTGCTTTCCATTTGAACATCATCCGGTCGTTATGTAATCCTTGATGCCCTTCACTAGTTGGCTAGAGTCTTTGTGTCTTGAAGGGAGGTAGTGGTTTTAGGGCCCTTTAGGAATGAGAACTTCACCCGGCCTGACACCCCTTTGCCATAACTTCGATTCCTTATGCAGGGCATCCACAACTTGTCACTGGTCTCCACTTATATTGCATGATTGGTATTCCATCCCTAACCCAAAACTTGAATTGAAGTGGCTTTTGTGTGTCTGTCAAGCTGGTCCTTACCATCTAGCAAGTATCCCTCTACAAATGATTTCCAATGCAACCTCATCCATCAAGAAAGCCATTGGGTTGGGGTCAATGCGACTCTCAAACACATCCATTAGTTCGGGGAGACTAGTCACGTTTTCTCTCTTGAGCTTGGTGGAGAAAGTTCAAAAGAATCCATCTATATCATCATCGTATGCCCCAACCATCATGAATCCCACTTTCACAACTTTGAATACTCCCCTTCTTCATCAAGTATGACATTGCCCCAAACATCCATCTATTCTTGTTTTCTTTCCAACGGTTGTCCAATTGAACACATAGCTCCTCGGTGGGTGGTTTCTCAAGTAAGGGAAATCATCCCAAGTCCTCCTTGATTCACTAGACACCTTGGATGTGAGCTTTTTATACGCCTTTGGCAACAAAGCGGTTGATCATCCATCAAAGCCTCAAAAATGGGTCTTTGAAGGGAATACCTCCTCCCTTCTTCTCGATCCTTTCTCTAGTGTTCTCAAGCACTTGAAAATAGAGCTCACATGGAAGTTTGGATCATCCCTCCATAGATCAAGCACAAAATGACCATATGTTCAGTTCCATGACCATGTGTTAAGACACCCCGGACTTACTTTCATCTGAAAAGCGTTTTGACAACGCAGGTAAAGGATCTAGCTTTGGCAAGAAAGTCTTGTGTTGGTCCATCTTATCATGAATTATACACAAAAATTTGTCGGCTACATCTCGGAAAATGTTCTCCCTTTGCCAATACAACTGTCTACATGATATTTGGTCCCTTTGGTGATCTGCAAATTGCTCCCTAATTGCCATTCTTTCTTTCTCTATTGCGGTTGATGCAAGTGTATCCTTGAGTTGAATGCAAGTGTTGCACTTTGAGAATGGCATGTGTTGTAGGACACTCACGTCACGAGAAGTGAGTGCTCCATAACTGCTGAAATGTGATTGAGAAAAGGCCTACCTCGGTGGTTTCCGGGATGGAGTTGACCTCCTTAAGGCACTCCTTTTGGATATAGTGTTGTGGCAACACCCTTTGCACCACTTTCGCTGCAGGTGCTCGTTCGTTCCGCCGACTTGTGGGGCATAGATTGAGACATGTATCTCACAAAGCTCGAAGGCTGCAATGGCCTTGAGTATTTGCTCTAGGTTTCAAAGTGAGTGCATTACCATGTTGGAACAAAGCGTGCCCTTTTCTAGCGGCAGCGAGGGCGGGGAGACAAAGGCGGCGTGAGGCGAGAATGTCGAAGGTTTGAACCCGAATCTTTGCCGAACACATTCTTGAGAATGCGAGATTGAGGTGAGTTTACTTTGCTCTATCGGTGTTTCTCGACTTCATGAGTCGGCTTCGTTCCTTTCAATACCTTTTCTTTTCATTCTCAACTTCATGAGTCGAAAACTTCGTTCCTTTCGGCCGGATATCATTTCGGGGAGTTCCATGTCAGCGACTCGGATCATTTGTCAATATCTAGCGGCGGTTCCGTCCAGGGAGGACAATGCACTCCACAAAAGACAATCGAGCAAGACACTTGCTCCACGACCCGGAAAGGGCCGAAAAGATAATGATCCCCATATGGATCGATGAGCGGAAATATGGTGAGCCAAACTCCATTTAGGGGATCGGTGGTCGCCAAGCTTGTAATATTTGGCGTCAATGGGTATTAGCTGCGGTATACCCACGATAAAGGCGTCCCGAGATTAACACCTCACGGATCGAGCCAAAGCGGGCATAAAATAGTGTATCAGAGGCCTAGAGCTAAGAAATTGTTGAATGGTGCACAGGCGGGAGTTGAAGTGGGCATATGGTCTTGTATGGCAAAGAAAAATATTGTCAATGTTCTTGGTGTTCTCGGCCTTCCGTTTTGAAGTTCAAGTTCGTTTGGGAAGCGAAAGGTCGAGCATGTGTCGGACCTCGATCCGACCACCACAAAGGGGAGCCTATAATGATGAAAAGGCGGACGGGGTTTATGAGCAATTCTAGGACTATGGCAAACACAACCAGCTGATCATAGGCGACTCAGCCTACAAGTGCTATCATATGGCATAAAAATACAATCATTGCTAAGCCATATCGACACGAAGAGTATGAGGCGGATAGGTGGTTGTCCTTGATTTGTGTCTGTCTTGGCGGAATCCTCTTTGCCATTCTTGTCGCCCGATGTGATTAGGAACTATCAGGAGCCTCCACGGAACCCGATCCGGAGAGCAAAGGCGATCATGAAAGCTATGGGCGACAAATATTTTGGTGAACAAGAAGAGTGACCTACGCTTTCGGATAGTCAAATTGTGTGAATATTGTAAACAAGCGTGAACACATGTATTGAACATTTTGTAATGAATATACTTGTATATTGAGTTTTATTTTGCCTTTCTCGACTCACGAGTGAGAAAGGCATACTATTATTGATGAGACCATTTGTATGCTTGATTGTGTATTTGGATGCGACCACAATCTATTATGATAATGCTTGTACATTGCGTTTCACGGGCCTTTTCATTTCGCGGTGTCGAAGCCAATTATCTCGTTAATGAAACCATTCATTATGCTTCAGCGTGTGATTGGATGCAACTATATTCTAATGAGAATGGTTGTACTTTCACTTTTATGGGCCTTTCTCGACTCGAATGAATCGAGAAAGAGACTACTCCCTAAATCATTGGATGCGGTTGTATGGAATGAATGTTCTCCATTGTAATTTGATTTCAACATTCTTTTCTTCGTTTTGACTAATGGCACCGTAATTGTTAATCATACTCTCCTTGCTCAGTGGTTGGGCACGAGATCAGGCACCAACACGAGATCCCGCTCGGGCATCCGCAGAGACGCTCGGTGACACGAGATCCAGCTCAAATTTGAGGAAGAAATACCGATTACGGCGCGAATCCAGCTCCGCTACACTCTTGCGGCCTTTGGGATAAGGTTGCTTTCGCCGAGGGGCACGCCATGCACACCACAGGGATAAAAAACGGCGAAGAACAAAGGCAGATCGGGAGCTCAAAGCATCTTGCAAGCATTACGCATAACATCCGCGGAGGTTGGGGAAGGAGCATATTGATGAAAAGGCTGCCCGGGGCGGAGTGGAGAATCCAGGTGGGCCAGGTCGGTAGCTCGAGAGGCACCTCCATGTGAGGCATTCCACACTCTTCGGGTTGCCCCCAAGGCTTACGGTCGAGGCATTGAAGAAGCGCTAGCAAGTTAATCCCCAAGGTGGACCACCTACCCCGATGATGTAGCGTACGGCAAGACCGCCATGGTCTCAAGCGTCCGATGTAAAAATACATTGTACCTATTCAATTTATTAATAAAAATTCTCTTCCAACTAGATATTTGGTTTCAATCTTTAATGAATTTCCTTTGTTTCAGTTGCATTGTTCTTGTTCTCGACTCGCTAACCAGAGAAAACTGGAGCAAAGCTTGGATGCAGAGTTTTAGACAAAAATTGAATTAAGGATAGTTTTGAATTGGGGTGCTCCTTTTTATGTAAATTAACGGGGTTAGAAAAAAATGGGAATGGAATGAGTCCCACTTTAATTAAATACGACTTAGAGCTTTATAGAGCATTCTAGAACCTTTTAGAAAACTTTCTATTTTTAGGCTGAGTAATTACCCATCTAAAATATTCTTAACCATTCCAAAGCATTCTATTTTGGTTTATATAAATTTTAAAAAGAAAAACTTTTCATTTTTAGATTGGAGTGCTTATTCATGAGCATCTAGAATATTCGAGAACATTTTAGAATATCCTAGAACTTTCTAGGATATTCTAGAACTTTCTACAACTTTCTAGAACATTCTAAAACTATCTAGAAGATTCTAAAACTTTCTAGAACATTTTGGGAATATCTAGAATCTTCTAGAACTATCTAGAAGATTCTAGGACTTTACTTTCTAGAACATTCTACAACTTTCTAGAGCTTTTTAGAATACTCTAGAACATTCTAAAACTTTCTAGAATGTTCCAAAAGATTCTAGAACTTTCTAGAACATTGTTTATTTTATCTTATTTAGGTCCTTACCCTTAAGTATATTAAAAACATCAATTATTTCAATGAGTGCTTGGTTTAGTAGTTAGAATGGGGACACGGAGGGCAATGACCGAGGTTCAAATTCCATAAAACAACATAACAATCTTTAAAGGCCTCTCAGTAAGGGTCAAGCATGTAACATGAGTAGTGGAATCTTGGGCTCGTTTAAGGGGCCATGCAGCGTAAGTCGTGGGATCTTGGGCCTGTTTAAGGGCCAAGATCGCGCCATGTAGCAATTATCTAGAACAGCGTGACTCATAGGATCTTAGACCGGCGGCCAATTATTTAAAACAACGTGAGCCATAGGATCTCGGGATCAACGACAAGGATAGGATTTACATAGAATGAGTTGGGCTCGATTAAGGACCGAGATTGTGCCATGTGGCAAATGTCGACCAGCGACCAATATCTAAAACAACGTGGGAGTAGGATCTCGGGATCAATGACAAGGATAGGATTTACATAGAATGAGTTGGGCCGATTAAGGGAGAGATTGTGCCATGTGGCAAATGTCTAGAAACAATGTGAGTCGTGGGATCTTAGACCAGCGACCGGGATCTAAAAGCGGCGTGCACGTAGGATATTGGGATCAGCGGCGGGGATAGGATTTACATAGGATTCCCTTCACTTGATAGAATCCCCAAATCAATGTGGCGATAGGATCTCGATCGACCTTGGGATTGCTCCAAAATCCTCGGTACGCTTGGCTTTATAAGAACATATATATATGTTAGATAGATATATATGGATGTTGCTTTCGACACATGTTTTGCCACTATGATCTCCCCCAAAGAAAGCATTGCCACTTTCCACCAATTTAAGTGTTTCTAAAGTTCTAACAGTATTGCATCCCATATTTGTGTTAGAGACTTTCATGCCCACTTTGATTTACTTCCATACCCATTTTGATTATTTTCCATGGTAGGATTTCGGGCATGCAAGATGAGGGATTTCTAAAAGCCACTCCGGTAAGCATTTTTTTTTTCAATTAATAAGGCAACCTAAAGCTATTGAGATGGTAGCTAATACTAATATGGGATTGTGTCTATATTTGTGTCTATATTGTGTCTATATTTGTAAAGGTTCGAAATAAGAAATCTTGGTGGGAATAGCGGTATGAAAATGTCGGCAACCAAGACCGCCAAATCCATTGCCTAAACCACTTGGTTAAAGCACCGATTCTGAAACCTTAAATTGTCTGAGAACCTCTTAGTTGTATATCACGATTGATTGTGCGAGATCATTTACGCCTAATCGTGAACCCCAAGTGCATTTTTGTTTGTAAGCTTTAACTGCTTTCACGGTGTTTATTTCGATCTCATTGCTAAGGTGTTCCGTGGTTTATAATTCAATGGTCTATAATGAAGTAAAGGGAATAATTGAATAATTCATGAATGGTTTCCATGTTATTCAATTAACATTGTCTAGTTGTGTTTTTGTGATTACACCTAGATAATTAAGTTGAACACATTGATATTTGAGGAGACGTCCTTGTTATTTCTCACAAAAAGAAATGAGTAAATGATATTTGTTACAAGTTTGTTGAGAGCACATTTCTAGCAGTGAATTAGACCCTCTACAAAGGCTTGCGAAATAAGCGTGAAAATTAACCTGGCTGCTACTTTAAAAAATGAATGGAGCCAAAGGACAAACTTGCCTAACAACCCCTCTCAATATCAAATATAGGAGAAAGTTCACCTTGGAATAAGATTTTGGCTGGCTGTCCTTAGTAGTTGTTGTTGGTAATAATTTCATAACTCGTTTTGTAAAAAAGTTCCCACAATCTAACTTGAACATCCTCTTGCACAAAAAACAACGTCTGATACTTTTGTATGCTTTGGTGAAGTCAAACTTGAGATAAGCTATTTTTTGTCCTATTTTTCTTGCATAGTGCAAGCCTTCAAAGGCTACTGCTATATTGCTTAGAATACTTCTACTTGGGCGAAAGCTAGATTGAACTGTGAAATGCCTTCAGCTACAATTGGCTTGATCTTCCTTGCCAGCCTTGGGTATGATTTTGTAGAATCTGAGGATAAAAGTGCAATAGGGCCTCAGACCATTGATTGTGCTTGTCTTTTTACACTTGGGTACCAAGGTAAAGACAACCTTTGTTCAACCTTGGGTTTTAAAATTTCAACGCTTGCATAGGGTCTTTATAAATAGAGAAGATATCATCTTAATTCATTCCCAACCAACATAACAACCAACATAACTACTATGAACATTAATTAACACAAACCATTACATTAGACATGTTTAAAATTAAATTCCCCTTTAAACCCCCTTTTGTTTGGGTGCATATTATTCACCTGGGTGACTCTAAGCAACTAGAGTTGGATAGGCATATTCATCCCTTATTCCTTAATCTACATCGACACAAAGTTCCTCGTTTGTGGGGTATGGATGTATAGAATTTGTTATACTGTATAACAAGATTTGCAAAATACTATAAGATTTCGTGCAATATACTACATGGTGTTGATTTTTAATGCATAAAAACATAATTACAGGGCTCTCAGGCGCCTACGTCATCCCCCCAGGAATATGCACCCAAACAAAAGGGGGTTTAAAGGGGAATTTAATTTTAAACATGTCTAATGTAATGGTTTGTGTTAATTAATGTTCATAGTAGTTATGTTGGTTGTTATATTACAAAAATTTTTTGGCCCTTCGGGCCACAAAAGAAAATAAAATAAAAAATAAAAATCAAAATAAAATAAAAGTACAAAATGATTGATGTGTTATTGCAAACCATGTATTTTAAATTGCATAATTTATAGGCTCCAAAATGACAACATTGTAACAATGCGCTCAAATTGTGTTGAAATCATTCTAAAATAGCATTGTTGCAACAACGCGCTCAATTTGTCTTGACTGAATAGAAACGATAGGCATTGGTAGTTACACATAAAATAGAAATGGATCATGCCATCGTAAGCATTGCTAGAGATATCAACATCTTGCAAATTTTTTGAACGCATAGAGAATAGTCTGAGAGAATACTTTAGCACAAACAGAGAGAGAGCACAATGCATAATGAAAAAATAGAAGATAAGATAATGCTTAGAAGGATAAGGAGTGAAATTTCACCGAAGTATAGCTCATTCTTGGAAGGATGAACCTTTATAAAATAATCTGTAATCCAAAGAGATTGTACCCCTTTGCTTCATCAAGCAATCCGCCTTTTTCAAGAATTCTCCATGCTAGAACTCAGAGCTACAAAAGCCATTGCAAAACCAAACTTCACACAATTGTCCATCAAGGTCATATAATCCTCCGTTAGGTCCAGCTTTACATCATCTGCATCATGAAGGGGCGAATCTCCTCGCTAGCTTATTGGGTTGTGCGGAATCAAAAGCTAAAGCTACAAATATGTGTCCGGAATCAAAAGCTAAAACTACGTAACATGGATTGGCTCACCTTGGTTAAGCCCGGACACTTTTTCACGTGCAAGCATTAACCCGTAATCAAGAATAGCTCTATATACAGTTCCAAAGCCACCGGCTCAATTATGTTTTTCTCACTTAAGCGATCAGATTGTTTTGCATGATCTCGCGGTATATGAGGTGTTTGTTTGGAAAGAGACGAATCTTGTATGATGGACTTAAGGCTATCCTTCTACTTCTTTGCCCGCAAATCCACCGAGATGGTGCCACAAGAAATAGAGAAAAGAAAAGCAAGTGATGCCAAAGATGATGGCAGCAACCAAGCTTTTCTTAAATTTTGGTCCACGATCAGAATTATTGAGAGCTATATTGCTTTTGGTGCTTGAGAAGAATGAGTGCAAGCCTTAAAAGGATGTCCACAAAGACCTTGGTTGCGTGTGAATGCTAAAATGGGCATTCTTGAGAAAAAGAGCGTATCGAGGTTGAGAGAACTGTTAGGTTGTTATTCGAGATGTTCAATGTAAACAAGCTTACCATCTCCCCAAGGGTCGGAGGAATCGACCGGACAAGACAACCGTTTTGAAAGATTAAGGGACTCGAGCTTGACCAACTTACCCAATTCTGGTGGTATTTCTCTTGAAAGATAATTCCGGCTAAAGGTTCCGCAATGCACCAAGCGCCTTTGGAATAGAACCACTTAACCTGTTGAAGATACATAACATAACAGAGTATGCCTCTCATGTAAAAAAGCCTAAAATATCATCAAAATCTTTTGCCTTTCCTAAATCGTTGCTAAACACAAACCATCTGTAGCTCAAGTACTATTTTAGCAGATTCGCAAGTAGCCCTAACCACCAGTTCTGCATGGGTCCAAAATGATCTTGTCCAAAGATAACCGCATTGCACCTGCTGGATGGGTCCAGAATGATTTTGTCCCACATAAATCCGGCACAGACCCTCTTCTGGGATCAACGGCAGGCATAAAAACATTGGTAAAACATGTGCTTACCTGAGCTCGAGCTTGCGGCAAATGGATACTTGGATCCGCGCCATCCTAGCTCCAGCATTCACTTTAGTAGATCGCAGATTCGGCACTAAACCGCACGTAACATGTGTTTAATCGAGCTCGAAGTTTTGTGCAGTGGACACTCGTATCCTCAAAACTCTACACCAAAGAGATTTTTGAAATTAACAATATACTGCGAAGAACGAAGGTTCGATAAGCTGTCCAGTGTTGCAACCCCAAAACTGATATCGCCTGCCCAAAACTAACATCGCCTACCAAAACTGCGTGCATAAAACTTGAGGTTAGGAAAAAACTTGTAACCAAATAAATCATCTAACCCACCGCTCTATTCCTGTGAAACTAGTCTAACTCCTCACGAATTTTCAGAAAGAAGCTACATACAGGAGTTGTTCAGCCAGATGTCTGATCATCACACCCTAAGAATCACACTTCCATGAATTTTGTTTATCCTAGATGCACAGCCCGATGCCTGGAGACTAAAGCCTGGGTCTACACTGGTTCTTAAATTCAGTTTACTCAAATTCTTCCAGCAAACCCTGCAGGCAAATCCGTTGCTTCAAATATGCTGCAAATCTGCCCTAAAATGCTATCGACGAGGCTTGCATGTTCAGCCTCTAAAATAAAAAGAGGGCGTTTGTTGTAAGCCTTTGGATGTTGGACCATTGAAAAAAAAATGGTAAATCAACGACTAAGAAATGGTGCACTCTAGATGTACGCATTAGTACATCCATTCGAATACGCCATGAAATCTTAGGAAAACCTTTGTGAAAAGCGTACAAAAATACAAAGAAAACCCCCTGTTATTATGCTACATATTGATAGAATTCTATGGGAATTCCATCTATACCCGGACATTTGTTTGCGGCCAATAAAAGGGTGGCCCATTGAAGATCTGCCATAGAGAGAGGAAGACTTAAGAGTGTCTTCCTGGCTAGAGATTATTATGGATGAGACTTTTGAAATCACTATCTCTTTTTAGGTGTCTTGGAATGTTAAGTACCTCATAAAAAGCGGAAGTGGTTATATAGGTACCTTTTGAGATCTCTTGGATTTTTTGGAGTCGAGTCATCTTCTAGCGCAACATTTGAAAGTGTGAACGATCTCTTTTTTCCTTTAGTTGTCTTTCACCTATATGTATATTGAATATGCCATCCGCAAAGATGAGGTCGGGTAAAAAATCCTTTAGTGTGTTTTTCATGCAACTAAGCCTATACTTGCATATTTCTTTTGGTAAAAATATGTAAGCAAATGCTAATAAAAAACCCCTCAAGGTATTCACGGATTTATTTAGGCACTATAAATATGCACCTCCCTTCTAGATTTTTGTTTTTGGTGTGTCATGGGAGATGTTGTTTTTTTGGTTTGGGAAAAAAATAAAAAATAAAAAAATATTTACAAGTTCATCAGTAATATAAAATATATTGAATATAACCAAGTCCCATAACACACCAGAACAAAAATTTACATTTTTTTTCTTGATACAAAACATGGCTGAAAAAATGTGGCCACCCAGATGAGTGCATGTTAGGATTGCAAAAATTTTGAGCAACCAATCACAATCTCTTATAAAAAAATAATGCAAATCATAAAAGTATTACCTGCTGTGACGTGCTTCAATCAAAATGGAGCACGTGACAAAGTCTTCAATATGTAAAACTATCCAAACACTTTACATTATTTAAACCATCGATACAATGCTTTGTATGCACTAATCGACATGTAAAACCATTCAAAACACTTTACATTATTCGAATCATTGATACAATGCTTTGTGTGCATTAGTCTTGGTATTGCCAAATATGCAATACATCCTAATAGGCAAGGTTGTCGGTCTTTGTTGCAGCCGATAACAAAAAATGTGTGGCCTCGGTTTGTACCGCCCTCGGCGGATATTTGGCACATAAGGTCTCGGACCCATAGATGATCTTCATAGCGACTTGGTCCCATCGATGTCTAAAAAAACGAGGGACTTTAGGAGCTTATAAAACCAAAGCAAACGAATTTAAACCTACCTTGTGCGCCCGATAGATCAAGCTTACGTACTTTTCTTTGATTCTTTCTTTAGCCGTGGATTCCCTTTTTCTCTTATGAATCCTCGCATTATGGCTCTATATGGTCTATAAACCTCAAACCTTGGCTTTCCATAATCATTCTATATGGTGTAATGCTTCATCTAGAACAAGCGAGAAAAATTCAATCCGCTACTTGTGAAGAAAAAGCGAGCAAAATGTCCATGATTTTTCGGTTGAAGGGGCTGATTCTTCGGAGATCCAAACGAGAACTCACAAATGCATTCAAAATTGAAAGAGGACAAAGATCATGGCCAGGGTGCACTTTGCATCATTACAATGGTAAGGCTTCTTCGGGACTACTCTTTTTATAACTGCCATTCAACAATAAGACGCCCACGTAAATTGAAACATGGAATGGATGTCGTAACTCTACCAAATAACACGGTCATAACTTGCTCGCTTCAAAGAAGAAAAACCCCTCGGCGGGCTTCAAGCGGCCTGTGTGCGGTAGGTTTCGACGACCCGGCACATGGTCGGGCCAAGGTTCCTTCTGCCACGTAAAATAAAATTAGAAGGCCCTTCTCTATTAATAATGATCTCATCTTCTCTTTTTATCTATTTTTAATTACTTAACATTACAAACAATGTTTTTGGGTTGCTAGGGCAAGCCCTTGTTTATAATGGGTTTTATGGCATATTCGTGTATGTGCCAATATATGCCCGGAATATGCCAATGACTGCTAAAAAACTTGATATCGAGGTAAACTGGCGGTGGCATTTGTTGGTGGCGACCACTTTTCAAAACCGGCATACAGGTCTTTCTGGTCCTCGCTATAACGCGATTCTTATTCAAGAAGCTTTTCGGATCTTGGCTTCTAAGAGATGGTAGAAAAAGAGCAAAGTTTTGGCTTGGCGCGGATGATGGAATCAAAGTCCATGAGGACATAAACGTGAAGATGGGAAAAACCCAAATGACCGGGAAAGAAATCGTAGGGATTGCTCGGTTTTAAGACCCGGTGATCGAGAACAAGGTAATTTTATTTCAGGCGTTTTGGATTCAAGCAAGAAATTAGATTTAATAGCAAAACGAGTATCTAGAAGCGGGAGCAAGCTATTTGATGAGCTGCAAAGCTTGGTGAACAACTCCTTCATGTTCGATTAAGAATCGAATCTTCTTGTATGCACTATGTTAATTCATTGCGGTCTTGGTGAGTAGCAAATATCTCTCTTGCCAAAGGCGCGGTCACATTATTCATCACATTTATTACTCATTACGCTCATAAGGTCGTTTGATGCATAGTTTTTCGGTTTAACTACGTTAATACTTTCTTTTTCTCTGTTTTCTGGATTTGGTGCCTTAGCTGGTTCGTTTGCTCCACAAATTCTCATCCATGACATGATGATTAGGTAATTTTGCATTGGCATGGTATGCTATATCATGTTTACACGAAAATGGTAATGATGTGCGTGTCAAAGTGCAACTTTTCTTTACATACCGGACTATGCATAAGATTCGTGGTCAGATTCTTTGTCGTGATTCCGCGATCTGCATTCCTTCCCTGTTTTGTTTCCAACCGTGCATCTTTATCGGCTTGAATTTTTTCGAGACCCCATGCCTTTAATGACACCTTGTAAGATTTTTAGCTTTACATTTTGGATATCGACATGCAAATAAGAAATATCCCATGTTGTTTTGTTTTTCTAGAAATATAGTATATCAATGGTGCGATCTTTCTGCGGGCATTTATTTGAATCTAACGAAGCTTTCAAAAGGATTTTGGTTGTCTACTTTATTTCCTAGGACATGTGAGAAAATCTTGCAGTGAGGCTTTACAATCTATATTATATCCTTGCTACATTTATTTGATACCATGTTTCTAGGTATAAAGCAACATAGAGAAGAAATCACATGCTTGCAATAGATTGTGAATAGATTCTTCTATCCCTAAAAAGAATTTTCCGTTATTCATTCTATTGTGTTTGTACAAGGAGCCTGGCCAAGAATTATGTCTTTTGGCGGCTATGAAAAGCGGGATCATTATATTCACATGTGTTGGATATAAGGAAGCACGTAAGCAAAAATTTTGGTGATTTGAAGGGATTCATCGTGTGAAAAAGACTAAAGAGCGAAAAAAAACCGCCTGTTTTGGATATTCTAGCAAGAGGGATATATTATATTTACTTCAGCCATGGATGGCCCAATTGTGGCGAAGAAAGAACGGCATGTAGGTAATTTGCCTTCAAAAGAGGGCAATATCTTGAGGCATAATCAGGAATTATATGGAGATGATATGACATCAAGGAAAAACATGCAAAGACTAGAAGCAAGTGCTCATTTCAAATTTTTGGATGCCCACAAAACACCGGATATCGTGAATTAAAACCGATATCGATGGTAAGTCTTTGGATTTATTCTACGCTTAAATCTTAAAGCTAGCTTGTCTATCATGAAAAAATTTTGTTTCTTTTGTCTTGGCAAGACAATCATTTAAGGCAATTGTTCTACTTTGATGCAGACAACACTAAAGATGGATTTGGTTTGCTTAAGACTCATCTTAATCAATGATAATGGGATCATATATCTTTTACATCGGGGAGAATGAAGCACTTAGGTCCTATGCTATCATGATCGCAGCGAGGATCGAATCGTACAGCGGGGAGGTGAGATAGATATGAAAATCCCAAATGTTAGGATCAAGACTCGCCATTACCAATCTATTTGAAGATGAGTGCAAGCGTATGCGCCAACATAGGGATTTGTACATTTACATTACACTTTCGTCCCTCCCTTAGATGTTGCATAGGTCCAGGAACGAGAATAAAGTTAGATCGATTACATCTTTGAAATATGTAGGCCGTGAGGCGGTAGCTTCTCTCAAAAAACTTGTTCTCATGGAATATTATGGTCTCAATATATGCCCAAAGGCAATATTGGAATGGTCAATTGACCTTATTGATAGTACCAAATGTAATGTAGGCATCATTGGTTGCATATGAACCTAATCTTTTACCCCCTCTGATATCTTATTGTTGGTATCATGTAGATCCATCTATATTTTTTCCCGATTGATGTCGTTCACCTCTCCAAGAACATTACGCAATATAAAGGCAATCGTATTATGCCGGGCAATATTAGTATCAAACGGTGTTGTCAGTACGTTAAGCACGGTATGCGGGTATTATAATGCATTTATAGCGTATTAATACGTATGCATACCTCTCATTTAAAAAGTACTTTAAATACGTTTTTAGAATTGTAAAAATACTTATTAAATCATTAAAAATATGTACTTTACGTATAGTGCGTAAAAATACTCGTGTAATTTTTAAAACTATAAATTCTTGTATTGCATTTAAAATGTTGCAATAACAACTAATATGAAGAACTTCAAGTTTTAAATAATTGGACCAAAATATATTACTCTAAAATTAAGTGTTTCTCAAAGCTTTTGAAATCGAAAATATGTCTATTTTAAGAGTTATATCTCCTCATAATTCTAGTTTTACTTCAACCACAAAATAAAAACCATAAAAGAGTTTTACAACAACAATACTTTATAAATGAAATCCACGAATAATCACCCTTCTTCTTAGTCCTCTTAGGTCATCGGACTACGTTTACGATGATGATTTCCAAGAATGCTTTTCTAATACGTAAGCTCATCCTCACTCCCAACCTCTTCTTCTTCAATCATGTCAAGCTCATCTTCATTTGGTAAACTACCGCCTGAGATTGATCATGTCACAACGCCTACTTCGGTAGAAATTCTTCTTCTTCGTCTTAAGCCTACCTATTCGGCTTGTAAGGTCTTTGTGATGAAGATGCTACATCTCTTGTCATACTCCTGTCCTTCTTTTTTTCATGCTCATAGTCTCTTGGAAATACGTTTCATAAATCTCTCTATCAATATCATTATCATGGCTAGGAGGTGGAAGATCAGAGTCTTTGTGACATCTATCTCATTTGGATTCACCTACAAACAATCATGCAATAAATTTATATCTAAAATCGATTTATATCTAATGAATAATTTTATCCATTTTATAGGTCTAATGTCATTTGCACTTTTTTATAAAGTACGTATCATGATTGCTTTACATATTAATACGTTAAGTCACGGTATTAATAAAACAAGAGCTCAATTTGACTGTCAACTTATAGGTATAAAATGCATAGTAATGCGCGGAGAAAGGTACGGGGCGTATCGCGAAGCGTAAAATCTGGAGATGCGTAAACAACACGGTATCAAATATATTATACATGGCTTTCTCAGTACATTGCGGGGTTGCAAGTGTGAACCCATCTGAGAATGGAGATGATGTAAAGTTTACACGGTGAGGACACGACTTATTACCGACAAATACCAAGTGTTTTAGCACAAACAACTAAGCTCGTCCATCTAGGGACAATTGCTTTGTGCATCCATCGGTCATAGTTGTGAGAAATAGCTTGCGGTCATTTTAGCTCGTATTATTTCCAAGCGTCATTTGATTCTCATTTGTTGTTGAGACATATCGGCAATTACAAATTAAATCTACAAAGTTATAGTTTGACTAAAGTCGTGGTCTCGCGACTCATAATTAAAAGCGTTCCAATAATTTACTTTCGGCATTCCCATTTTGGATATAATTTCTTATCCCAAAATTGTGTTCATACAAAAAGAGGAGAAAAAATCTAGGGAAGCTCTTACATTTGAAGTTTAGTTAAATGCATTTTGGGTTACATGCGCGATGCCAAAGTGGCATAATTTTTTTTAAGAATGTTCTGAGATTTTCACCCGTCGGATTAAAATTGCATTTTCTTGAACCTTCTTGTGCAAACAATTGCATTTTCGGCCTCTCTCTCTAATGGCGTGCGCCGGGGATATTTGTATACAAGATAATCTATGAAACACAATTCTTGGATTGAAAAAAACTTGTTAAGGGTGGCTCCATATATCTATGAAATACAATTATGGATCCAAAAGAACTTTGTTAATGGTGGGTGCGGGTAATTTATATGGAACATAGATGTTGGATTAAATAAACTTGTATGGGAGGGCTCTTGTGTAATTAATCTATTTTGGACACACTTGCTTTATCCAATGAGTTGTGTTCACAATTTTACGCAATGCATGTAGTTTATACCTTGCCTTTTTTTTTTGCCCTTTGCTAGAGGCTTAATTTCGTTGTTCTACGGCTATCCCCTGACTATTGAGCCCCTCGTGACATTTTCGTCTATAGACGAAAATAGCTCTTCATTGAAAAGGATACAATTTTAATAATGGCTTTCCAATTGAGATTTTACACATTGAAAATGTGATATAAATCATCACCATAAGTGTGATAACCATCAAGTCAATTGGAGTATGGTGGGTTGCAAGGGAGCATTCAATGTTCTTTGTTGTTTGCTCTCGAAATGTAATGAGACTTTTTTCATTATTGTTCCAAGAACACATGATGTAACAATCGAAAGCTGGGTGGACTCTCTTGCACATACAATTAGTTTTTCTTCTTCAATGAAATTAACACCTTGCATTGATAGGAACAATCGATATCATGGCAATGCCATATAAGCTTGTATTTTTATTGAAAAATTGTGGCATTCAAAATATCATAATGGGGAACATATAATTCTTCGATAGTAACAAGCTAAAATACGATAAGAGTAAACAACATTAATCTTAAGAACTTGGAAAAACAGAAACCATGAAAACACACTTTCACGCCATCGAGGAAGGGCAACCCCTCGTCGGCGCGAACACCTTGTTTTTATTAAAACCTTTTTTTTTCAATCAAGGATTTTGTAAAAGCATTTTCCAATGTAATCGGCTTCCTTTAGCTTCGTTAATTCTTTTTTATATATGTTTTCAACTATCTTCCTTCTTCTAGTATCTTTATCGATCTAATATCCTCTTATATCCTGCATCCCATCATTGATGCCCAATGCTCTAAGTGAGTGGAGATGGTTGTAGAGGTTATCCACTCTCCTCTCTTTTTGCACTTTGGCTCTACTCAACTTTTGGTATAGTCTTTCATATTTGCAAGAGCTATTACCAAGGTTTTGCATATTAATTACTGAAAAAGCCTCCACAAACTCTAGGTCTGAGCTAGGTCTTTTTCGGATGTTAGAGTTAATGTGAACTACTAAAGTTAGAGAGATAATTCATATTGATTATTTCATACAATCAACACTATTGACCTTTCATATTCCTAGATTAGGGTTTAGGTACTTAGCATTTAGCCCTAAGCGTAAGGATATATGTAATGGACAAGATGTCACAAAATAGATAGAGGTTTTAGCATCTCCATTTCACGTAATGTCTGTTTTGTCTCTCTTCTCTTCTCTTCTCTTCTCTTCTCTTCTCTTCTCTTCTCTTGACCAGCTTTTGAGATAGTCCGAGAATCATTTTTGACCCTAGCATTCCATTCCACTCTTCCACAACTTCTCGGTAGCACCATCGTGCATGACTTGGCATTATACATACTTGAGGTTCTAGATGGCGTCCGCGAATTCTTTGAGCCCTCGGTAGTCATATTTAAGCTTGTCTAGTATCATCATTCTTTGCAAAGGTTTTCCTTGAAAACCTTTTTTGAGGGTTTTTTTAATCCTAGTAGTAATGATTGTACTAGCCCATTGTATGGGTCCCATGACCTATTGGTCTCGTGGATGTTAAAAACTATTCTATTCTATTCTATTCTATTCTATTCTATTCTATTCTATTCTATTCTATTCTATTCTATTCTATTCTATTCTTCCTTCATTTGGTATGTCGAGCCTACAACCTATATCCATTAGTTTGGTCATCTAAAATTTGGTGTGCATGTCATAGAAGGGATGGAAAAAGTGTTGATGCATGAGAAGTTTATGTTGAATGGTAGAAGTTACCCAACTTGTAAATGATGCAATTGGCCTTTGAGCTTTGCAAGTTTGATGGGGATTGTTGATGGAACCTAATCCTAGGAGATCCACAATTCCTTTCGCAAGTGGAAAATCACCAAAAAAAATTGTCATTTCATTGGATAAGGTGCAGAAATGGTTGAAGGAGAATAACAAGGTCTTGTTCCTCATCAAAATTTCAATTGATGAGAAGATGCAAAAGCATATACTTAGGATAAAATATGCAGAAGCTTGAATCAGATTTCAGACCTTGTATGAGACAAGGACTCATACAAGAAAACAGTATTTGAAGAATCAATTGAATGCCTTAAGTTTGAAGGATTGTAAAGACATGGAGGAATTTCTTAGTTCAATTAGAGAAATTGCAGCTCAGTTAGTATCAATTGGAGTGGAAGTGAAGATGACTCGCTTAATGCCATCTATCAAGAGGCACCAAAATTTGAAAGCTTCTTGGATGGCTTTCAAACTAGAGGAGGCAGCAATGATAACCAACCTACCTTTGAGGAGGTAGCCGCAGGTTTGCAATAGAAAACAATGAGTTCGAAAGTCGAAGACCAAAAAGAAGCAATTGAATTTTGGATTTTCTCAAGCAGGATGCATATCTAATAGGGAGAATGGAAGAGGATAGCAATCCCCACACTTCAAAAGAGTTTGCTATGTTTGTGATGAAGAACTCTTCTCGACAATTGAAAGAATACGAGGGGTGATAGAATTTTTTGCTTGGCAATGACTACGCCTTAGACATTAAGGGAGAAGGTTCTATCAAGATAAAAGGTGAAAAAAGATATTTTTAGCAATGTTAAATTAGTCCACAAGGCTAAAGAGGGATTCAAAATTCTCTTTGATTATAAAAAGGCAGTTATTTTCAAATTGGATGGAGAAAAGAATGTTATAGCACATGTGGAGATGGAGGGCAATTTATACAAGATAGGCATTCACAAAATTATTAATGAAGTTAATACTGATGGTGATTGCAAAATTTCAGAATTTTGGTGTAAAAGCGATATGGCCATCTAAGCTACCATGCTCTAAAAACCCTATCCAATTATGAAGAAGTTAGTTTCTTGCCTTCTATTCATGGAAACAAAGAGTATGGAAAGCATGAGTTTTGGGAAAGCAACATAGGATGCCTTCCGGAAAGGGGTCCCAATTTGAGTCGCACTCTGTTGGAGCTCATTCATGCAGATCTTTGTAGATATATGTCGAAGCATCATTTGGTGGTGCATTATACTTCTTTTTGTTTGTGGATGATTACTCTAAAAATGATGTGGATTTATTTTCTCAAAAGAAATTTCAAACTTTTTGAGCATAATTTTTTTTTGATGAATTAATGGGCTAAGCTTTTTTATTATGAATGAACTTATTAAAATTGGTTACAATTTGTAGACACTTTGGACCCTTAAAGGCTGAAAAAAGAACAATTTATGTGGCCAAATTAATTAGGACCATGCAGACGCCCTTGAGACCACCATCTCATGATGTAGAATGATTCCATATTTGTACATTTTCCAATATATGTACAATTTCCCCAATGTCTGTACAATTTCCTCTGGTAAAATGTCTTTGCTTCTTTTATGATCGGGTTTGATCCGGCAAACCAACAAGGATTAGTTATCGTGTTTGCGGGTTCGAAAAAGCCTAATTATTTGGTGCTATGGGTATGTTGAGTAGCCTTTGCTTGGCATATCTCACATACGGCCGGCCAAACATCAACATTAACAACATGGTGGTTTGATGTTACATTGCGGATCTATAACTATCGACACTCAAATTAGGAATAATTGCTTCCATGGTTAGAACATAGCGTTAGCCCCCGGCTAGCGAGGAAATCACTGCTAACTTATAACCCGAAACTATCGGGGTTAGTTTAAGCCAAAAAATGGTGGGCATTTTGAAAAAAAAAAAAAAACCTCGTGTTCAATTTTTCCTCCCGAACACAATCTTTGCAGATTGTTTTGGCGGCGGAGGGGCGGAATCGGTCGAAAGTCGATGAATGCTATGAAAGTCTCGTTGGAACTCGTTGGAAAGTTTTGATTCGTCTTGGCGGCGGTGAAGCGAATCGGGCGAGGCTCTCCACCATCTCAAAGGTAAGGGTTTTTCTAAGGCGAGTTTATGAATGACAACAAAACGTAGATTGGAGACCCTCGATGTAATTTTGTGGCCCATAATACCGGGCATTACTTTCTTTACGTAGATACTACTCTCAAAAAATTGAGAACCAGAACAAGGCATCTTAATGAAGTCATGGGCTTGGGCAGCATGGGCTTGGGCGACATTTTCTTTTATTCAAGCCGCCGTGCCTTATAAAATATGATGCAGTTGGTAAGAGCCTTGGGGATTAGGGCCTTGGAGATCAGGTTGTCAAATTCCATCGTAAGACATTGATTCAAGCTAATTCAATATAACTTAGATGAATTTACAAAGAGAAATGTTGTTGAATGAATTAAGAAATAGAAATGTATAAGCATTATGATTGGGGGCCTTTGTTCAAATGAAAATTTACATCCCTTGTTCTTTGAAGTTTTGTGGCCTTGGATCACGAAGTTGAGTATCAATTTTGAACCTACATTGGAAATCACGAATCTATATGTTACCTTGCGAAAAGCGGCGGATCACGAGTTAGAGATTCTTTGCATATAATATTGGCATTTGCATAATAAGATCACGAATTAGACAATCTTTGCATAATATATAAGATTTACACGGATCCCGATCAAATAGGTACCCCAAAGGAAAGGGGGAGAGCTAGATTAATTTTCACCACGGTGTCATTTGAAGAATATTACTTGTTTAGTTTTATATTGTCAATTATGTTTTACTTTAGGAATGAACTTCGAGTATGGTTTTGTTCCAAATTGCTGGCCCCATGACAGGTTTATGTTAACAATGCAACTTGTGATTGGCATAAAGGCAGTATGATTTTAGTTCTTTTATTGCAAATTTGGTCATCTACGTGTCGAAATTAGTCGGTGATATATTAAATTTAAAAACTGATTTTTTTTTTTTTAAACTAATCGGCGTTAGTATGTTTGAAATAGCTAGTTAGAGCGTTATTATACGTTTGGCGTTAGCTAACTCTAACTTCTAACTATTTCTTCGTTGGAGGCGGTGTAGAGCTCAAACATAATCTCCACAAGAACACAACCCACTTTTTGAAATGGTGAATGCGGTATCCATCTCAGATATTATAATTCGGCTCCTCTATTTTCACTCATATATAATCGAAGCGGGGATCAAAATTCAAAATAAACAAGGTTATATACTGCAAACCTACTTACATAATTTGGTTTTCCAATGTAAACCATCTTCAAAAATCTAGTTTTCAGCCTCATCATCCCAGTTGATATCCTTCCGGAATACAAGAGCTTTATTCCAATAAGAAAGCAATGTGCTCTTAGCCATACAAAAAAAATTAATGCACAAATTCGGCTATGATGAGCCGACCCGATGCGAATCAACAAATTATGGATGCTGGCCTGAGGTGGGCGGCAAAAATTGGGGCAAAACAGGATGGAGGATTTTTTGGGGAAAAAAGGGGTCTATCCATTATAATTACAAGTGATTTATCGTGGCGGCCGTCACATACAGCTTATACGGAAGGATATTCATCCTTTTGGCCGATGCTACATAATATTTTTTAGCTAAATATAATAATCTCACAAGCATAATAGCTTTTTTCCTTTCATTATCTTACTTTGAGACAAAAGAGCTTATTCAAAATTTCTGAAATGAATTCTATGAACATTGATAAAATTGCAGGGTGAATGATGGGTCATACACAAATTCTCAAGTCATGGTTACCTAGTACCATAGGTGATCAACATGCGCATTAGTACCATAGGCCATCAACATGCACAAAGTCTAACGTCCTAGTTATTAGTATCCTACCTTATTTGACATGTAACAGAATGGTATTTTAACCAAAACCATATCCAACACAACTGCAAGAGACATGATTGCTTTGACTGTTGCAGATCTATATATAACAGGGACGAGCAACATGATCGTCAAAAAAAAAAAAACTCAAATCACTAGAGGCTTTAAGCGAATAACAAAGGCATCTGCCACACCAAATGGATCCAGATCATAACCTGTTTATAAAATCTTGCCTTACTGTATATACTCATGAATGGAGTCCAAAGTTTTTGCATTCATGTTCACACCTGGATGCTATCGAGGTTCACAAATCTATGTGCTTACCTAGAATTGAAACCACTTGTATTATGAACCGTTAATATTCCCAAATAAGGTCACATGTCTGCACCTTTATTAAAACTCTCAACTTTATTTTGGAGCATAGCCAGCTTCCTCTCATCTCTATCACAAGAGCTTTACACACAATCTTCACATCCAGAAGCCATCACAAGGAAGCACTTACATGCTTAGAATGGGATGGTAGACTAAGAACAAAATGTTCATCACTACCAAATCAAAGGATTCCTTTAAAGAGCGCTGTCTCATGAAGAGAAGAAGCCATCTGCTTGGGCATGCCTAGTATTCCATGCTCTAAAAATGCTCAGGAATTTTTGGGTGAGAAGAAAGAGCAAGAACTAGATCAGTCTGAAACAAATTACAAATTTCAATTTACATGCATCATAGCTACCTTCTGAACTACTGTCCAAGCATTATTGTGCATCAGAACACCTGCAATAAGCAGTAATTTCGGTGTAAATTTTTTGTGCATCAAATGTGCAGGCGTTTCGAGCAGTGAATAGAAGACCCAAACTCTGCTTCCGGACCTACTATTGTGCGCCAAAACAGAATAATAAGCAACCTGCCATTTCAAGCAGTGAATAAAACATTTGTAACTTGAGTTTTAAGAAACAATCAAAAGGAACTTTGCTTCAACCTACTGTTTCAACTAGGATTTTGAGCCTTGACAACGTGTCACTACAACTGCTTACTTTGTAATATTAGTTATATCGTTCCTATCCCCATATTAAAAAGCGAAGCTTCTAGAAGAACAAAGAAGCTGGTTCGACCTTCCAGCAACTCGGTTCCTGAAGAATCGAGAACAACCGGAGCTTACTTTCCATCTTCTCATACCTGACCTTCCGTAGAACTTAAGCTTCACGGCAACATAGCAGAAGTTAGAGCTCCGACCATTTCTTTTTCAAGACCCAGTTTTAGCAGAGTTGAAAGCCTGTATCAACGACCTCGTTCAGCAGAGTTGAAATCTTCTGAGTCAATCCCTCCACGAACCAATCACAACTTGCTATAAACTCCGACTCCTTTCAATAGAACAGCAAAATTCGATTCTGTTGATTGTGCCATGTGCCCAACTCGCAGACAGAAACTTTTCCAGAGATATACAATAAAACCTACCAAGAGCTGCGTCAAAACAGACAGCTTGAACGGGGCATCCTCCTTCTTTTATACGAAGCCAAGGAGGATCCTGGAGGATTCTAGAACCTTAATCCGGCCTCATAGGTGCAGTGTACAACAGGACCTCATAACTAAAAATCAGAAAAAAAAAACCAGCGAAGGAGCAGACACGGCAGCACAGGCTTCCTCATTTCATAAACACAACATGATTCAGTGCTCACACGATTACCTGATGCGTAAACAGGTCAGGCGCTCATCAAACCACCGCGATACAGGCTTTCCACCTCAAACTCTGCGCCAAAGCAGTCGCACTTGCTTTCTCAACAATTTTGTCATGCGGTCAATCTGAGTTCTAATTTCTCTGCGCTCGTCCTTTTATACTAATTGCAGCTTCCAGAAGCTTCTCGAACAACAGCCTCAGGTCCTTCGCGAACAGCCTCAGATCCTTCCGGAAGCTGCGCCACGCTTCAGAACTCCATCCTTCTAGAAGTTTCCAAAAACACCATCACTCCCACCTGTCAAATTCTGAAACGTTCACTCCCTCCCTTAGTATTTTAAAGCCCTACACCTGTCCAACTCTAACCAAAAAAATAACTATCTAATAACAATATCACGTGCCCCTAAGCTGCCCCCTAATCCTCCATATTAGAATTATATATTAGAGATATAATTGCTATAAATTCTTTCAAAATGGAATATTTAGAGAATATTCCTAAAAACCATTCCTCAAAAATCGGTTTTCAGATGTAAACCTTGTCTAATAATTTGGTTCTCAGATGCAAACCAATAGCTAAATGTTGGTAGTCTCTGCAACCCAATCAACCCAATTGGGTTGCAATTTTGCTCCCTCGAGAGTCGAGTGAAAATAATCGAGAGTCATTTTTTGTTTGATAATATTTGTTTGAAACCTATTTATTCGAAGCATCGTTATGGTGACACGTATGTGCAAACAAAATTTTAAGAAAACAATACGGAATTTATGATATGCATTTATTGTGCATTTATAGCGGCTCTGGCGGCTAGAAGATTGCACGGCCTTTTTCCTGTTTCGTGCTCTGCCGCTGCTCTGCTATAGCTATGGCAGATCCAACTCCGATGCTGGTATTAGTGGTCTTAAACCCATTTTGAAGAGCAAAAAGCGTGCGTGACTGGATAGGGGTTTTTTCAAACTTGAAACGTCCGTATACGGACTGGTCACTCGTACGGCTTGGCCCCATTCTTCTGGTAGGTGGTCGAGAAGGGGGAATTGGGCGGGAAGCGCCAATCCGTCTCATACGTTAGGCCTCCGGCTCCTGTTCTAAATCTTCTCATCTGCCATCTATTACATCTATTATGTACATTACATGTTCTTGCCATTTGGATTACGTCTTTTGCTATCTGGAATTCCTTACAGGGTGATGGTGGCATTGGCAGGTCGTCGCTCTTCAGGCTCTGTATGGCCAAAAAGTTCTGGGATTAAGAATGCTTACAGGATTTACTTGTTCAGGAGGAGGTGAAAACCATCTAAATATCGATTGCTTTTCGTGTATAACTATCTGATGTTTGGCAAAGGTTTGATCAAAACAGCCTTTACCAAATATAAAATCTGCATTTTCTGCAATGCTTGACAGATTGTGTTGTCATTTCACCCGTGCGTTCAGCATACATTGTTGTTATATGCAATTAGGAGTTAGGTTCTGGTCGTATTGTAATATGTTTCAATGAAGCCTATAATATGTTTCAATGAAGTCTTTTGAAGGAGGTGTGATTCAATATTGATAACCATGGCGTTGCTGGCATTTGTTTCTCTCGAGTCTAATGTGACTTGGACTTCTGTTTGTAGTCTTGGCATTTTCTGAGAAGCTCATCAAGCTTCAATACACCTCAGAATTTTTAATAAAAAGCCTGGGAATTGCTCAGTGTGCTCCTGGCCGTGCACATTCTGTCCCAATCACAGATGATGGCCAAATTATTATTATCCAAGGAGAGGACATTTATGTATATGGATTATTGACCCTGTTATACATCCAGCATTGTGTAATATGGTTTGCTAGGTCTGCACATTTTCTCCAGATTGTAGATGAATAGTCTGTCAAATCACAGATGATGGCCAAATCACTTATTACCCAAGAATTGACATGAGAGGACATTTATGTGTATGGATTATTGTCCCTGCTCTACATCCAACATTTTGTAATCAGATTTATCAGGTTTATCAGACATGCTTGATTATCAGATTTATCACACATGCTTGATCGTGATAAAATGCACATATGCACATATCAAAATTGTCCTTTGTTTCTTGTTCTTGTCATGTGTTTTTAACTTAGACAATTTCTGGTTTTCTCTTGTCAATGTTCTTCCTCCTAAATAGCTGCCATGCATTGGCTTTTCCAGGTGGCAAGCAGGGGTGCCTATCTATTGAAGAGGAATGCCTTGATGTGGTGTCCCTGCCATGATTGGTATGATGGCCTCACAGCGCCTGCCTTACCCAGCTAAGCATTTGACATGGCTCACTGTTCTCGCTGTCTAATTCCATGAAATGTTGTTGTTCGAATGATATGGTATACTGAATCCAGTTTTGCAAAAAAATATTTGCTGCAGATGGTGTGTATTTGATAGAAGTTGACTGAGTCCTTAGACCTGGTGGTTATTGGATCTTGTCTGGACCCCAGTGAACTGGGGACTTGAAGGCAGAGATGGATTCTATTGAGGATCTTGCACAGCGATTATGAAAGCCACATATTTGCAAAGGGAAGATCGATTTTGCCTGGTATGCAGCACCTATTTTTTTAGGTTCTTAACACTTTCTGAGGCCTTCTAGTTGGCATGCAATTATCTATCTATGGAAATTCTATGCTATATGCTTTTACTGGGGTACTTTGAGCATTGTACTTCTCAAATCTTATAATTCTTGTGTTTTATTAGGTACAAAAAAATGGAGACATGCATAACACCTCTTCCAACAGTTATGAGATCTAGTGATGTAGCTGGAGGGAAGATTCCAAATTGGCCAGCATGTTCTGGTGCCGTGCCACCCAGGATCACAAATGGAGAAATTCCTAAAGTTGCTCCACAGACCTATAATGAAGACACTAGGCTTTGGACAACACGTTTGAGTTGCTACAAAAAACATGTGACTCCCTTGTTGGCAACAGGGAGATACCGTAATATTATGGATATGAATGCTGGGCTTGGTGGATTTGCAGCTGCTTTAGTAGCGGGTTCATGAGCTTGGTATAATTTAACTATCTCAGACATTGAAGCAACTGCCTGCTCCAGAAAGCCAGCTTTTTCAGATTCAATACCCAACTATCTGCTGGTGACATCTTCAATAGACAAAGGGTGCTGCATGTGGCTATATTCGGAGAAGCTGGAAACATGAGCTGGTTAGGATCAACAAAGCTTCTTCTTCATGTTCTGCTCAAATACCACTTGGCGGGCAGCTTGTCTTATGCTGCCACTCTGGTGGAATATGGAACTATTTGAGCCACCTGCTGCTCCTGCTTTTTGAGGTGAGGAATTTCTGCTGTTTAGCAGAACTGGCTATTTTGCCTTGCTTAGGATTTACACAGAGTTTTTAATACCTTCATAAGCTTTGAAGAAGCCTTGATGTCAGAGATAATCAACAGTTGGTGTTAGAAAGCTTAACAGAGCATTAACTCCGTTCTAGGCAATGCCTCTTTATCACTGTGCATTGCAGATCAATGTTGTTATCATTGCAACAGTCCTAGATTTAGGGACGAATTTAAAGCATGTAAATCTAGTATCGAGAAAACTAAGTGTAGGTGTCCTTTCTTCTCGATATAAATTTCTAAGTTTCTCTGATTACCCTAGAGTCTAATATGGATGTTAGTGTGTGGCAAAACTGTGGCAGGTTGCATGGCTAACTAATAATTTTTATCTGAAAAGAGGCTGGGAAATCCGTCGCTGCATTCAAGAATATCGAGAACTTGGCAGTGAGATATTATCAGTTGCCAAAGTATGCATATGAATTGGTAAAGGTTTAATATAAGCATCCTTTCAGTAATATTTGTTTCTTGCGGCGTAGGTTAGACATCATGCTTTTATGTTGCGTTGATAGACAAGCATAGGGAACCTGCAACTGCTTTTGCTTAGAAGTAAACAAGGGTTCCTTAGAAGTAACCTTGTAATGTCGCATGCATGGGATTTGATAGACAAGCATAGGGAACCTGCAACTGCTTTTGCTTAGAAGTAAAACAAGGGCTCCTTTTAAGTAACCTTGTAATGTCGCATGCATGGGATTGATGAACTAGGGATCACACCCCTCATCGATTGTGGCTGTGACATCCCTTCCGTCTGTGTTCTGCTGCGGTACCCCATTTTGGGTTTTTCAGGATTCCTCGGTAAGGATATCTTCAGATTGATTTGTGCCTAGGAAATGGTAGTAGAGCTGTTGATGCAGATTGATATCTGTTTCGGTCCCAGCATGTCTTCCATTCTCTGTTTCAGCGGCTGTGTGTAACGGACTGCGGACAAGGATAGAGGAGATCCCCTTTAACGCCAGTGGTTGGAAGCTCTGTGTCGAAGGCCATAGCTATGGCTAGATTCGTCAATCCAACCTCCATCATTTTGCCCCATAGCTGCAAAAATCTTAACTCTTAGCAAAGCCCTTGCACCGTTGGCCTACAAGATGCCAGCTGCTCCTGTCCTTACCAAATCCGGCCCGTTATTTGCTATAATGGCCAAACATGGGGTTTGACCCCTTCTTGAGATGTCTTTCCACTCCAGAATTTGAAGGGGATAGCGAGGAAGACAGAAGAGGGCAACATTCTACATCAGAATGCATGGGCTAGCAAATCAAGGTTCTGGGAATTTCAATTAGAGCAATTTGAACGGGGCAAAAGGATATGAGCCAGTGATTCTTAGAAATCATGAATCATGTCCAGTGATTCTTCTGTAGCAGATAAATTCCTCTGGAGCAAATAAATTTGAATGTGGATAAATTCATGCCAGCCCTAGCAACAGTTCATTTACGCATCTTTTGCAACGGCAGAGGCAATAGCCTGCTTTCTAATTTGGCTGCAGATCCACATTATGATTCTTTGAGAGGGCTTTCATATTTCTGAACTGAAATAGGCCTAAATCTGTGAGTAAACATCAAGAATAGATAGATCAGCATCTATATTTTGATGTAGCATGCAGTCATCATGAAATCGGCTTCCTAATTTTTCAAATCTGGATGCGAGCTTTTGTTTACTCTGTGAGTAGAAGAGATCGGCTTCCTGCTTGAAAATATAGAATCTCTCAGAACACCGTTCTTGAACCTTTGTTGCCAAAGAGGTTTACAACTGGTTTTCACTATAAGCCTCAAGGAAATCTTGATAAGAGTCATTTACAGGGCCTTTTGAGACGATTCGTTAAAGTTGATGATGAAGTGGTTCCATAGTGCAAACAACTTGTGAGTGGTACATTGAGTATTGTGAAAGTATTGTGAAGGATGTAAAGGTCTTTGGTATATCTTTTATACCATTGAAGAAATGTTATAAGAGTATAGGCGACAAGATGCCCCATGGAAATATTTGCCGGACATTAAGGAATTTGAAAGTCTTTGTTCATCTAAAAAAAAAAAAAGAGGTCTTAAGCGTTAAAGCATTGGCTTGCAGATTAGTGCAGTGAAAAATTAAGATCCATTTATGGGTTTACTCTATACTTACGGATCTTGGAGCTTTTGGTGACTCTACTTGGAACCTCTTAACTTATTTGTAGCTAGCATGCATGACATCTCAAATTTGAAATAGCAGCTCATTCTGTATATACATACGAGGGTTTTGATCATAATGTGCACTCAATCTGAAAAGGCTTTAATAGACTGTATTCCCCAGAAACGAGGAATTTGTTGAATTGGGTTCAATGTTTGGGCGCATTAACTCACTCATAATCTCATGCAAAATGGGTTAAGATACGAAGCTTGACGGAGTTGCGAGAAGCGATTTGCTTGGCCAGCGGCATGGGCATAAGCAAAGTGGTCAAAAACTTCTCTTTGCAAGCATGGATTACGAGAGATCGCCTCTTGAGGGTACTCCCTACTGCGGAAGCAAGTATAAAGTCCATGATGAAAACATTTCATGGACATAGTTTCATTCTTACAACCCTAGGATCCTTAGCTTTCACCTAATACCTTGCACTAACACTCTGTCATGCACTTTCATGTTAAACAATATTCTTGAACACGCCATGTCTACATAACCTTGGCCATTGCATATGTAAAAGGACCAAGGAATTTTTCTTTATTGCATGGAAACAATGTTCTTTTTCTGGTTTTACACATCTCTACAACCAGCTATCTTGGATGTAATTTCAAACACCAAGGCAAACATTAGAAATTAGATTATCAAAATTCACTTTCGGATATGAACAAATAAAGTGCCTCCCGGTTGCTAAAATGTCCAACCCTTCAACTATAAATAATTTGCTATCTTGGATGTAATTTCAAACACCAAGGCAAACATTAGAAATTAGATTATCAAATTCACTTCTCGGATAGTGCCCTTTGTTGCTAAAATGTCAACCCTTCAACTATAAATAATTTGCAAACACCATGGAAAACATTAGAAAATCGATTATCAAATTTATATCCCATGTATGAACAAAATAAGTGTTTCCACACTTGAAGTGTCTATTGATAGATCTATAAATAATTCTAGTGGGTTCTAAAGAGCATTATATTGTCAAACATTGGACGTTAATAGTGGCTCCAATTGCACAAGTTTGAACTAAAAAGAAATGTTAGAAGAGCGGCCTTGGCGCTTTGGTTACAAAAGGAGAATGTTTTATCACGAGGACATTCACGAATGCTCTTTGTAATAATGTACCTATTTTTTCTCCATGGTGGAGCCGGAGGAGGTTTTCTTAGAGGTTATGTTGGAAAATAAGTGAAACAACTTTATGACCCTTGCTCGGCTATGGCGACTACACCCGGACTTCCTCAACATGCAAAAGTCGTCTTTGTGTGCAAAGCTAGAGATTTTGCCAAAATTTTTGTTACGCTTTCATAATTCACGGACACCCAAACAATAACTTCTCAAAAGCGTTCCAAGTGTCTTTCTTTTAAAGAGAAGTAGATTACGACCGAAGAATTTATAGAGGTGTAATAGCGGTGAGTGAGTATCGTTGTTTGTCTTCTTTCGAGAAAATAGATTTGTTGTCGACCTAACCACGGGTAGTTCTAGGCATGGGTAAAACTAGCGTGATTAGTTTTTGGCTATTCTAGAACTTCGCTTGAATCGAAGGGAGAGGTACTCTTGGACTAAATCAAATGTAGGGTGCAAAATCGGTCTTTGGGTACTTGAAAAATCCGTCGGTGCCCTTACAAGTGCTTAAAATGATTGTGTTTTTAAAACGGCGTGCGTGATTGAAGTATTGACATGTAGGGTCTTGGCAGATCAAATGGCATTTGAGAATCATGAACATGTTTGGTCGCGGAAACATGAATGCACATAGCCGCGCCATATTCACGGATGGCGGGCTAACTTATCTTAATTCAAGCAAAATTGAGGGACTAATTGTTTCCAGAATTGCACGAACGAGAAATTCAACAATTTGCCCTCACCAATTTTTGCAATACAAGAAATCAGGGATAGATGAAACCCAATTCCTCTCACAGGTTCAATTTCTGAGCCATTGATGCAGCAGGAAAGAAGATCGGACCGGTGTATGCAAAGAAGGTAGCAATGAAGAAAATTCCCTTGAAGATTAAGCCTTCAAAGAAGAATAAAAATTGAGGCCCGAGTGACCCATGAGAATAAGAAATTTCAGGAGAAATTTATGAAGTATTCAACAAATTAGTACAAATGTTGATGACAATGACAAAGGCGCATCCTTGGCCGGTCTTCTTTGGAGGCAAGGATTTACCAATTGCTTCTATAAAGAAATCTAAGCGGGTTACTATGGTAGAGCAAATGGTGAAAATTTGAAGGAAACAATGCAAGAACATAAGTTTGAGAGGAATCATGACATGCCGTGCAAAAGGAAGTCCACGATAATGGCGGTGATAGGTACAAATGGTGTCAAGCCATTGAATCAAGCGAGAAGTGGCGGTGCTTTCGGCGGCAGGAAAAAAAACAATTTCAAATGCTTTTCAAAAGAAAGGGTGCAAAGCTAACAAAGGGGAAGGACCTTGGTCAATGTTCGGGGAGGAGGAAGCGGATGGATAGCATGTTAGATTACAATAGAAAGGCTACATTATCAAGTTGGGCCAGAAAAATACAAAAGTTTTCTCCATACAAAGAAAAGGCGTGAGAAGTATGTAGAGAGGCGAGGGAATAAAGATGGAACATCAATTCACCTTCTTGAAAGTCAGCCAAGTAAGTATTCATCCTATATTGTAGGGTTCATTATATGTAGCATTTATTTGGCATTCACGATTTCCCTAGGGTTTGCAATTCTACCTCGAGGTTTAGAGAGGAGAATCCTCATATCAAAATTGCATTTAGAGACTTTTGAGGAGGTTGAAAGCCAGAGTTTTTTGTAAGGAGGATGCATGAGAGGCATACATCTTTCATTTGCATTTACCACTTGAAATTTGAATACATCATGTAGGGATTGAAACGACATGAGAAAATCGGGTGGAGTTCATGACAATTGCAGCGCCCTTTGTGAGATTTGTTGGCCGGCGCGAATGTGCAGCCAAGGAGCATACAATCAAGTGCACGGTGATTTATGGAGACAAATGAGTGCGGCAAAAGGTGATGATGAGTGGTTTGATCATAGCGCTTGATCTTGGCGTGTAAAATGTGGGTTGGATAGAATTAGAAAAATGTCCCGCGAGGAAATGGATGGCGCGGGTCGATTACTAGTTACTTGGAGAAGACATTTGAAAAGCAACACGTGGACGGGGCCGGAGAATTGAGGGATCAAGAAAGGCTTTGAGGTACAAACTGTCTTGAGATTAGTCTGAAGGAGAGAAGTCCCAAAAGTTTCAAGAGGAAGTGAAGAAGGTAATATCGATTTTGTTCCACACAATTACATAGCACATTGGCGGGGCCAATGTCGGTTTAAGCGATTGTGTCTCATCATTTCGAAGATACAATTGTATACATTTATTGACTTTTCTTGAGAAAATTACAGACATCAAGATCGAGAATGAGCCCGGTGATCAATGCGGCATCTGAGATAAGTTTCTATACTTGTTCACATAACATATAGACATGACAAAAGTCTTGATATTCTGTTCTGTGTGAGCCGGAAGAAAGACTGTCCAAAGAAGAAAAAAAAGAACAGAAGATTGGAGCGGTCCAGGAATAGACTCAACAATGGTAGGAAGATCATAAAAGAGACTCACTTTTACATTTCTGATGATAAAGTGCATGACTCATTATTTGTGGAACAACTGCCTACAAAAAGCATGTTGCATGGCTTAAGGAACGGAAATAGAAGTATGAGAAGCATTGGGTTTGGAGTGATGGTGCTCATCCTGAATTCAAGTCGGGGGAAAACCTTTTTTTTTCTTAGGCGGGTACTTCACAATCAATGACAAAGGAAATAGTGTGGAACTACTTTGCCCACTGCTCATGGTAAAGGTGAACATGATGATGGTGCAGTCTTTGTTATCAAAAGGCTGCTAAGTAAGGAACAACTCAAACCCAATGGGTGTGTCAACTGAGGGCATGCTAAAGATATTGTAAAATTTACACGTGTACATATTTGTGGTCTACGGTCGATGAAACACTGCAACATGGCCAAAACCTAGCTCGTCAAATACACCCTCGGCACCTTTCGGGGCAACCATGAATACATTGTCCTCCTCTCAACAATGAACAACAAGCTATATGATACTCATGTTGGCAATTGATTGCTAAACTTAACACAATAAGCTTTTAGTGAATTCGGACCACATGTCGAACATGTATAAAATGGATCTTCCACTAACAACTTATCTGCAATTATGTAATAGTAGAGATGCTAAAATGTTGCGAGGGTATCCATTTTCGACTTCCTAAATTGTTTATGTAGAAATCACGGGAAGTCTACGTTCTTCTTAGAGAACTTTTAACTCCCTCAAGTTTGAGTTTACGTTTGACACGCTCATTGCCGGATGTAGGGTTCATTGCTTTTTGTACCTTGTTCGTGCCCCAAGTTTCCATCTAAGCGTCTGCTCCAAATCTTTAATTTACGCCTCCAACTCACATGTTGGATTAAGCGAACTCCTCCTGTTTGTAGCCAAATCATTTGTGGCTGTCTTAAAGCTGTTTTCGACCTCTTCCAACATCATTTTTACGTAATTGGAGGCCTTCTCATTGCCTTCGGCTCACTTCCCTCTTTGCTTCAGTTCTTTGTGATAAGTAAAAGCCCGATTTTCAATCTCATCTTTGCATTCTCTAAAGGTTTTATGTTTTCATCACATGCCTTGATCTCATTTGATCCGGTGCCACCTTTGGCTTGCCTTCATTTGATTTTCTAACATGTGCTACAACATACGCCTCTATTTTTACTTGTCTATTGTTGTGGTATCTTTGGCATTGCACAACAAATGCAACCAGTTTACTTTGTGTTCCTCGGGTGCAAGTATTGATCTAGTGCAATTTTTGCATAAAAGCAGGGGCGGTTGCTTTCTTACTTCTTTGTTGTGACAATTCTTGTAGATTTACCGAGTGTTTCCAACTTCTCTTGAAGATGCTCCTTTACCGCGGTGCCATTTATCTTTCCCTTATTCAACTTCTTTGTCCAAGCGAGAATCCCAATCTCGTCCAGTGACATTATTTTTCCAACCAAGCTTCTTCCTCATGGGGCTTCACCCGAATTACCTGAACCCGATCTTTGTGAAAATCATCAGCGCTCCATGCCTCCATCGTCAACGGTGAAACAGCGTCCGAGTTTTAAGCCCGGGGAAAAGGAGGGAGAAGAGTGGCGAACCCCGGCGTCCGCGAGTTTCAACACGCAAAGTGCTTAAGCGCCTCGCCAAAAGTTGTACCCCACTAGCGATTTTACACCCCTTAGCAAGGATAACCATTATTATTTGTCCATACTTTCGAGTTTAGTGAGCGGTCGATGTTGGCTGTAGGATTAAGTTGCGATTGGCGGTGATTGGCTTACTACCAAGTTCTAAATGTCTCCACCAAAGCTTTGAACTAGATTATCTCGGTGGGTAAATATTATAAATATTCTCGGCTCGGGAATTCATTCGAGCCTTTTTTTGTGAATGAATTGATTCTGTTTTGGACTATTATGTTTTGCCTCTCCACCTTTTTCATTGTATTAGATAATAATTGGTGCGGTGAAATTCTCGATATAGCATGGACTACGATGGCGGAGGAGGATTTTTTCGGCCGTTACCCACACCAAAGTAAATTTTTACATTTGTTAATTTAAAGACCATTTTCGTTATCTCAGGTGATATGTTGAGCTCAAATTGTTATATCACGGACTAACATGAACATCCAAAAATTTTAGTAACGGATATTATTAGATGCCAAGCGGATTGATGTCCATGCTCTATTTTTTTGGAATGTCATGTGCCCATAATGATTTGCTCCATGATTAAAAGGCAGTGGTGAAGCTAGAGGTTCGGATATGATTGAGATATTGCTTGGAGATTTAGCGAGGACCTTGCGGTATCAAAATCTACTTTTCAATGCCCGCTCTGTGAGTTACCAAAATTGCTTTGTCCATCAAGGAGTCTTCCAAGCGATCAATGTCATTTTCTATCTCTATTAGTAAGGAGATTTCTCTTATACAATTTGAAGATTTCATTGCTAATTGTTTTTGTGTGAAGGCTGTAGTGGGTATTTGAAAGGTCCAAATTGCATGTAATGCATGTGCCTTAGTACACCAAATTTGCATACATTTGAAGGACTGATATTCAAGCGTGCAAGCATGCATCATTTTCCAAACATCGTTCTCATTTAGAATATCGTTTTCATCGTTAACATTTTGTTTCCTTGAGAGGTCAAATTTGATCTACCGCGTTTGAAACATTTCCATACATTTGAGCGAGCAAATAATCTTGTTGGACAATAGCATATCATAAATTTGTTCTTACCATATGGAAAGCTATTGGATTAATGGGTTCATGTTTTATTCATATGCATTTTGAATAACCATTTTGCATAGATATATATTAGCAACTTCTGGGGTTAGAATTCCCCATGCTCAAAAACAGTTCAATTTTTGTATGTTGAAACTTAGATTCTTTTGATTTAATGCAAAACATCTTTCATAGCTTGAGTCGTTATGATCAATATTCTTCTATACGTCTTGATGACGGGCGAACACAAGGCAACAAAATGAAGGTTCAAATTTCTACGGGTTGGGCGGGAAAGCGTTTGGCGGCGGCCTTGGTTTGCGGCTTATGGCGATCGGGCATACTCGATGTTCTTTCTTACGGGGCCGGTTGTGTTTGGGGTGTGTTAACAAGTCAGAAAACCCACAGCCGGCTTCGCCAATGTCCGCAGGCGTCTTCCTTATTTCCACTTGACATTACTTTGTCCACTGAGGGACATATCCTTCATCTTTCATTAACTTGCTTAGCTTCTTTATCATTGCATAAATTTCGTCACTTTGCTCATGGCTTTTATCTCCAATAATAAACTCATGCACCTTATTTCAACTTCGAAGCCGATCGGGCTCTTCGGGTTTCTTCCATGCATATGCACTTTTCCTCTATCTCCGGCATCCTCGGCATTTGAGCATCAGGTATAAATGTTGGACATAAGGATATATCGGGCATCGGGATCTTGATTGTACAATTTGTCAAGCATCTTCTTCGATTTCCATATTGCCATGGATTCTGCGGCGGTAAGCAAAGAAGTCCGTCGTAATGCGACTGCATATTTAAGAGCTCAAATTCTGCTTCATTTCAAATATCACTTGCTTAAAAGATCCACCATGCAATTGTAATGGTTAACATACCTTTCTGATCCCATGGTCTTCTTTCATAGACTTAAAATATAGAACCCCATCATCATAAGGAGTCCTTTGTGGCTATAAAGCGGCAAGGTGGTTGGGAAAATAAACGGGGTTAAAGAGCATCGACCGTTTAAAATTAAAAATTGTGATTGTTAACAAAGTTGGCGGATGTGGGCGTTTAATTTTTTATCTTTTTAGAAAATTGGTGGGTTTGATTTTATTTGGCGTAAAAAAGCCGCCTCTTTTTCCGGATTCTCCCGAGCACCCTATTGCATTTTATTTTTTACGGCTTTCCTTTTTAGGTTTAGGTTAGTGAGCGGGGCAACCGCGGAGGCGATGAAGTGGCGGCCTTGCGGGTTCGAAGCAAACATGAAAATGGCGGCATGAGGAATAAAACGGCTCCCATGCAAAATCACGATATGGAGGCGTTTCTCTCTCCCTCAGCAAGTAGCTTTGGCGGCAACACCAGTCTTTAAAGATTTTTGGAAGATATATTGGAGGGAGTCCGAATCTTAGAGGCCGACATTTACTAAAAGCCTTACAGCAACAGTTTGCAATGCATTTTCTAGAGTAAGCTAGTTAGTAGCACTGCTTTGAATCTTTGGTATTGGCGAAAGAGTTGTGACTATACACACGAAAGAAACAAGCATCCATTTCTTCTAATTTCTCAAATCCCTTTGGGCTAGTCTATTCTATGGTATAAGGGCATGCAACAAAACCAGCAAAGATCGGGTAAATTTCTTTGCATCTACATTGCATTTTCTTGCTTATTGAGCTTACGATTTGTAGTAGAATGTACATGGAGATGAGTTTCAAAATTCATTAGTCATTAAAATATCAAAGAACAATCTTGTCTTGGTTTGTCTGACATCATCTTAGCAAGCTTTTAGTGATTCTTTAGGCAATATTGGGAGGCATTCGAGTTTGTTCCTTAAGTGCGAGAAGCGGGATACCAACTTTATATATGTTGTTGTGCTTTTCCCTTTCTATTGTGCTTCTTGTTATTTTTAAATCTAGCAATACATGAGCCTTATTTGCATTTTATTTGATTTTCTAGAAATGTTTTGCACTTAGGGTGTCTTAATTAAATATTTGCTCTTATATTAGGAATTTACAAAGTTGTATTATGGCTCCTCCAGCGAAAAAGGATGGTAAAAACAAGGGGCGGGGAAATCAATTACGCAAATGTTTGGATTACATAAGGGGAAGTGGAAGCTCCCTCTTCTACTGAACCAAGTAGAGACAAGCAGGTCAAATCTTGTAGATGTCATGGCGGGGCCATACTTAAGAGCTTAATCTTGAGCATGAGAGACCACGCAAGCTAGGAAGGAATTCAAAGAAAAGATGCATTTGGATGAACATGATTGGTTAAGGTTCAACTATGACCGGTGGTGGGAGCTTTGCATTTATTGCAAAAGGATTCAAGATGTAGAAAGCGCATTTGGTAAAGAGGGTGTAACAAATTTAAGGACATCCAGCCTTTAAAGAGCATGCTGCAAGTGGTCAACATAGACATGCATCATGGTTAGCCACACAAGGGAAAGATTCCCTTGAGAGAAAGTGGAGAAAGCGGAAGAATGGTTGGTGGATAAGGAGGTCCTTACTTTAATAGAAGTGTGCATATTTTATAGGTAAGGGAAGACCTTGCTTATAGAAAGTTTGGTTCTTTATTACATCTTCTTAGGGATTATTGGATCAATTGCTCGTTGATGTATAATGATGATAAACTTGTAGCTACTTTTACGAGGAAATGCATCAGCCAATCTTTAGAAGAAGAAGAGGTATTTGAAAAATCAGAAGAAGCCCTTGGTATGGCATAATGGTTGTGAATCAGCGGACATTAGTGTGGTGCAACATCTTTATGCCCACTTACTTGGGCGATTTTCACAAAAATCATTTATAAGCTTTAACGCCATTCTAGAATGGGACTTCGCTTAAAGAAACCAAAACCGCCCATAGATAGGCTTCTCATTCATCTCGACAGATTTTTCTGATGGTGGATTGGGTAGCCACATCTGTGAACTACCCCGAGAAACTAAAGGGAAAATCAATTATATCATTTGGACCCCAAAAAATACAATGCTAATAGATGAGTGGGTAAGTGTACTGCTTAGAAAGCTTATCAGGGATTAAAAACCCATGCTTCGGGTTTTAGGGAAAAACCCTAGTGATAAACGCCGTGAGGGGTATATGACAAGCGTAAGGCATAGAATAAACTCCCAAAAACCCGCGCCAGAAGTCGAAGCGGATAAAGCAGCCAACACAACACGCACATCACCAACACAACAAAGCGAGAAAACATACGAATAGCATCACCCGGGGTTGGAAAAAAGCATCACCCACCCCGGGTGAAAAATATGATAAAAGCGGAACTTGTACAAAATATAATAAACAAAGAAGGGGGAAGAGATTGGGTTCAAAGAGAATAAAGATGCTAGCGAGAGAAAGCGCCCGATGAGAACGTGGATCTGAGAAAGCGGCGCTGAAATAGCGAACTCTCCCAACCAAAAGCGGGCATGCGCCGCCCGCATGCATGCCCGCGAACGCATGCGTGCTCGTCCCATTCTAGAATGGCGATCCGATGTCGGATCGATGCGATTCTAGAATGGGACTCGCAAAACCAACAAACCGCCCGGAGCTACGAGAGAACTTCCTTACAAACGGTCGAGGGGCCCGAAGGTCCACCCGGGGCGAGGCCAAAAGGCGGAAAAAGGATAGCATGAAAAGCGCCAAATTGGCTAAACGAGGCGGGGAAGAAGCCCTCCCTGCCTGGGGAAACAGATTCAAAGGGAATAAAGATGCTGGCGAGGAAGAGGAAGCGCAGATGGGGGCGTGAATCTGAAGCCCGGAAAATAGCGAACTTTCCAACCAAAAGCGGGCATCGCCGCCGCATGCATGCCGCGACATGCATGCTCGTCCCATTCTAGAATGGCAATCCAGATGTCACCGGATCGATCTCACGATTCCTGGCGAGGGAGATGAAAAACAATTAGTCACGGCAGTGCGGATAAATTGGATAAATTAGGGGAAAAGTGGACTTGACAAAAATGATAGGATTTGGTTCGGATGGGGCTCACGTTTATGATTGGATCACGGGCGAGTGTAGCTACTAGACTAAAAGATTATCATCCCTTTATGACATCCATACATTTGGCAGCTCTTAGAGACAATTTATGTGTAGAATCAATAATAAAGATGCAATTACAAAAAGCATATATGTAGGAAGATTGACAAAAGAAATGGTCAATGGGGCAGCAAACTATTTATTACCAAGTAGTAGTTTAAAGAGGGATCTTTCTTCCGGAAGGAACTTGAAGAGGAACTTCGCTTACTCCACCTTAAGGCTTGAAAATATCTCGACAACAAGATGGTTGAGTAGACACCATGCAATTACAAAATTATATGAAGTCCTGAACCTTTGTCATGATGGTATTTCAACAAAATAGTCTTGCTCTTTATGAGTGGTTAAAGAGAATTTAAGATTGTATACATTATGCACTTCTAGGTGATATTACCATTTGCATTTGACCACTTTGAGTTCGCGATTTTAAAAGATTGGGTGGATGTCACTTCTATAGGCAGCCCTTGTGAGGTGGACAAAGCATCATATTGAGATGGAGTTCTTGAGGCGAGGTGTGGATCTAAATGGGTGGTTTTGAAAAGAATATATGGATATCCCATAATTCGATTTTGGCGGTCAAAAGGATATCTAAAACTTCTTACTTAGAAATTTTGTAAAGGGAGATTATGTATCGAGGCTGATTCAAATTATGAAAAGGAATGTTGATAGTGATGATTTTAGCGAGGAGCTCTTGAATTTCAAAAAATAATTTTACTTTCGAGCTGTTAAGTTTGCTTTGGATGAGAGGTTTAAGGACCATGAAATTACGTCATGCTTCAAGATATTTTCACACTGCGCGTATTGCCAATGGAAACAATGAAAATGAAAGAATTTGGACAACGAAGCTAATGAGTTCTTTGCTGAAATTTTTATGGGCTTCAGTGGTTGGAGGAGTCACATTTAATAGTCTTATTGATCAAGACAAATTTCGCGAGTTTAGAAAGTTTAAGTTTGCAAAGCATGTACAATTGGTAGGGAAAAAAATTTTGTAGACACTTGGACATTATTCTCCTCATAAAATGTTGAGAGAGGATAAATATCTTTGAAATGGTGAAGCTTTGCGGCCAGGTGGGTATGGTTCAATGCTCAAGTCTGACAATTTGTGAGAGGGATTGACCAATTGAACCATATTAAAGATAAATGCTCATAATAGGCTTTCAACAAATGGGTCGATTTCTCATGAGGGTTACAGTGAAGGCCCCTATGGAAGCAATTGATGAGTTTGATTTTGGAGAAGCTTACAAGTTTTGGAAATGCGGGTTGCTAAGTATAGGCATATTTTTTCAACCAATCCAGATCTAAAATGTCCGCGTGAAAATGTGGTAGATGAAGAAGAAGAAAAGGATATGATTATGGAATAAGCTGAATTTTTGAATGTTGTAGTGGTTAGATATTTTTAACTTTGGTAGCTGGCATTTATATATGCCTTATGTATGCAATTTTCGATTTTACGATCTTGATCGATTATCATAAACCATATTACTTTATAAACCATCTATTATTATATCGGTTGATTTTTACTTCTTAGAAAAATTGTATATATCCGGTTCATTTTAATTCTTAGGAAAATTACATGTATGTTTTTTGTTTTAGTAGGAAATTGTAAATTTGGAAAGGGCTATAACGGGTTATGTTACGCCAAAGTCGAAATTTTCCCTTGGACTTGTAAAAAAGTTCGAACCAAGAAGCAAAGGATATTTGGCTTTCCTTGGACTTGTAAAAAGTTTCAAGAACCAGAGCAAGGATGTTGTGATGCTTACCGACATTGGGCTTAACTCTAGCTTTTGCATGTTCTTAAAAGCACTTTTCAATAATTCAATATTTGCGGATTTTTGCATATCTGGGTTTATAATTATACACCCGACCGCGACATCTGGACTTTCGGTTTGTCAAACCTTGCTTATGCTTCCTCAAGCCTCCGTTGGCTCCTTTCCGCATTTCACATACATGTCGAATTGGGGGCACCACCAATGGGCCAGTCGATTCAAGGCCCTTTTTTGATGATTTTTGATCATGTGCTAACTTCCCATTTTATTGCTCCAATGGTCCCACGTGGGAATACCCTTCAAGATGCTTTCGAAGCTTACGACTTATGGATCTGGACCTTAGGTATTTGCATTTTGATCAACAAAGGTCTAAGCGCCATAAGGCCATCACTCTTTTTGGGCATACCCGCTTCTATCATTGAACCCCTTGACACCACGAGTTTGATTATCACGAGGGCCATCAAATACTTTCGTGCATCCCTCCAACGGTCGCATTTGGCATACATATTAACAAAGGGCACTTCCAAGCCCCACATCGACTCTAGCCCACTTTCAATGACGACAATGTATCGGCCATTCCACGCTCTATGGCACCTATGCTAGCCACATGCTTTTATAGTGTCTAGAAGAGTGATTTTTTCTCTACCTTTATGCCTTCCCTCTTGCATTTTTCAAAACAATCTAATGCAAGAGACCCAGACCCATGTCGGTAGGTATCACGCTTTATCATTGTGCCCCATGAAAGCCTGGATTCGTTTGGCAATGCATCAAACCATCATGGCTTCCTCTAAACTTTCACGACTTGCATACATATCAACGGAGAATTCCCAATGATTTGGTCAATTTGTTGTCAACCAACTATGCCATGTACTAATCTTCCTGGCGGGGCTCCCACTCGCACATGCTTTTTCAATGTGCTTGAAATTATGAACTTATACGGTTTTATACCTTCATCTATCATTTTCGTTATAAAGTCCTAAGAGGAAGACCACATCCATGCCAAGCATCCTCTCAATCATTGCACCCACACCACAACATCGATTTGGCAATTCATGGAACACTTTAGATGCCTCCTCCTAAGCTGCCACATTTACTATACCTTATCAACAAGGGTGCTTCCAATGACAATATCGACTTGGGGCCGACTTCAATTATCTGTGCGTGGACAATTCTTCCTTTGCATTATAGAAGTTGCCACAATGCATGCCCTAAGGGCAGCAATATAAACATATTTGTCACTATTAACATTCAGCAGTTCCATGTTATAGGTACAATTCAGGGCATTCTCACCTCTTCCCAGCTTGGCATTTGCTGACACAACTGCACTCCATGCATATACATTTGGTTTTGCAAGGGTATGAAATGCTTTTATTGGCTTCAGATAAATGGCTACCAGCAGCTTAAACAACCTAATGAGGTAAGACCCTAGAAAGGCATCTGAAAACCTAATCCGCCTTAGACCATAAATGTTTGCAATCTTCTTCCACACGGTATATATGTTCTCTTTCTTGCACCCTTGAAGAAGAGACTGTACAGTATTTGCTGATAAAGGGAACTCCTTGTTGTCTCATAACCTCCAGCGTCTTAAAGGCCTCATCTTGATGTCCCTTTCAAAAGCCTTTCCCGGATTGCCGGCCCTCAACAAGAAGCTGTACTTCTCAGAAGGTGTTTTTATTGCAACAATTTCTCAATGAGTTCCTAGCTAACTTGGCCGGGAAAATGTCATTGTTTCTTTTCAATAAAATAAGCCTCTGTATCCGCTCCTTAGGGATCTTGAAGCAGGGAGAATCAGAAAATTCGCATAGACACAGATATGAACGGAGATCGTTTAAAAGCAAGAGTTTCAGCCCATACTTTGAAATTACGTAGACACGAATTTGAAAGCACGGCCGAAGCATTGCATTGATCGGCTCAACAATGCTATGTAAAGGCAGAAAGATCCATAATTGCACATACCTCTGATTTTTTGAGCATAATTTAAGTTGCAGGTTGGGGGCTGAAACATGGTAGAAAATTGGCTGCCTTAGGATTGATAATAGGAGAATTCACTTCAAAGAAGAAGTGCAGCGGAGTTTTTACCAAGAAATGGCATTCAAAGGCACATGCTTGCACTTAGTCCCTCACTTAGCAAATTGAAGTTGTGGGAGGCACGCAATCCCGGACCATTGCTAACATGCTTAGATCCCTTATGGCTCAATGGAAAATGCCTCATAGGTTTTGGGCTGGAAGTGGCTTTGAGAAATCTTCCTAACAGGTCGCCATCAAAAAGTCTTGAATGGCATGACATCTTACTTGGCTTATTATGGGAAAACTTGGTTCGGGAAATTTTGGACTATCAGGGAAAATTTCACGCATTTCATCTGGGATAACCTGCTAATTGCTAATTCACACTTTCACATTTTCTGTAATTTTTAAAACCAACAAATTTAGTTTCCTACAAGTTAAAATTTTTGTCTACAATTTCTTATATATATTCTAATAGCTGGTTTTCACATATTTATAAGCCTTTTTAAGTATAAATCATTGACCGCGTCACTATGAATAATTAATGGCACATTATTATTGTAAGCTAAGGTTAGCTATGTTAATAATTAAATTATAAAGGTGGAAACCTAACCTAACCTAATAATTCAATTTGGGGCTTAATCTAATATTAAAAGGGCCTAAAATACCAAATTAGTTAATATTAGCCAACCTTAGCCACCCTGACTGTCGATTGGGCAAAGCGGGGTTTCCATTTGGGACACCCAAATTGGGGCATTGCCCCAGGTAGAATTAAAGCAAGTGGAGATGGGGGAGGAGGGGGCGCGACCGGCTGGCCCAGTCGGGGGTGGAGCCATCCCAAGCGGAATTGACGGTTGGTTTACCAGCTTAGCTGTATTTATCTGTGGAGTGGCCTGTTGGGCACTTGTTGTGTGTATTTCTTCTGTTTCTCTGTGTTCTCTATGCTTTGTAGGAACTAACCCTTGATTGCAAAGGTGAGTTCTCCTTATCTCTGATTACGTACTTGCTCTTAAATGATGGATTAGTAGTTCTTTTGCATAGTATTGCCTCTTGAAATGGGGGAATTTAGAGCCTATGTAGTATTCTAGATGGGGAGCTGTATTATCCCATTGGTTGCGGATCTGAGACCCGAGGGGGTAGGATCTTATGGGTGACTTCGAGCAAGGGACAGGTGGTGAAGTGGGGGTTTCTCGAACATAAAGGCTCGAGACCCATGTGGACTACCAGCACCTGTTGAGCTCACGGAAGTATGGGGCCTTCCCAGGAATTGGCCCCTGCCCATCGTTACTTTGAGAGTAGGGCCGTAAGGCTTCACGTACGTAACCTGGAACCACTGTGATCACAGAGGGGCGGCTTCCCAGGCACGCCTCTGGGGCGGGCTTCATACCACGTAGTAGGCTGAGAAGGGGAGGTGATACCTTAGGAAGCACGTATGGAGCTAGGTGGCGCCATAGCATGGTCGACTCATGCAAAGTGTGCACGAGGAGGCCGGATGGAGTGGACAACCCTAGCCGATGTTCTATACCCGGCCAGCGCCCGAGGTTATACCTCATCTGGCGATCTCTTGAGACCAGCCCCGTCGATCTATCCTCACCCAGTCTGGGCAGGGGCAGAACACAGGGTTTTGGGGTGTTTTCCTTAGGATTAGATGCATATTCTTCTTTGTTAGTACTTGGATGGATGTGCCACCCATTCAGGTGGTGGTTTATATATGATTTATCTTTGTGTGCTAACATGTATTCACCTTCCATGACAACTTAGGAGTCCCATTGAGAGGCGTGGGCGAATGACACCTCAGGTGTGTCCTTCACTTTCGAGGCATCTCTCTATAGATGGCGGGATAGGGAGGAGGGCTCTACTCATGGCCGAGGGGGGTAAGCCATGGGAGGAAAGTCCCGGAATATGTATCTGGTAGGGGGTGCGTTATATATTGAGGGCGTCCGCTTGATGAAGGTATGACCATGATTTTGGTGGACGGATCATAGCAGCGGCCATGTCAAACTTCGTTAGAGCCCGTTTTAGATAGTAGGAGACCTCCAATGTAGGGAAAGTACACCAAATCCATAAGTAGGGATGAGGTTTTGGCCTAAGTATGTGAGGATTGAGCTAGGTAAATAGAAAAATTCAAGATTTTAAGGGTGAAGTTATATTTGAGTTTTGTGAGGAATCGATCCCCTTTCTTTTCGGAGACCATAACTCTCTTTAAGGAAACTCGGTTCGCGGCGATTTTTTTATTCCATTCGTCCGTGGTATAGAACACCCCTGGGCCCAAAATGGAAGCGATCACGGAGCCTTGAGGAAACCCTAAGTGGCGGGCGGGGGGTACCGGCGTCTCCCCTCACAGGGTCGAGAAATTAGAGGGTTAGTGGGTTTAGCCACCCTTAAAAAAAAATAAAAAAAAAATAAATTAAAATTCTTCTTTTTCCCCTCATTTTGAGGGGTGACCTTCCACTTATAACCCAACAGTCTCTCCATTTTGCCAACTCTCTTAATGTAGGATATATATATTCTATCCCTTTATGTTATACACATTTAATAATCTGTTTTGCCTAGTTAAACATCTTTTTTTAGCAAAAATACATCCCTAGGTTGAACCCCGACCTTCTACACCCCAAGCCAATATCTTTACCAATAAGCCAACTTTCTTTTTATGTAATGTTTTATGTTTTATAGATATTCTTATACATATTTGTATATTATTTCTAGACCACAGACTCTTTTTAAAAGAAAGGGGTATATTGTGGGATTGAACCCTTGAGCTCCTACAACCAAAATTCAGCCCTTTACCAATGGGCTAGGTTTCTCCATCAAGAATATAATAGTTCTCATTTTATTTATAGTGGCTACGTTTTCTATTTAGAATTAGAGACTACCTTCCATAGATCCGCATTCGTGGAGGCAACCAACTCTACCGGGGACAAAGCTCTCTTTCGCCACTTAGCCCGGAGCAAACGCTCTCTTGCCATGGCGCCCGAGTGCTTGATGCTTTGCCGCCTTTAGCCCGCGGGAGTGGGCCTCTCTCGTCATAGTCGTGGGATGGCTGATAACCATACATAAAAGCTAGTATCCCTAGGAACAAACAGGCCAAATGAAGCGACATAATCTAGCAAAAGTCACGGCCAACTTGTTATGATAACATCCAACTCACTTGGTGGGACTAATTAGGAATTCCCAATTAACAGCGGCGGGGCAATTCTCTAGAATAGTAGCATGTGTTATATCCTTGGATATTCCATTAGCGGCGATAATAATATCCATTATGCGGCATTCCCATACCTATTTTTCCTTTTGTAGATGCCTTGATAACCGCGGAATTTCTTGAGGGCCTTGCCATCATTCGATCCATACTACATTCACATGCTTTATATTAGACCTTATTGACGTTATACAAGTAATGTTTTATAGACATAATTCTAATTAATGTTGCTTGCCTCTCTCTAGTGTCTAAACCTTGGCTTCGTCTGAGTTCCCGAGAAAAGGATCTCCGTCGTCCAGCCGGCTAGGGGCGCCTGCTGACACCCCTCTAGACCATCGGTTTGGATTCCTTTTGATCCTACCACCCTTCAATATTCCTTCTGTTGGTCACCCGTTTCCTTTTATGGATCATTTCCTTAGATCATGACACATACTCACGTAATGTCACGTGGTGAGTCCTTGTGTTGGGTACAAACCTTGCCTATCATTTTTGTGCCAAACTTCACGCGCCTATATGGCTATGAGTGATTCTCTGCGCCCCGCGCTTTTTGTCAAATTGATGGCGGTCTACCCTTTTTTGGACTTGTTCTCCGTACATTCCAATGGCCTCTCTAACCATTGTTGACTAGTCACCCCTTCTTCTCGCTATCGAGAGATCTTGTGTTCAAAGTCTCTAGAGATTAGATCATATGTCATTATGGACGATGCCAATATGGCTGACATACAAATCCCTAAGCCATGCACCAAATCTTTAAAGAGTTTTTAGCTCTTCTTTGCCTTTCAAGCGAGGGTATACCTTTGCATGTTACTTAAAGACTACCCTTCATGTTAGGGAATAACCTTTGGTATTCCCCATCCTTACGCCACGCCAGCTGTACACATCTCACCCACATTTTGTGACCTTTATTGATTAGAGTCACCAATCCATTTTACTCCTTTTCACGTATTCAATAGTCTTGTGGCTTCAAAGCGGCTATTATATGTTCCCTATATTGTTGACCCACCTATCATTGGCGTTATGATTCCAGCGTTGTCCGCATCCCTCGAGATGTTAGTCATTACATTTCTGTCATCATGTTATCTTTGTTGTTGTAGCATTCCCAATGACTTGGCATACTAGATTCGAGCCATAGTCATGGCCTAAGGCGGGTGAGCCTTATTGTGTCGTAAATTACACGGAGGTCATCAAAGGTGCACGCCTAGTATTTTTGAGAGCCTTTCTACAATTACCTATGTTTGAGATAACTTGGGACTTGTATCCGTGTTAGGTCCTATATATCCTAACTTACACCTCCATGTAACCCATCTTTACATTTCACCTCGGTCTGATCCGGCTATGGATCATGTAGGCTTTCTAGTCTTAAGGTGTCTATTCAAGACACATTTGAACTTTTTAGCATGTAACTCCCTATTTGATACCTATCCACGGAATTGTACTATTGTACTATTCAACCCCCTCATCTTAAGCTTCATTCTATTGGCCGATTTGACATTTTATTTGATTGCCAACTTCGACATCATACCTTAGCACAAGCGAATTGAATATTTGTTGTTTTGCTCATCAGGAACATACTCTAAACCCTTCGCCGGTAACTTTTGGGATACACTCTTTCTTTCTCTCCTTGTGTAAGCCACGATTACCTCTCCGGCATGTTTATACATTATCTACATGCTTTATGTACATAACAAACATATATCCTCATCCCACAATGCTAGAAGCTCTGCTCTACCAAATTTGAAATGTAGCTTATGCGTAGTTTCTTATGATGTGGCTGTACCACCTACTTCCCAAATGGTGAGGGGCCAACTCTCTATGTTGGACTTGTACATCTTTGATGTGTCACGTAATGCGGGGCCCGATGCTTGATCACACGTGACCTGCCCATGTATAGAAAGGGGTTCGCGTGGCCCGACTTTTCCGATTTTATCTTATCTACATGTGTTACCTTTTTGTTACGGTGATGTTTTGATATGGACCGGTCCTTAAACCTTCTTATGATAAGTATGTCAAATGCACCTTGGTGCTTAAACTCTTCTATGTTTTAAGCTTTCATACTATTACCTTTGGAAATAAAAATTACCTTCCTTTTTATGTATACTTTTCTTCTATTGCAGTTTTGATTAGCGAGTCATTTGTTTTAACTAACTCCAATCTTGAGGGCGACATTATTTCTAAGAGGGGGAGAATGTGGCGTTCCGTATTTATCACGGTATGCATTATAAATAAGGCTGGCGATCTTACCCAAAAGAATGCGCCACCATGGAGTATCTTAACCTAAAGGGGTTGACCTAAAGGGATTAATTTAAACTTATGGTACTTTAACCCATTGCATAAACTATAATTTTCCCATGGGATTATGCCATAGTTCAAAGGTTTACACCACGGTCCAAGGCCTTTTCTAAAAGGTTCCTTAGGTTAAATGCGTTTTAGCCATGTTTTTTGTCACACCTAACCTATTTTTTCTTAAGTTAGCATGTCAACCTCAACTTTTTGATCCCCTTTGAATGTTGTCGTCTTTGGTTCCCCTCATAATGAAGCGGAGGCACTAAAACCTCGGTCTTCTAATAGGAAAACTCAATGTTTCAATCTTAGTTAGTCACATATGATTATCAATTCCCTTACCCTCTTAAGAGTTTCAAAGTCCAATCTCCTACTTGGTCTATCTTAGGGCAGCGGATCATCCGGCTTCACTTAAGGTACCTACAATTGTTCCAGAGTAGGTAGAGGGTGCTCTTAGGATATATGGACCCCTCTTGGTCTATATAATCTCACCCCTTGTAATCTATACACCTGGGTCTTGATTTTTTATACGGGACTGGGAATTGCTATGTATTGCCCTCTTCTCGGTTATCCCCTAAAGGTATAATCGCCAAAGTCGTCATTGCTCTTTCTTTTTCTTCCATCGGGGATCACGATATTTTACACATTTTTCTTGGTCCCAAAACCAAATAAATGCTCTGGGCTTATAACAATGAAGTAATTCATTGGTATCTAGAACAACTGAGTAGCTAAGCTCTCATTATCGGTTATTTCGACACCCTTCCGAAACCATCATCGGGGTGTTTTGAATGTAACATCATAGGTATATGCTAGACTTACTCTAGCTATTCTCATTGATTTAAACTCTTCTCATCTCCTTGTGCCGATGTATCTAGGATAGTCAACTCAACCATTGGGATACCTTGAGTGCATATGGGTAGCGCCTTATACACAGGGGACACTTTTAGTGTCCCGCGACACTTAGTGCTTGTAGGGGTGCTTTTATACATGGCGATTAAAATTTTGGGCCGATCCGCGAATAATGCTTGGCGAGATTGTTCGCTTAGGCGGCATAAATTTTTATAATCTGGCTAGGGAGGCGGGTTCTCCGCTCTTTGGAGATTCTACCAATTTTCAATTCGAATCAAACTTAGAATCACACTAGAGAATTTTGGGTAAGCTAGCTCTATGGCCATTTTTTCATTGAATGGGATTCAATCGATCTGATTCGCGATATGTGGCCATTTTGGAGGCTGACTCATCCAAGTTCAAAGCGCAATACGATGTGAACACTCGATGTACTTTTATCTCAGAGTTCTTGTTGAAGTTTCGGGAGTTTTAGTTTTGGTTTGTATCTGATCGTTTAAAGCATGATTTTTGGGTGAAATTATGTTGCTTGCTAAATTATTTTGTCTTCTGGAGACTATTGATCCCCTATCTTCGAGGTGTGATGTTGCTTGGCGGCTTACGAGAAAAAGCAAAAGGCGGGTGAATCTTGGACAATGTTGATTGTGATCTTTTGAAAGGTGATGTCTCCACATTTGGTCATGGAAGGCAGATTATTTGTGATTCAATGTAAAATAAATTACGCATCTTGCTAATCTTGTTTCATTGTTCTCGTGCATTTAGCGTAAGCGGGGCATATTTCTTTTAAATGAAAATTTGTGCTTTGATGCTATATCTCAATTAGGGATAATTCTTTACGATCATTCCATTTGCGTTATGGTTCCAGGTTACATTAGGATATTGAGAAAAGAAAGCAGCATATGACCAATTTGGGGAGGGTTAGATTAATGGTAGTGGTCAAAACTAGATTCTCCATTATATTTGTTGTTTTCACTATGATTAGGGAAAGAATGTTCACTTAAACTTGTTTGTACAAGGCAAAGGCACAATTCTCATAACATATCTTGATGCTTGAAGTCGATCTATCGAGGAGCCAATTATTGATGGTTTACACCAGCATGCTTGATGTTTTCAAGCATAGAGAGTTTTTAATTGTTGGGGTGGGTTGATTTGAGTTCATGTTAGAGGACTTATGTAAAATCACGATTGAGGAAAAATTGACACGAGATTTTGGTTTCTATCTAACAACTTTTCTACTCGGCACAACCCTTTCGATCTTTTAGTCTATGTTTGGTGAGTGGAGAACTGGAGAAGAACTCAGAGCATCAAAAGGGGGAGATGACCTTGGTGAGTTCATGCTTCTCGGGTCCCTCCCTCTATGTGTGTAGGTGTATGTGCGTGAGCATATGTAAATAGGTTTTTACGCATTTGGGTATGGTGCAAAGCACAAGCATTATGTGGTAGAAACGATTGTAAGAAGCGATTAAAAATGGAATATGAAGGAATAGAACATGAGAATGAGTAAAGGAAGGATGCTACAAAAGAAACCACGATCCGATCCTTGTCCAAAATGATACGTAAGAAAACTACAAACCCTCTTTTGCAAAGAGTAATGTATAGGTAGCAAAGAAGCCACATGTTGAATTAGAATTGAAGGCTTACACCCGATTGGTTTAATTAGGAGATGAGGCTTAATGGTCTTCTAACTTATATGATTCTTTAGCGGTAATATAAAATGTCAATCTGCATTATGCGATCTTTTTAAGCTGATTCACGGATAGAAATTTTTAGTCGGAGAGGCACATGTGTATGAAAACAATGATATATTTATAGGAATTCATAGGAGATAAGAGTGCACTATATGAATGATGCCCCAATTTGAATGATCTAATCACGAATGATGAGTTTAATTTTGTAATAATGTATACATTTCATTTATTTTAGTTTTCCTCCTCTCTTTCACGTGTCACGAGGTGAATATCTTCACATATTTCTATCCTGCTTTTCCCTTGACCTATTTCTCCTATGTATGCAGCTGACATGTCCACGGTATGTGTGTGTACGTGGAAATTTGTTTGTTACTCACTCTAATACATTCTTACGTCTGAGACAATGCTTTTAATCCTTACACACATCATGTACCGGTATGTTCTAATTGTTTTGCTCCATCATTATGGTATGTTTTATATTTTTGGCACACTTTTTCGGACACTTCATTACATACTGTTTTTCTCTAAGAGTGAAAACCAATTTTCTATGCTTCTATAGTTGGTGCATTGGGGATCTTGTAGTAACCTTGAGATAGATAAACATATGGACTGGAGAAATGCTCATGGATTTATGATACTAATGCGAGGTTATTCTTGTACATGATTGGTGACACAGTACAGCATCTGATGGAAGTGAATTACAAAAGTACATAGAGCTATTTACGTTATATAACTATTGATGTGTACCAATACATTATTCTTACATTGAAAACAATGATAATTCGGGCTAAGCTACTTACAGCCAATAGGTTAATATGAAAGACTAAGCATGGAATTGATAAAAAGGGAAGTAAAAGAGGCAGCTGCATTTGTGGAGCTATTCAAAACTTGATAGTGTCTTTGCCTTAGCAATGAGATCCTAGCTTGTGGAATTCTACGCCCCATGGTATTTGTAGGCTAGTTTATTTTGGGTTGATTTTATGCTCAAGCTTATCTTGAGTTCTTTTTATGCTCGGAATTTGCTCTCTCTATTTTACATCTGTATCAAACCCTTGCATTTCTCCTAGTCGGATTGTTCATTTTGCGAAATAGAGGCTACATTTGATTTTGCATATGCTACTTTTTTATGCGAGAAATAGAGACCCAAAAGACAAATCGGGCTTATTCTTTAGATAAACAAACCAATAGCACAGGGTTTTAAAACAAAAAGATGCAGGTTTTGGGCAAGCTTTAGCTTTTTTGAATTGGGTTTCCATCTATGAACGACACACTTTTTCATTTTTTGACTTTGGTATTTGAGTACTTTTTGGGCACTTGCTAGAAGCTGAGGTTTTGCTCTTGTTGCAGATGTGAAAAGGGGAGTCTATACTGCATTTCTTGGGGTTTCTTTAAGCCTTATGTAGTACATGCATTCTTGTATACAACAAAATGATGTGTGATAGTGGAATGAAATTTGAATGAGATGAATTTATCTCAACTCTGAGAGGATACCTTTGCCAAAAAAGCAATTATTTGCTTTTTGAAATGAATAGGGAGTGAGCTTGAGGTTGCCTTTGCTTTTTCATTTTGCGGATTTTTAGGGGACTCTACTATAAGTAGCATTTTTCATCACTTATTATCTCTGGAGGCCCTCCATAATATCCATATAAACATCGTTTTGACACGAGAATTAAACATCTCAAGGTCAAATCGTGTATGCCGCAATATTCAACAAGAGTTGAATCAAAGATTTAGTAGTTACATGAAATTTTTCCATTACGATATTTCATTTCTACTCTAGTAATTTTTTATCTTTCTTTTCATCTTAGGCATGATAAAAGGGAAAGAGTTCTATCTATTTGTCCTTTATCACATTGGGAAGCTCAAGGACCACACCAAACTTTAGAGTTTCTAGATTTTTATGGTGGTTTTGCATGAAGCATGGAGCGAGTGCTTTGCAATGCGTCATTTTCTAAAGCAAAATAAGAAAGTATTTTGAAAGAGCCGGATGAGCAAAGAGCAAAGCAAATGAAATCAGGAGAAAAAAAAAAACCGAGTTGAATACATCCTTCCTTCCTCAGTTTTATCCACCGAAGTTTGCAGGAAACTCGTTGGACATCCCGATTGAATCACATTAAGGTTTGAAGCGTTGGACATGGAATTGAATCATAATTAGGTTTGAAACTCTGGATTTGGACACATCCGATTGAATCATTCTTAGATGCACATACCTCTAGAGGCATATGAGGCTGCGCCAAGCGTGAAGGGCAATGACAAAAGTCTTTAAAAATGCATTATAAAAGGGTGCTTAAGGGGTGCTTGGCTGCGGCAAAAGTGACCCCCCACCTATATACTTTGACCCGCTATCTCTGGTGTACGTACATAGCTTAATATCTTAGGTATATAAGCATATCGTTGTAAGCTATACGTAAGCGATTGTCGCGTAATATGCCACGGTATATGCGAATATTCTACCATCTTCCAATATGACACTTTATCCCCGGTTTGTCTGTCGGCATCCTTGATGTCCCTCCCCGCAGTGTAGTATTTGATGCCTACTAAGTCCTTCTAACATCAAGAGCGCTACGTTGTTATTATATGATATATGAAACATGTGTGCACCAACCTTAGTCTACACTCATATGTAACTTCGTTGACGCAAAGGCATCGCTATATTCATACTTATGACCAACTTATTCCCACTTTCAACTTGATTTGTCTGGTACCATAGACATGTCTCTAGTCTTAGTTTTACTTGTAGGTCTCCCAGCCCTCCTAGTCATAACTTCCACCGCGGGGAAAATGCCATCTTAGGTTCCTTGTGGACATCTTTGATCTCTAGTAGCAGAACTCTTATCTTCATTGCCAGGTATTCATAGGGAATGTGAACTAAAAGTTCACAGTATATATCTATCTTCTTTTAGTTATGTTTTTCTATTAAATGGTCTAGTACATATACTGCTTGGCGGAGTTACTCCTCGGGAATATACACACCATACCAAGTCGGACCACATCCTCACCTTGGTGAGATGTTCATTGGTAGCCTACTGTATTCATACTCTAGACTTAGGTATATTCAACGTTCTATATTTGAAAGCGTTGTTTACATAACTTTTCAAAGCACCCCTCTGCAGCCTCACTCCCCACCCCTTAAAATTGTGGGTACATTACTTGCCTTCTGTGTATCATTAGTTGAAGGTCAGCTTTCCTTCATAGTAAAGCTACGCAAAGGAATCCAACATGCTACTGCGGTTTTAGATGCTTGTGCACATTTCCTCCCAATTGTCCTCTTCTCTTGACCTTATGTGCAAACTCGTTCCACATTATTGTCTGCTTATTAGGCACATCTCATGTTCCAGGACATGGTACGTGATAATTTCCTTAATTTATATCGCCCGTAATGGTCATGCATTTGATATTAGCACGTCATTGGCGTATCCAAGTAGTATGTGCGTCATCTTATTCATACCCTTGCATTGTTATTGCACCTCGGGGAACACTTACTAATCTTCTTACGAGCATAGCGTATGCGTAATTTTATATCCGTAGTTTATGGATCCGGATCCTCATACAACATTGTCTCCTACCTTTCATGGAGTCATACATAATTTCAGTGGCATAGCTATAAAATGCTTCGAAACCAACACTTCTAAAGTGATCTCCCTTTCATGAGTTGGGTATTTATAATCCAGTTTCCACCTTATTATAGTACCTCCTTAGCGTGGTCTATAGTAGATAATCATAAACCACTTCTCCATCGGATATATGGTGCTATGTCCGAGTCTCCTTCTCGTTGAATGGCAATATCCATCATTATATAATAGCCTCAGTAGGACCGGGGCATGTCTTAAGGCGGCACCAGTGGACACCATAGTCTGGCGGCTGCATCGCCACGTGATGCAGGGAGGGATTTGCGGCTTTATAACGGCGGACTCAGGCAGGTACGGAGTTACTTTGTCCGAATGTGTCACGTGAGATGTACTTTTGTAAAATATAAGGTAATACGTATGTGTGACAAATTCTGAAAACAATATGTATGAATAAGTAATTGAAAGTACCAGTAGATTATAACCTATGGTTAAGATAGACTAGAATAGAGTAGTGTAAGAACATTAAAAGTAATTAAAAAGGAGCTATTTAAACACATAATCAAACACTAACAAAGGAGATAACTATGTACAATATGCTTACACAAACTTACGAGAGAATAGCGAGACTTAGATTATCTTAGAAGGTTATAGATAATAATTGATGAAGAGCGTGTGCACATGAGTCCATATTAGAGTATAAGTAAAAATTATGTCCGATTTGATCTGATATAATTGTATTAAAGGGTAAAGTCTAAATGTGAGGGGCATGTCAAATCTTGAGGGTAGGACCTTATAGGTTATCAAAACTATAACAAAATAGGAAAACAAAATTAAATTACAAAATTAAATTAAGCGGTAATTAAATGGATTGTAAAGCGGGAGAATATAATACATATACCACGAGAAGTTAATATCATTAGAATCACTTTCTACTACTAAGCGGTCTGAGCTTAATAACTCCATATTATAATATAAGAACAAATAGAAGTTGCTTGTGTCTATACATCCATAATATATATAATCAATTACCGTGTGTATAGAAAGAATATGAATTCAAAATTAGCCATACTCTGCGAAAGCGGTGAGACTTCCACATACGCCAGTATTCACTTTTGTGATCTAGGCAATGACCGGTCTAATCTATACCTCTACCTTCTATATCCGAGTTATAAATTGCACATTTCACAGTCATTTCAAACTGTCACTTTTGAACATGACAAGGTACGTGTGACCTATAATCTCACGCTATCTCTCTCTTTTGGGAGGGAGACTTCCTCCCAGTATGCGATGTATTGCCCACACAACAAGAGTAGTCTTGATCTTTGAGGACAGCTTATCACTTTTAAGGTAAGGGGAAGGAAATGCTTTATTTACGTTCCACATATTTACTCGCCTTTTTAAGTATAAATAAAAGTAGTCACTATGAATAGCACATTAGTATTCATAAGCTAAGGTTAACTATGTTAATAATTAAATTATAAGGTGAAATCTAACCTAACCTAATTCGAATTTAGGGCTTAATCTAATATTAAAAAGGGCCCACAAAATACCAAATTAGTTAATATTAATAACCGGGAGCTGCCACTGACCGTCGATTAGACTGGCCGGGGTTTCCATTTTGGACACCCAAATTAGGGCTTATTACTTTAATTCAATTAAACAATTGGAGATGGGGGGAGGAGGCGGCGGCGGGCACCCTTGGTCGAGATGGAGCCATCGAGCAGGTCCGGCCGGTTAGTCGTAGCAAGCATGTTGCTCTGTAGAATTAAGCGCCCTTGTTGGAGCACTTGTTGTGTGTATTTCTTACGTTTCTCTGTGTTCTCATGCTTTACAGCAGGAACTAACCCTTGATTGCAAAGGTGAGTTCTCCTTATCTCGATTACGTACTTGCTCTTAAATGATGGATTATCCCATTAGTTGACACGTGTCTGAGACCATAGGAGTCGTGGATACTATGGAGTGACTTAGCGCAAACAAGGGACGGTGGTGAAGTGGGGGTGGGGTCTTACCTGCGAACATAAAGGCTCCTGAGACTCCTCTGATGGACTAGGCCTAATGGCGGCGGTGAGCTAAGCGCGATCGGCGGTAGAATGCATAAAGATCAGAACACTCACTGGAGTGCAGAGGTGTGACGCATGGGGCGGCATCTGTACTTTGAGTAGATTTAGAGGCCGAGTAAGTCCAGTCTGGATCACGGGGATGCGTGATGCGACGCGTATTCTCTAGTCCACCCATGGAACCCTTGTGATCACGGGAAGGGGCGGCTTCCCGAGCTACTGCCTCATCGGACGAGGGGCTTCATGAACCACATGGCTTTCGAAGGGTGATACCTTGGAAGTGCACGCATGCTTAGGAAGGCTATAGTGGCGCCCATAGCATGATTTGACTCATGCAAAGTGTGCCTGAGGAGGATGGAGTGGACAACCCTAGCGTGTTATGCCCGATAGCGCGGGTTATACCTGCAATGCTGAATCTCTTGAGGGCGGCCAGGTCGGTCTATCCTCCGCAGTGCAGGCAGGGGTAGGAGCACGGGGTTTGGGGGTGTTTTCCTTAGGATTAGATGCATATCCTTTCAACATTGAGTACTTGGATGGATGTGCCACCCTTAAATGGTGGTTATTTATATATGATTTATGCTGTGTGCTAACATGTATTCATGCTTATGACTTAGGAGTCCCATTGAAGGCGTGGAGATATTTACCTGGTAATGGCCGCAGGGCATCTCTCTATAGATGGCGGGCGAGGATGAGGGAGGGGCCACTGCTCACATGGCGAGGAGGGTACCAAGCCATGGGAGGAAAAGTCCACATATGTATATCACAGTAGAGTCGTATATATTACGAGGGCGTCACATTCTAAACCAACAAGTAAATTTGAAATTTGAAATCTCACAAATGCATAATACATATTGATGTAAAATATACATATTAAGGCCTTGATACATAATAGAAACAAGCATAAATAGTTCTTGTGACATCAACTTGTATTCTATAAACCCGAGGTGTGCATATAACACATTTTTTAGCGAAAAGATGTCCCTAAAGCAATGTAACTTTATGTAACACGGCTTTACTCGTACCATCTTTTTTTCTTGCACTTAGCACTTTTTAGC
>JAJEKV010000788.1:0-90654 GCA_021234155.1 Isoetes taiwanensis
GGGTTAAAAGCACATGCAGAGTTCTTGACTCTGTGATCAACCAACATGTTTAAGAATAGAATGCATTGTATTGGTGTGACGTTTTGGGGTTTTGGGACCTTCTCTTCTTTCTTTAGTTTGCTATGATGTTGGAATCTCAATATTTTGTCTAAGGGCATGATGGCCCTGTATGGCCAATCGATTGGGCTCATCTGAAGTGCGGATGCATTGTTGCTTCTTGTTCTTATGACCGCAAAGTAATTATCTGGAAAGAGGGAGTTGAGAATTAGTGGTCTCGGGCTCTGGTCTTTCAGGAGCACGAATCTTTTGCCTGTTAACAACATTTGCTGGGATCCTTCATGAATTGGGCCTTCTTTCGCCCATGGACCTTCAGATGGGATTATTTCTGTTTTGACAAAGATGGTCCACCATAATTCAGATGCGTTGACAGTTGCCAAGATTTCTGTGGAAAATCAATCTCTTATATATTCAGGTAAGTCGTTAAATCGTATTATTTAGGTATTTTGTGTTATAGTCTGCTACAAGTCTAGCATCTTTATGTATCTTTGGTTTCATTTTTCATTTTTAATGGCCATGATGTCATCCTAATTCAGAAGATACAAATTACTTGGTTTCTAAGTCTTTGAAGAAAGCATGTGGAAGATTGAGGATGCATATCTGAACAAATAAAAGGAACCATATCAGGCATTCACTCACTCCAATGGCAACAGCTAATAATCGAATGCTGGAAGGATCTTTGTCCTTGTGGATGTTTATGGGCACTATAGTTTCCCATTTTTGCAGCATTTATTCGCAATTATTTAAGTCAAAACGCCTTTTTATTCCTATGTTTAGGAAGTCGTGCTAATGTAAAGCATTTTTCAGTTTGTTTGCTATTTGATCTTGCTGGAGCCCTCAATAGATTTGTCTTTGAGATTGATGCACATTTACATTGGAAAATGAGGGCAGGGCAGATGAATTTGGAGAAGACGGATTCTGCAGTTTTAATTGGCCTTAAGCAGTGTGAGCTCTGTGGAGTTACCTTCTTAAAGCAGAGTTTCTTGGATTTGCCGCAATGCCGAAAATCTTCAAGCTACTATTTTCTGCTGGTGAGAGATGTCGAAGAGCATGAGGAAAGTTTTGAGCACTAAGTTGAGATTGCATTTTCCAGCCGGAAGCTCAAAATTTTGGGTTGTTTAAACAGATGCTTGCAGAATGATGATATTTCATAAACCTTCCAGCAACAACTTGTTTACTTGACCAAGCTACACGACTTCAATCTTTCAAAATACAACTTTTATGTCCACGAGAACAATCATGCATATAGATCTACAATTAAAACTTTTTGTTGGCCCTAAGTTTGCCATATGAACAATGCTTAAGCTCATTTTAACCTAACTTTTGCTCCAGTGAGGACAACCCATAGTGCATCAATACCTGTTTACATGATGTGCAAACATGACTTATTGAAATCAAAGACCGAGATCAATGGCATTGGGCGATTTACATATGAATTTGCTATATTTTTTCACATAGGATTTAATTTTTGTCCTATCTCATGATATTTTCTTGGAGAGCGTATTATGCGAGGATGCAGCCCCGTTGTTTCTCATTCCATTCTATTCTAAAGCATTTTTGTGCGGGGCGATTATTACGGTTGCTTTCATCGATTGCTTTTCGGGGCGGTGTTACGGTTGCTTTCATTGATTGCTTTTCAAATCGAAGCCATCTTTGCCATGCCTCCTTGCTAATGACACCTAGCAAAGGCCCGTTCCTGTGTCTATCATCTATTGAAGTAGTAGTACATCGAGGCAAGCAATTATCGCCCATTTGCCAATATGTTAGAACCAACAATGTCCTTTAATAATCAATGAAGTATAGAATAGTTTACCCCGATTGATAAATGATAGCTTGCCCCAGCTTGAATAAGCGATGGGCTTTGTACATAAGCAAGTACACAAACCTTGGTCCCTCATTTAATTTCGCTTTGGCATTGAAAAGTACTACAAAGCCACAAATGGGATTGTGTGCCCTGATGAACAATTGCTCTTCCACAAACGGATGGCTCCAGTCCACAATTGATTTTGCAGAATGTCCAATAAACTTATTCGACCATGTTGACTTACAATCCCCTAATATATAACGGTTTGTTGTTCTCTGAGTATCGACTTCATTTGATTGTTTATTCTTGGAACTTTTAATATACTTTCACTTTGACCCACGAAAACATATAACGCTCATGCTCATCTCTCTTTCACAAAAACTAATTGAAGAAAATTCGTAAATTTGGTGCATTTACATCTATAAAGGGGTCTACATTAGTAACAGTTGTTCTCATGATTGCGCATGTATAGTCTATGAATCTATGTGTTTTTTCTGCCGAAGGTCCTTTGAGGTACTATTAACTTCGTTCTATTTTGGCAAATGTGCCTTATGAAGTAATGTTGTTACTTTGGAGTCTAGAGCCGGTTGCACAAATTTGGTAGAGGTAAAGCAGAGACCTGTTTGTCAAGATCGTATGCGTTTATCGATCATGATTTTTTATAATACCTCGAGTTTGCCAAGAATATGCACATAAGATTTAGGCACCTTTGGGATAAAAGACTTTTTCAACTGTGGAGATTACTAGATGTTAAAATAACAAGAGGTGATTTTGATGTGAAAGTGAACTTCAACAAAAAGATAAAAAATGTTTGTCAAAGATGGAGTGTACCATTCCCAATTTTGAATTACACATTGCCAAACATGCACGGCAACCTTCATGTCATCAACAAGTGAGTGCAATTACACAGTGGATTTTAGAATTCGCAGTGCTTGATTAGATGTCGTGAGATAGGAACCACACAATATTGGTTATTGGTGACGGTCTTCTATAAGTATAGAAAGATTCACTAGTTCATGGCATATATTTTACGTCAAGTATTGAAACGCCAACGTTGTATATCCATAAAAACATTGCAAGACCCAAGTATGTTTTATTATGCTATTTGAGTAGAGTTCCTGTCCAAAAAGAATTACCAATGCCAGCAATTTTGAAGTTTCCAAAGGAAGGCCATTATGGACTAGGAAAGAAGTTTCTAGCATGACACTTCCCACGACATTGGATCGTTCTTATTATGTGGATGGAGAAGTTCTAATGAATAATGATGAGGTTCGATCGCTAGAGAATCTTCTAACTGGTTGAAAGACGTCATAATTAGCATTTTAACAAGAGAATTAGGAGTGGAATCTGCAATGCAACTCCTCAACTCCTATTCCAAGATGTTGAATAGCTATCAAGCAATGGATTCAGCTTTAGATAAATAATTAAGAAAGTAAAATCTCAAATAAGATGTGCATTTAAAGACACTACTATATTCACCTTTAAATGAGTGGAAATGATACTTGCTATCGAACATTTCATTTGATTTGAACAATTAGAATTTTAGAATTTACCTATGACTATTTATTGTAGATTGTTAAGTAGTAGACAACTATATGTTCAGAGAAAGACTACGAAATTACATAACCTTTATGACAATGTTGATTGATGCAACTTCTACTGTGATATTGATTTCTGAACTATATGTTTAGAGAAAGACTATGAAATTACATAAAACTTCATCACAATGTTGATTGATACAACTTCCACTGTGATATTGATTTCTTCTAACTTAATGCTTGACACTCAACTTTAGATGCTGATCTGTTTAAGCTTGGACTAGTTCCAGATCTTCATTAACCATAAGTGACATACCCATTCATAGTACAAAAACTTGTATATATATATATATATATATATATATATATATATATCTTAATATGTATATAGAAACTCATGGGGGTAGTTACAAAATGGCATATCGGATATAAATTTTTGATCTTGGCCCTTGAATAAAAAAGTTGGTGAGGTGGCGTAGCTTAAGCCCTTGGATTTTGATGGGGGCATGCATGAGTCATGCATGGGGGCATACACCTCAACTGTGAACCGTTGGATCAAAGGGGAAGGCAAAATCCTAGCCCTTGATTTTTATGGGGAAGGTGCTAGGAAGGTGCTAAAAAATGAATTTGGTGTAGCAGATCTTAACCATTAAATCAAAAGGTGAGCATAAATCCTAGCCATTAACTTTTTTATATTAAATTAGTTTTTTTTTTAAAAGGAGGTGAGGTGGCACCCTCATTAATTAAAAAAAGTAATGAGGTGTCAAAGCATTTATTAGTGGACATTCTAGGAAGCTTCCTTTTGTTTAATCGCCTTCAAAAGCATGTAACTTGCGGTAGAGGGGTCGGATGAAGGTGGGGCCCATGCCATTGGATTCCTCTCGTCGAGAGCTTTCCAATGAGTGGTGCTTTGACACTATTTTGTCATGAGTTGGAGCCAACATGATCGAACATTAAGAATCTTTTGGAATGTTCGAAGTTTCAAGGAATCTATGGTAAGTTGAGGGAATCTAGGAGAATCTTTATAGGATCTTAGGGAATCGAGGAGGAATATCATGAAAATCTTAGAGAATCTATGGGAATCTCAAGAGAGCATCTTTGAGAATGTAAGGGAATCTAAGGGAATCTTGATAAAATCTCTAAGAACCTAGAGGAAACTTGATGGAATCTTGGGGAATCTATGGGAACTAGAGGAATCTCAAGAGAATCTATAGGAATCTCAAGCGCTTCTTTGGGAATCTAGGGGAATCTTGATAAAATCTTTAAGAACCTAGAAAAATCTTAATGGAATCTTAGAGAATCTAGAAGAATGTATGAAAATCTTGATAGAATCTTAGAGAATCTAGTGGAATCTTGGGGTATTCTTTTGGAATCTAGGGGAATCTTTAGAGAATCTTAGGGAGTCTCAAATGAATCTTTGGAAATCTAGGAGAATCTAAAGGAATCTTCATAAAATCTTTAAGAATCTGTGGGAAACTTAATGGAATCTCGGAGAATCTTGATAGAATCTTGGAGAATCTAGAGGAATCTTGGGGTGTTTTTTTGGGAATGTAGGGGAATCTTTAGAGAATCTTTGGGAATCTTAATAAAATCTATGGGAATCTCCATAGAATCTTAAGAATCTAGGGGAATCTTCCTAAAAGTTTAGAGAATCTAAGGGAATCTTGATGGAATTTTAGAGAATCTAAGAGAATCTTCATAGGATCTTCAGGCTTTATGTAGTCCCTCATATTACAAACACTTGTATATATATATATATATATATATATATATATATATATATATATATATATATATATATATATATATACCTTTACTGTGTGCAGGGGCAGGAGGTCCCCTACACAAGTAGGGTTCCTCCTGCCAACTGTACTAGTACACTTAGAAGAAAAAAATCATAATTAAAATACACAAATTTACCTGTGTGACCAGAGTTCTTTGAGAAGTATTGTCATGTCGAACTTTAGTCCGGGGAAGGTTCCATTCTTTATTGTTCTATTGACGGTTGTCCATACATCTCTAGTTTTAAATCCCTTTTGGACAAAGGTCTGTATCAGTTTCCATAAGTCTTCTGCTGCTGCTTTTGGGTCGTTGTGTACATAGAGAAACGGCATTATCTGCGAGACGATCACATTTCTGGCCATTTGGTATGGCCTGCATCCATTAGCATGTCCATACTTAGCAACCTTAAATGGTAAGTGATCCCTTTTATCATATCTAGTCATTAGATAGGTGTCGCTGACTTCGTCAGTTACTTCAATTGACATGTTAAGGAAGTTAATTTTCCTTCCCTTACCTAACTTGCCAGGGCAGTCCATCCAATATTCGGTTTCTTCTTTAATTTCCAAATAATTAAGGTTGTATATAGTCAAGTCACTCACTTCCTGACTTCCCACTGCTAAGTATTTTCTGATATATGTACTATTGATGCCGACCAGATCATCAATGTATCTGTTTGTATTGCAGAATGTGGCTGCTTCCTCTGCCTTGCCTTGCTCTATTAATTTGAGTATAAAGTGCAGCTCATACCAGGCCAAGTATAAGTTGCACCATGCTGGGCTTGAGGAAAACCCCATGGGAATCCCATTTACCTGTCTCCATACCCTGCTTCCCATCTGCACAAAGCAATTTCTCAACAGCCATGTGTTCATGCCAATAAATGCATTTTTACTTATCATTGTCCACTTCTTGCTTTCTGGATTCTTGTGTTTCCATTCCATTGTGACATCACCATTATTTCTAATTTTGTACCATAAATTGAAGTTTACATTTTTAGACTGCTGAAACTTCCAAATTACTTCTGCCATTTGAGACAACACATTGCAAATTCCATGTTCCCCTTCAATGGGGATGGCTTCATAGCATCTTGTCACATCAGCCACGAATACATCATATATTCTAGCAGGTAAATTACAAGTTAGATCATACACAGACGCTATAATCCAACATGCTTTAATTTTCTTTTTTCTGAAAAAGTTGACTGGAATTAACTTATTCTCACATATATCAGGCCATATCTCCAGAAAGGTATTAAGTCCTTTGGCCACCAGAGCAGCTAACTGAGAAAATATGGAGTCATGTGCATTAGTGATCCATCTGAACGTATTTTTGTGTGCTTTATATACTGCTAAGATATATGGGAGGTCATACTTCTGAATTTCCCATTCACCTAGCATATGCCCCATATCCTTTACTAAGTATTCTCTGATTTGTTGGGCAGATGCCACAAGCTCCTCAAAATCATTACTGTTTAGCCTGGTGGTGGCCAGTTCCCTTATATATTTAGGGCATATGAAAGACGCGTTGTTAGACGCCTTGTCTACGCCCGAGATGTACAGATTGTTCACTAACCATTCCATGTTTTTGCAGACTGCTTCATCAATAATGTGAAATTTCTTTTGCTTCCCCCTGTTTGCTTTCACGTAATCCCTGGCTATTTTCATAGCCTTACTTATGATTTCTCTCTTACATTCTGCTACAACTTTATCCTCCACTTCTTGTTTCAGTGTATGTTTGTGTATTTCAAAAAACTGATTACTTGTAATTTCTATTTCTGTCCTGAATCTTGTCATGGTGAATGGCTTGTCTGGTATGTGATTCATACCGATTTTAAACCAGTTCCTCAAAGGCTTACTGTGTACTATGCTGAGATCAGTGGTACATATGTGTCCAGACTGTTCATTCACAAATTTTGCCAGAGTTGGATTACTGCATGGACATGGTACTTGCCTGTCCTCAAAGAAAGTTATCTTTGGTTTATACATCATGCTCTTCAGATTTTCCGTATATGTCCATCCAAAAGTGGTTTTTTCCATAATTTGTACTCCAATTTTCCCCATGTTTGCAGTAATAACTTCCCGAAAGATGTTACCAATCCTTATTTTATCAATACTTTTGGAAAAGAATTTAAAGTGTACATACTTCATATCTTGTTTGCATCTGATGGTACTGATTGCCCATCTCCCTTCGGCCACCTTGATCAATTTCCTGTCATTTTTCTGCTATAAATAGATAGATACCCCCATGTTAGCCTAATCCCCAAGGTTAAGGTTTGTTATCAGGATACCGGATAGCTTGGTGCCTTTCCTATTTAGGAAATGCATACTTGGGCTTTAGTGCCCTTGGATTTTTTGCCTTCTGAGGCATTGTATGTGCTGCTTTGTCAGAATTATTGCTTTTAGGATGTACCCTAGTTATTTTATTAAACAATTCCATTAGTGTTACTCATAATACTGCTGTGACATAAATTACAGTTACTTAACATCCTACTATGAACTTGCATCATACTTAAAAGAATTTTCCTAGAAATATCAAATTCTGAATTTACTTACCCTTATCTCAGAACATGATCTTGTTCTGCATCAGTCCTTCCGCTCGTTTGTGGAATCCTTCAGTCTTGTTGACCGAATGGCCCGTATCTCCTCCTTCGTTCAGTACTACCACTGACTCCTTATCAGCACTAGTGCTTCCAGCAGCCGTTCCCAAACTGCCTCTTTTTCCATAATACTTAGGTGGTAAGATTACCTCGATTTCTTCTTCCTCAACCACTGGTGTCTTTCTTTTGAATTTCCCCGTGTAACCTGTTTCACCAATTTCTTTCTGTATTGCTTCCTCTAGGAACTCGAATGGTTTTATGGTTTTCTCAATGATATCCACCAACTTGCTCCCTCCGAATTCTGCCCTGAAATCAGCATACTTGTCTTCGGCATATTTGGTTACCATATTGAGCAGTGTTTCTCTTACCTTGAGATATCCCAAGAAGGCTATTGCTCCATTCCTGATGTGTTTAGAATTCATCAGCTGGTGGAATTGAGAGAACCTGCTGGTACTGTTGTCCTCTGGCCACATACGGTCCATGCTGTTCATCATGTACCATATTGCATGGTCATACCATGTAATATGGTCCTTGCATTCCCCATTTCCGCCTTTCCCGAATTTGTCGCATTTGCATTTAAAGAACGGACAGAACGTCCTCCAAATCTTCACTAGGTAAAATGGTTCTCTTCTTTCCGAGGTCTTGGCCATATGGCCCTTCTGTCCTAGGAATATCCCATTGTTCTTTGTACATTTCTTGCCAAAGAATTGAGTACTCTTAAATGGCATGCTCACTTGTATCTTCCCTATCCTTTTTGTAAAATTAAAAGCATCCTTGTGGGCCTGCTCCAGTTCTGCATCAGTAATACCACACAGTTTCCTCCACGTCTCAACACTAATAGGTGCCAGCACCCCTAAATTTTTTGTTTCCCATAATGCATGGTTGTATTTGATACCATGCAGTTCAACTAACCTTGCTGATATAATTGGACAGGTGCTGCAATTGGTCAATGTGAGGGCTTTGATGTTATAATCCTCAAGCATGTCAAACACTTCTTCTTCAACCATACTTTCCTTAGCTGGTTTTTTACTGTTACTCTTTCCTTTTAGCAGGGCCTGCTGTTTTTCTGTTGGCAGTTTTCTCACATCAAAGAGACAATTTACCAGTGGTACTGGTTCCTGCTCACCTTCTGCCTCAGTACTTTTTGGTGCTTGCTTTTTGCTGCTTTTATCCTTTTTCCTGGGATAGGTGAGCTTGAACTCATTTGCTAGCTCCAAGGCAGATGTGCATTTGACAAATTTGATAACATCCTGCATTTCCTTGGTATCAGCATCAGCATGTGCTTTGGGTAACATTCCATATACTTCATCAATTATTTTCATTCCAGCAATCCTATCTTCATCCACCTTGTTTAGATTGAAGACCAGCTCAATCATGTTGTTTATTCCCAAGAAGGAGATAATTGATATTTCCTCTTCGCCTAGGAATGCTTCCCTTTTCTGCATGTACTTGTGCATATCCGTATTCAAGACACACCCGAGGACTACTTGCACTGCCTTGTTTGGTGGCTTGATCCTTGAGTTTCCATATCCATTAGCAATCAGGTCAGCATCCCATTTGGAATAGTATGGAGAAACTGGGTATTCCATATGCATCTCCTCATTATTTTGTATGCTCATATTGCTCCCTTCCTGCTATTCAATAAAATTCCATGAAGTTAGATTGTTTCATAAAGAATGCACTTTCTGTTTTACTCATACCAGCATCTATAACTAATTGAATTTCCTTATTTACATTATTGGTGTATATATCACTTCAAATCAGATTATATCCAATTAGAACAGATTAAATCCAATTAGAACAGATTAAATCCCCAAGGCCCATAATAGTTTAACTATTATCCTGAAATCAGCGAATATATTTATCCTTTTCCTTTTCCAAAGTTATAAACCTTGGTCCAGGAATTATCAGTCCCTAGCCAAAGGCTGGGGGAGCCTTGGGGATCCTTGTCCTAAACCAGAAAATTGGTTTAGGCTTGCTTCAACACTAATTCCTATAACACCACTTAATTTATAACTCCTTATTCCTATGACAACACTTAATTTATTTTACTTAGTTTTCACCAGTTTTAAACACTTGCAACCACTTAAACAAAGGCAACCTCTTAAACAAAGGCCATGCTTTCATATCTGTATTCAATTTATTTTATGTCCTCGTATTACATTTTCCTTCTATAATTTTGCATTTCTTTACTCCCATACCAACTACCTCTTTTATTGCTTTTATCTGTTTGCCTGATTCGTATACCTTACTATTATTTACTTCCAAACACTTTTTACATCATACCAATTGTTCTTTAATTCATGTTGTCAACAATTTCTGAAAACTGTACTAGTTCTGCAATTCACTACTGCGTATGCATTCCACTATTCCTAAGCATTTTCCTTGACCTTTTATATACACCAAGATGCAGACTTAAGTTGCTTATTTCCTCATGTTCGATTTGTTTCTTATACTATAAGCATGCTAAACAGCGTATACCATTATCTATTACATGCATTCCTATTCTACAGTACCATATTCACAGTATTTATAAATTTCAAAAAATACTAAGTTTTCCATTAGTGCTTGTTGTCTTCAATTCTTATCTATCTTTTTGAACAGACTTACATGTTCAGAGCTTCAATGTTGGCATCCATTGTCTCAAATATTCAGACTGATATATCATACTTAAGCACCCGAAAATTTGCAAATAGACTTGTTACCTTTGTTCCATGTAAAAAAGTATGCAAAAGTCTAAGAAAAAGTTCTGTTTATGCTGTCCAGCAGCATATACATCCAGATCATTGTTTTCTCCTTGTGCACTAGCTTCCGTGTATCCAAAACCAGAAAGAGTTGGAGAAGCAGAGCTGGTTACCTGTAACCAACCAGACCCATATTAGCAATAGACTTGGTAATAGGGAGAGGGTTAACAGGTAAGCTGAGCCCTGCTTGGCTTTTCGCCCTTCACCAAACATGTATTAGTATAGAATACTTACAAATCCATTATATCCATGAAATACTGCAGAATCAAATACTATTTAAGCATTATGTTCTAATGTTTCTTTTCTTTACCTTGTTAGTTACTTTACATTCTGTCTATGCAACTTATCATTGACCATACTTATTCTATTTTTACCACATTCGTTTGCATGATTTCCTTCCACTCTCTTGTTAGCTGTAGCAGCCAGATTCAGCATTTATCTTTAGTTCCATGCCATCTTCCTACTCCAACAAGAGTCATTACCTTGATCTTTCCTATTTGCTACTATCTAACTTCATCATTTACTGTTACTGTGTTTCCCTGTTATGTTCATAATAGCCACTCCTGCCTGCTCTAGTCACCTATTCTCTGATGCACTTTTTAATACTCCATTTCCCCTTAAAAAAAAACTTTTAAACTTCTATGCCAACGAATTTTGGCTATTTACTCTTATTATTTACTCTGAAACAAAACCTGGTTAAGCGCAATCTCCTCCTCAGAGTCGTCCTTAGCTCCTAGTTGCTGGAAGTTCTCCATAGATTCTGCAACCACGTTGACACTTGTTCCCTCATTTTGGCCACATTCCTGCTGGCTTTTGCTGATGTATTTGGTGATCCCTTCCACTTTCTTGATGGTATGAGGCTCCACCAGATTAAATTTCTCCACCACCTGCTCCAGAAACCTCTTACTTGGCTGGGCCGGATTTTCCCCTTCCTTCTTGCACATAGCAACAAGATTCATCCCTGCTCCATTGATCAGATTTATCATCTCTTGCCTGGTGTGCTTCATTTTGGCCTCTTCCAAGAACTTGGGCGCTCCTGCTCTTCTACTGGTGTGGCATTTCCTTTGTTGCTCACAAATGTGTTATTATACTGCCATTTTCGGCCCACCTTTTCTGTTTCCATCGGATGTGCTAGTATCCCTGTTCTATTTGCCTCTGTTTGGGCATCTACAATACTATCTGCCTTATCTGCTACCATTCTTGCCAAAACTGGCGGAATCCCCATCATGCTCCGAGCTCCATGCTGCCTTATCATTGCATATATTCCTTGCTTATTTCTCTTACAGCTTGCCCTGTACCATCCAGATCCTTGAAGTCTGATTCGGCGGTCTTGTTCTCCGAACCCTAACTCAGATAAACTATTTTCCCCGTTAAGGTTAAAATCCATCTATTTTTCATTATTCCTTTTAAATATATTACCACTATCATATTGGAGGGCTACGTCTCACCATTAATATTCCTTTATGTTACCAACAATTGTTCTTTTATGTCTTCACACTACCTTTAGTATGTAGTGCCCCTTAGCCATGTCGATGTCAACCATATCCTTTAGACCTTTCCCTTGTTCTTTTATTTACATGCATACGCCCTTAATGTTAATAGTTAACGTTAATGCTCAAGTGTTCCAATATCCATAATTTTCTACTACCATTTTTCCCTTGATGCTCCATATTTTTTCCTGCTCATGCTAGTCCTTCGTATGGCCACGTCCCATCCTATTGATAGTATCTGTTACTTTCACTCTACCCGTCCTTCCCCTTGTTCAACTGCTTCGGTCACTTTGACCATTTTTCTTACCTTTGGTTAGCAGCTTATCTCCGTGGTGCCCACTTCTAGTACTTTTGCCAACCACTTGACTAAGGTTAGTCTATGCCATAAACACCAATACAGTTTATGTTCCTGTGGTGCCTATTACCACCTCCTACTTGCTCATTTTCCACAAATAAGCCCATCTGTTAATATTATATATATATATATATATATATATATATATATATATATATATATATATATATATATATATATATATATATATATATATATATATATATATATATATATATATATATATATATATATTATATTTATATATATATATATATAGAGGCACCTCCTTCTTGTCAAACCATTCCAGTTCAGAACTAGTCTTGAGCCTTCAAGGCATCTCTCTCGTGTTCCTGCTTGTCTTCGAGCCATTCTATTCTTGTTTCTTCATCATAAGTCAGATTCTTTGTCGATCTTGGCATATTTATTCCATATTTCTTGCGTATTCTTCGTGTATACTCCTTGTTTTTGAGTAGGTTTATGACCGTGGCCATGTTGTGGGCATTTAATATTTGCAGGTCTTTAGTTTGCTGGGTGATATTGCAACATGGATGTTATATTGTCTTTAGGGGCGAACACACTCCTGCTCTAAGCCTTCATCAAAAAAATAAATCTCGTCTACATGACCAGAAAAGGGTGAAGAAAGAAGAAAAAGGATTGGGAAAAATGGCATAGGAAAAGGGAAATGGAAAAGAAAAAAAAGAGGGAAAGAGAGCATCGGGAAAAGCATAAGAGGAAAAGGGTATAGAAAGGAGGAAAAGGGAAGGGAAAAATGAGAACATGAAAAGGGTGGAGAGATGGGAAAAAGGGCATGGAAAAAGATAGAGGAAAAAGAAAAAGGAAGGGGGGAGGGGGTAAATGGAACTTGGGAAAGAGGGCACAAGAAAAGCAGAAAGAAGGAAAGGAAAGGGGTGGAAGAAAGAGCATGGGAAAAAGTGGACGAGCGAAAGGGTAAAGAAAGAGAAAAATAGAAGCAAACAAGGCAAGCGAGTGTTTTTTTCCTGGCTTTTCTCATTCAAAAGCAACTCCTGCATATACTCATCTATGTATTTCCTTTGCTTGTTGTCTAGATCCCGTTCAATCACCTCTCTTTGCTCACCCTCTCCTCCTCCTGTCGTAGGCATTCTTCTTTGAAACAACGACCAATAAACCATGAATTTTTTCTTTTCTTACCCAAGCTTGCAAAAGTGAGAGGTTGTACATCGTTTGAAGCCACATCATTTGAAGGCGTAGAAGAAACACATTGGCACATTGTTTGAAGACATATGATTTGGAGGCTCCAAACAAACATCATTGCCAATGGTTGCATCTGATGTACAACTAGGATGTACATCCTTAGGCACAATAGCAAAATCATTAATCCTCCTCTGCCTTGACATTCTTTTGTTACAGACAACTAGAAAGTCTGCTGGAAAAAAGATAGAGAAAGAGAGTAGGAAGAGGGTTGGGACAGTTTTTGAGGCAAGAACAATAAGACTAAAGAACTTCATATATCCTGCAGACCAATCCAGGGTTGCTGCTGTTAAATGGTGTCATGTTATTTGGGAGACCTATGAGAAGCAGTGGCAGTAGGTCAAAGTCAAAGTCAAAGTCAAAGTGGCGGGCACCCCCTACCCGGGTGTTGCTGGGCTCGCTAGAAACACACAGACACCCCCTGCCCGCCACTTAGGGTTTGCGTTGACCAGTCAAAGTCAAAGTCAACTAGGGCCGAATTTTAAGGAAGGCAAGTCTATCTACTCCTGATTTTTAGGCAAGTTGAAGAACTTTCTATATGAAGGGGATGAACAATTTGACAAGTGGATGCACCCGGATTGGAAGGTAAATATGGAGATAAATCTTTGGAGTAAGGCATAGACAAAGGGGCTTGCGGCGGTCGAAATATGAAAGGGAGATTGTTTAAACTGATTGATCTTGTTGTCAGTGTATTGAGTATCAGTTTATTGAATACATTATTTTCAAATTCTAACAGTGGTATCAGAGCCATGTCAAGCAGGTTTGGAGCAGGGTTGTTGAACTCTATTGCAAAGTGTATGAAGGGGGGACCAGGCTTTTGATTTGGAAGGAACAAATCAAAAATGTTCTTGAAAATGAAGGGCTCGGGAATTAGTTCAAGGAACTAGTTCAAGTGGGGATGCGATCTACGTGGGTCGCAAGAAGAAGTTCTACCTGGAAAGTCCGGTGAAACTTCAAGAGTCCGTGAAGTAGACTCAAGTAAAAGTGGTAAGGATGAAGGTGTTAAACTTCGTGAAGCATATGGTATTTTGACCAGCAAAGTTGGGGCTTCAATTTTGCTGAAGATAAGGGGAAAGTCCCCTAGTGATATTTGGAAGTTCCTGCTCAAAAACTATGAGGAAAAACGTCATCTCCTGATTGATGTTCTTGATAAAGCACTTAGGATGCTAAGGGTAAAAAGAAGGTGATGACTTACCAAAGTTTTTCTCTAAGTTTGATAACATCGTGGCGGGACTTAGAAGGTCTTTGGGGTGTTCTTGTGAGCAACAAAAAAAATTATTGCATGTGGCAAGAGCGGTTGAGGGGAACAAGCAGGTTGTCAACTCTTATTAGGAATGTGGCCAAAACGAGGAGAGGCGTGAGAAGAAATGATTCGAACGAGTTTGAACAAAATAAGGTATTGTATGATGATGACATTGAAGATAATGTTGAAGTGTTGTATGCGAGGTAAGGGCAAAGCAAAGTTTTCGTGAAAAAGTGCTAAAGATAAGAGTGAAATAGGTCCTTGTTTTCCTTTGCAAAGCAAAAGGGCATTTAAAGATAAGTTGTCCTAAATTGAAAGAGGTTGAGTGCTTTAACTTGTGGAGGCGAGAGGTCACGCCAAACAAGTGCTCAAGCGACAAAATGAATAGAGCGGAACCAAGTAGAGGAAGAAATTATTCTAGAGGTCGAGGAAGAAATCGATACACAAAGGTCTTTGTAAATTTGGTGCAAGATATTGAAGAAGAATCAAGTGAAGAGGATGAAGATGCTGAGGTAAGTAATTATGACATTTTGGTTGTTTCAAAAGAAAAATCTAATAATGATGATGAAATGTTAATATTAGATAGTGGAGCAGAAAAATCCGTGACCGGTTCAACCAAATTATTCAAGGAGAAAAAAAAAGAAGGAAGGATTAAGCATATCAAGTTAGGAAATGGGAAGTTGCAAGATGTTCAATGCACGGGAATGTTAGAATTGTTTGACCTTCAAGGGAAAGCAGTAAACTTGAAGGATGTTTTGTGTGTACCTTCACTAGTCAGAAATTTAATTTCTGTTGCACAGTTAGTAGACATGGATTACACTGTTGTTTTTGACAAGTATCAATGTAAAGTGCTTTTGAATAATGAGATCAAATTTCTTGGAAGAAGATTTGGTAATTTGTTTGCATTGGATAGTGGTTGTTTGCCCGGTGTTAATTCATTTATGATTCGGATATGGACACTTGGCATATGAGGTTATGTCATGTTAATCATAGCACCATAGATACTATGATTAAACAAAAAATAATCAAAGCAAAAATGAAGTTGATGAGCCAAGAATGCGCCTAGGTTGCATGCTAGGAAAACATGCAAGATTGCCTTTTAAAAGGGCAAAAAGAAAAACCAAAGGGGTGTTGGAGCTAGTGCATACTGGATCTCGCGTGGCCCTCTTAATGTTAGAGGAATATCAGGAAAAAGGTATTTCATTACCTTTATTGATGACTTTAGTAGAAAGACAACATGCATGTGTCTTAGAACTAAAGATCAAGCCTTTGAGGCTTATAAATTGTTTGCTGCAGAAGTGGAATTAGAAACAGGAAAAAAGGTGAAATGTATTCGATCTGACCGTGGTGGAGAGTTCATGTCATCTGAGTTTATCAAGTTTTGCAAGGTAAGGGGAATAAAGAGACGGTTTACATGTAGTTTTTCTCCACAAACTAATGGCATTGCTGAAAGGAAAAATAGGACAATTTTAAATGTTGTCGAGCTATGATAAAAACACGGGGCTACCCAATTATTTGTGGGAGGGCTGTCTTAACAAAGTGAAAGTTCAGAATATGTTACCAAATAGAGTCTGTCCGGTGGAATGATCCCGGATGAGCTATGGTCGGGGAGTTAAACCAAACTATGAGACACCGAGAGTTTTTGGTTGTCTAAGCTTTGTTCATGAAATACAGAAGCAACAAAGGTTAAAGTTAGATGATCGAGCAAGAATAGCCTTTCTTGTAGGATATGATCAAGAATCCAAGGCATACCGATTATTTGATCCACAAAGGAAAAAAGATTTTGATCAGTAGAGATGTGACGTTTGGCGAATCTCAATCTTATAAAAACATAAAGTTTTTTCTCTGTTAATCCTAAAGAAAAGGAAGTTCGAGAAATTGAATCTGAACTTTTTATTGATGATGATGATGAGCAGGATGCCAACAAACTCTCCTCTCAACAAGTTGGTGCTGAAGACGCTTGAGATAGTGTGGCGGATACTATAGAAAAGGAGGTAACACGACCAAAAGGTCGGTAGAAGAACTGCAGCTCGGATCTTGCAACAAGAGGCTAATGTTGATCATGAAAGATTTGGAAGAGATAACACAGGTAGAAGTAGGAGAATACAAAGTGAAGCAGCGGTGTAAACCTTATTGAAATCCTTGCCTTCTTTGAATCTTGAAGTACCAAAATCTTATAGAGAAGCTATAAGTGTGGTTGATGCAAAAAATGGAAAATTGCCATGAATGATGAAATTTGGATGCATTTAAGAGAACGAGGGGCGTGTGAGCTTGTAAACTTACACGAAGGTAGACATGCAATGGGGTGTAAATGGATATTTAAAATCAAGCGAGGAGTACAACCTCACTCAATCAAGTATAAAGCTTCGATTAGTATACGAGGGATATACGAGAAGAAGGGAATTGACTATGAGGAAACTTTTTCCCCTATAGTAAAAATGACAAGTATCAGGATGTTGTTAGCAGTAGCAAATGCAAAGAGTATCAGGATGTTGTTGAGCAAGGGAAAGATCAAGTGTGGAAACTTAAAAAGGCTGTATATGGGCTGAGACAGTCACCAAGACAATGGTATATTTGCATGGACTCATATTTAAGGGAACAAGGTTTTATAAAACTAAAGGATGATGGAAATATTTATTTATTTATTTAGGGATGGGAATGAAGTATGCTATATTGCATTATATGTGGATGACAATGTGATGGTTAGTAGCAATCTTGATGTGCTACAAAAATGCAAAGACATTCTCAAGAATCGATTTAAAATGACGGACTTTGGGCGAACTTAAAAGTTTTTAGGAATTGAAGTCTTGAGAGATAGAGACAAAGCAGGTTCTTACTTTGACACAAGGTGAGAATATTGCAGGCATGCTCAAAAGATTCAATATGGAAGATTGTAAGGTGGTAAAAACTCCCATGGTTCCAGGTAACAAACTAACCTTGAATTTGAATGATGACAGGTCAGAAATGGAAAACATTCCATATCAAGAGTTAGTTGGCTGCTTACTATATTTATCTATTTTGCACAAGACCCGATATTTCATTTGCGGTCAATATTCTAAGTAGAATCTTGTCATAACTTTGGAAAGAACGGCTTTGTGGCGACTAAGAGGGTTCTAAGATATTTGAAAGGCTGTAGATTATGGGATACAATTTAATTACGATAACATGGAGTTGCTATCATTGTGATTCAGATTGGGGTGGAGACCACGATGAAAGAAAATCAACCCGGGAATTATTTGCATGCTAGGAGGAGGGCCCATCTCATGGAAATGGAAACAAAAGGCAATATAACTTGTCATCAGAAGGCGAGAATATCAAATTTACAACCCTTTTTGCTAAGGAAATAGTATGGAGTGAAAGGTTGCTACAAGAAATAGGTATAGAGCAAAAGAAAACCTTTGAAATTGCTTTCTCGACGGTCCTGGTTGCATAGGAATGACGAAAAATCCAATACAACATGAAAGGACCAAGCATATCGATTTTGGAGATGCATTTCATAAAGGGATTTAGTGAAGAAAAGAATCATTGAAGCGCAATATGTTCAAACCGAAATGCGATTGGCAGATATTTTGACAAAGGCTTTGACAGAGTTAAAATTTAGTAGACTGAGACATATGATCAGTTGCAAGGAAAAATAACATGAAGGGAAAGTGTTAAATGGTGTCATGTTATTTGGGAGACCTATGAGAAGCAGTGGCAGTAGGTCAAAGTCAAAGTCAAAGTCAAAGTCAAAGTGGCGGGCACCCCCTACCGGGTGTTCTTTGGGCTCGCTAGAAAACACGCAGAACACCCCCGCCCGCCACTTAGGGTTTGCGTTGACCGATCAAAGTCAAAGTCAACTAGGGCCGAATTTTAAGGAAGGCAAGTCTATCTACTCCTGATTTTTAGGCAAGTTGAAGAACTTTCTATATGAAGGGGATGAACAATTTGACAAGTGGATGCACCCGGATTGGAAGGTAAATATGGAGATAAATACTGGAGTAAGGCATAGACAAGGGGGCTTGCAGGTCGAAATATGAAGCAGGAGATTGTTTAAGCGCCTGATTGATCTTGTTGTCAGTGTATTGAGTATCAGTTTATTGAATACATTATTTTCAAATTCTAACAGCTGCTATCTTCGGTTTCCCAAGACCATTGAATGAAGACGCGGGAGAAAAGGATATTGCTATCAAGGAATACGTTAAAGAGAAGGCAATATGAGAGTAGAAAGTCACGTACAAGGGATGCAGCCAAGATGATGATACAATAAAAATGCAATATTGTAGCCAATTGCTGATTGATGACAACTATATGTTCCTTAAGGTGAAGACATTGAACTTATACAAGATGTTGATTGAGGCCTTGAAGATGCACATTTGTGGAGGTGATAATTTGGAGCCTCAATCCATTAATATAGATAGTTGCATACCTCTAAGGTGAGCGCAATTAGATCACTATAAAGAGATTGGATGTTGACTATAGATTCTGGCCTGGCTAGTTCCTTGTAGATGAGTACACAACGATGGCAGTAGCAAACAGTGGATCATCACATGATCACCTTAGGGCCATTGATAAGGCAAGGCACATCCAAGAAATGGCTGACATTGGTGTTGATTCTGCTGCTATTGCAAGAGCAAGAGGTATGAATGAAGCATTCTTTACAAGCCAGCATGGCTAAGGTATGTTGAGTGAGTTTGAAAATTCTTCATTTGGAATTTGAAGCTAATATTTGAGCTCTTGCATGCCACTAAACCAAACCCAAGACTTGAAGATGATACACTTGTTGATGTAGTTGCAAACATGACTGAGAGGGTAAATGTTATACTACATCAAATTTGGACCGCTCTAGTTTTGTTCGAGATGTAATGAATGATTTTTATGGGGATGTTGATAATGACAAGGCAATTGAGAAGTAAGTGAAAATATTTTTCCAAACAGAGTTATAAACAATTTTATTGGTCGTATAACTTGTATACCTATATCAAAGGATCCAATTTTCTTGTAGGAAATTTGAAAGGTTGTTGTTTAGTGTTATTTGACTTTACCAGTCTTTCAAAGTTTTAAACAAAACAAATCTAGAAAATAACAATAGCAGTATTGATCAGCAGGATTATTTAATAGTATTGAGATAGACATTTGGAATAGAAATTAGCATTCAAAAGCATTTACAACGAATGATAAAGATAAGATAAATTGAATAATTGATTTTCCAAAGAGTTGTTTTTATTCAAGATGTCTAAGGGGGTTGTTAGGTTTTTCCATTCAGAATGCTTAAAAGGCTATTGCATCAAGAGCCAAGATAGCATAGGCAACAATAGCATAGGTAGTTAGATGTTATAGACAAATAGCAGGTGGGCTGGCTTAGGGAAAAAAGGCTTGATCATGGGACACTCATACTTCAAACTTGATCTGGTCATTCTAGGACATATTTATCGAGCAATGAATGCCTAATCCATTTTTTGTTGGAACTAATCAATCAAATTGCTTCTATCAGCAGGAGTCATCAAGCAGTTCTTTAAAGTGAAAAACTTATTGCTTCATTGTTAATAAAGGAGGCAGATTCCTTCCATTTCCTTTCTTATGGGGATGGGTATTTTAGAACCTTACTTAGATTGGCAGGTCCAAATCATAGGGAATTGGAAGAACAACAGACAGTTGGAGAGCTTGTAGGTTTGAAAAACTTAAAGCTGAGATTCAATTCAAGGGAGAAAGGAAATGGTGATCTACTTATTCCAAATGTGCGGATCTTTTACTCAACAATCATGTCCAATGACAGAAAAAGGGAACATGCATGGTCATGAATACATAATTGGAGATGAATTGCACAAGAGATTGAAGAGTTTTTGGCAAAAGCAGACTGAATTGATCAAAAATTTGGTGGGATCTGGCTAAGCTTGATTGTGGTTGTCTAGCAACAGAATAGGAAAGAAAGTGAGGGGACTCTTTAGACATGATGGCATTTGAGCGCAAGGAGTCGTGAAGCGAACAAGTTTCCTGCATGATGCCAGAGTCACACGTGTGCCGCAAAGGGCGACCCCAGCCTGTGTAGGGTGGCCTGGAAGGCCACAATAGTAGGGGCCCAGTCCTATATGGACTGGTGAGGGGCCACATGATGGTGCACCCCCCCTCCCCCGGCACACACGAGCGCATCCAAAACACCCTTAGCTTAATAACTTTTTGTGTTCGAATTTTTGCACAATAGCTAGGATCAATGGATAGTGCGCATCTTTAGGAAGCCAAATAAACCTTTCTATTCCACTTTTGGCTTTCTATCGAAAAACTACAGACATTTTTCCCTTACAAGAGCATGATACATAAAGACCATACCCCAAATATACAAGTGGGAAGAGGGGGAAAGGGGGGAGGGGGGTGTGGAAGTGTTAATAAATTCACTTCCCCCTTTTTCTTCCCTTTTTTTTTCACAAATTTTAAACATGACAATGTAGGGTATCAATTATGTTGCAAGATGCAAGAACAATATTATTCAATGCAAGTTGTATATGGCAATGCCTTATTTTTTTAGTTGTCCAAGATGATGTGGTAAGATATAGCCCACCCTTGCATAGTATTTGAACTAATGGTATATATCAATACATAAAAATTGTTATGGGTTTTTGTCTTTACTGACAAGAAGAAACAGACATGTCTAGGACTTGAGTTCATGTGGCCTAGTGCACGTGAAGCCACGATTCCATAGACTGCTTGTTTGATGGCCGACCAATTACGGGCCACAAGGTCAAGATATTAGTATTTGTGGGCTTTGAAGTTCTTTTTATTAGCACCTTTGCCTACCAGAGTGTTCATTTTGCTTTAACCCATAACACTTATTGGACTTTGATGTGCAAGTTTAGCTAGTGGGTTCTTGCTTGAAACTTCTATTTTCAAGTGTTTTCAGTATCCCCATATTTTCTTTATTTTCGTTGTGAAATGAAGAAATCAATTGTATTTCCTCTTGTTTATCATGATTTCATATTTAAGTTCAGTGTTCATTTATCCCTTCCTTCATCCAATATTGTTTCTAAGTATAGTCCCATTTTAAATTCAATTTCAGATATTGCTTCAACAATATCTTTTGCTGAAGATCAGGCAATTTAAATATTCAGAATTGGTTGCTATATTAGTAAGACTTGGCATGTGCTCCTCCTTCATGACTATAGAATTGATATGTACATTGTCCATTCCTTGTATATAATATCATTGTAAGTATCATTAAATACATTTATAAGCACATATGTGATTTTTTTTTTCTTTTATCCTTTCTACCCTACCATTGTTATTATGTGTTGCTTACCTCACTTGCATTTGGAGCACATTATAGTGAATAAATACCATATATCTTAATCACTAGTGAATCTAACGAACTCACAACGACATGGGTCTTGGTTCGGGAAATTTTTTAAGCATAAACGACACATTTCCTGTTGGATCTAGCCCAGCCTATCAGCTATATCCTTGCACTCCATTTCGACTAGAAGTAACTAGAACAATTGTTATTTCTAAACTGTAGGAAATTTTCCAGCTATTTCTAAACTGTAGTATGAATTTTCAAATTCACACGGTATGTCACATGGGTTCCGGGGAATTTCCCGAACCAAGATAGGGGTGGTTGAGAGGGGTGGTTGAACTAATGGAACTTGAATGTATGAAAATTATCCCATAGTTATAATATAAAAAAATGGAATGCTTTTTAGTCAAAGGTTATAATTAAGGACATAATTTATAACATATCATGTCAAAGAAAATTCTATTATTGAAAAAGGCTACAAGTGGAAGTAGCATGTGGAACTCAATCTTTGAACCTCATTAGATTAGGAACGTGAAACACATCTTCCCTTTTCCACATTATTATTAAAACTAAAGTAACATATCTCCCTATTTTAAAAAAGAGTCATATATGAACTTTCCTAAGTAACTCTCATTCAACATATCTTCCCTTTTCATATTATTATTAAACTAAAGTAGCATATCTCCCTTGGTGATTTATCCATAATTGTCCTAATATATTTTAACAAGGTGCTGCGCACGGAGGGTTGCCCTCCATGTATGGAGGGTGAAGTGGCTTAAATCATAATTCAAAGTTTTTGACAGTCATTTCAAAACCATAACCTTGAACATTTAGAATAAAATCTATTTATATTTGCTTAATATTCGATCACGTCACAGTAAAGTTCCATTTGGAAGCCTTCTCTGACTATATTTGTTCTGTCTATACATAAAGAACTCGGGGACTCATTTTCTGGCTATACAGATAGAAATCATAAATGCTTATCTTACAAGTAATAACAAAGAACCTCAGCTCAAAACAAGTTGCTTCTTAGCGTCCATTTCTACTCCATGGTACATTTTCTGTGGCTTGCAGAAAAAATTCAGTTGAAAGCTCAGTAATAATGTCATAAATACGCTTTGCATGCTAGGCTTTTGAGCGAGTGACATCTCGTCAAGTATGTGAAGACAACTTATGCTAAATGTTAAATATGAAAGACAAACTTGATCAACGCAGCTGGAAAACGAGTTGTTTAGTGGCATTGAGACACCAGGGAGCAGATCAAGTTGTTGTTGTTTATTTTTTTTTTTATTTTTATTTTTTTTGAGGTAAGGTATTTTTATATTCATAGAGATAACTTACATAATCATAGTGTATACCATCAGTAGTATACTATTTAGCATAATGACATATGCACATTCCTCATAAGAGGAAATGTGAACAAAAGGTAAACAGAAAAAGATGATATAAGTCTGGTACTTAGTTCTTCCTGCAAAATATGTTCAGATTCTTGAATAGCTCCCTTCTACTGTGCATCAATCAGATCTTGCATGGTTAAATCCAATACTCTATTCCTGCCAAATATGTTCAGCAGCATGTCGACTTTTCCAACAGGGTAATTGGTGAAGTCCAACAGCAGAAGAACATGGGCTTCCCTCTTTTGCTGCCATTTGTGATAGAGGTTCATGAAAAAAGGTCTCAGGTTATTATGAGTCCATGCCTCAGGTCTTTTGAGGATCTTTTTAAGTGCAGCAGCATGAATCATCTCCTGTTTTAACTGTATGAAGATGTCTTCTTCTTCAATCCTTGGCAGGTTCGAGTCTTCACTGTCTGAATCCTCAGCAACTCCCATTCCCCTGTCCAAAGCTCCATATCTATTCAGCCTCCTCATTGCATTTGTGCAAAATATCATCACCAATGGTTAGATTTAGAGCAAAAAATTCATGAAATCCTTGAAGTATACCAAAGGCATTCCATCCTGTATCATAGTTCTTTCCTTTCAAGGATTTATGAGCCACAGCTGTGTCATTTAGTTCTGATAGGAAAGCTTGTTTGAGCCAAATCAAGTTAGGATTTTTATCTTGAATAGCAACTCTGTTTCTATGATCTTGTGTTACTCAATAATCTGTTATCTGTGTTTAAAAATTCCATAAGACCACCTTCCCCAATTGATCCTTTATTGACCTGAGCAGCCCAATTCCAAAATTCTGCTATGACCATGCACTGGAAGACATGATTAGAAGTTTCTACCTTCCCACACCCCATCAGGCACACCTGTGAGATGGCTGGATCAAATTTGGATCTTCTCCAGTTTGTCACTAATCCTTGGTGGATGATAAGCCAGCTGAAAGTTTTTATCTTGTTTGCAGTATAGTTTTTTCCATCCTTTTTTATATATTGCAGCTAAGTCTGCCTCACTGCAATTCCATAATAGGGAGGCTCTTGACTCTTTATGCTTAATTAGAGCCTTGTATATTTCTTTAAATGAATAGATTTCCTTACCTTTCAAAGTCCATTGACTGTAGTTACTAGCCAATTCCTCAAAATGTTTGACTTTACCCATCACTGTATTATAGATTTTTCTATCCAGATTTGATCTTTTAGTTATTCTAGCTATTTCAGTCCAAGATTTCCATCCAGCTGCTTCATCTTTAAGATCCCCAATCTGCCTAATCCCTGCCTGATGCCACTGCATGTACTTCTGAGGATGTTTACATGCCAAACATTCATTGGCACTGTCAAGTATCCCTGGATGCCAAAAGAAATTCAGCTCTCGAGATTTAGCATCAATGCATGGAGATCTATAGTAGAGGGAGGCTAAGTTCTATGCCTCAAGCATTCGTCTAAGAATATTAGAAGTATTTGGACAAGGAGTGAATTGGAAAAAAGCAGAATCAGGTAATTGGTGCTTAAGATTGTGACTTCCAACCGGATAGGATTGCTGAACCCAATATCTAATTAGGTTTTGAGCTGGTGAGGGTGAGTTATTATGGATAGCTCTCCATATCATCTTTGCTGCTAGTGCCTGTGCTTGAACAAATAGGTCCTTGCATCCTAGCCCCCTTTTCTGTCTTGTCTTGATCAAATCCTCCCATGCAACTTTGTGTGTGCCCTGCCAAATAAACTTTCTAATTGCTGCTTCAATCTTGGCATATGAGGCTCTATCTCCTATAATTGCTGAGGAGAAATAGACGTGGGTACTTCCAATTACTGCATTAGCTATTTGGACTCTACCAGCCAGGGATAAAGAGGAGGAGTATGAACCAAGTTTCATTTTGATCCTACCCACAATTGGTTTCCACAGGCCTTTGAGTGAAGAATTCAAGGCTAGGGGGATCCCTAAAATAACTGTTGCAGCCTCCTTATTCAGAATTTTAATACCTTGTAGAGATCCTTCATGAGAGTCCAAGATTATGGCATTTTACTTTTATTCAGAGTCACCCCTGATATTTTGCCAAACTTCTCCATGGCAGTCAAGAAGTTTGACAAGCTCACCTTATCCCTCTTCAAAAACACAAAAGTATCATCGGCATATTGCATAATAGAGAAACAACCCTCTCCTCCTGGTAATTGTAGACCTTGGATATCCCCTTTTTCTTGCATGTGCATCACCAATTTTGTCAGCACTTCAGCTACAATTAGGAATAAGTAAGGGGCAAGTGGGCAGCCTTGCCTTACTCCTCTGCTATATGGAAAATGATCCGAGGAAGATCCATTAATTATCAGAGCAGAAGTTGTTGTTGTGTTGAAGCCAAATACTTTCTGATAAACCATCTGAGAAAACCCAAGGTGTGCCATTGCTTTCTCTAAGAATTGCCAGCTTATTGTATCATATGCTCTTCTAAAATCAAGCTTGAGTAGCATACAATCCTGTTTGGATAACTTGTTCCAATGTAATCCTTCAGCAGCTCCAATGTAGTTATCCAAAATGTTTCTTTGGGGCAGGAAAGCTGACTGACAAGTGTTAATGACTCTGATCAAGCTCGGCTTCAGTCTGTTTGCTAGTATCTTAGCTAACACTTTATATGTGGTGTTAGTAAGTGAAATTGGCCTCCAATCCTCAATATTGACTGGGCAGCTGACTTTTGGTATGAGGGTGATTTGTCCAGCATTAATTGCAGGGTGTAAATATTTAGCTTGTCATGCTCCCTGGATGAAAGTTATAATGTCATCTTTCATGTTTTTCCAGAATTCCAGATAAAACTCAGGCTGAAATCCATCTGGACCTGGACTTTTCCCATGTGCCATAGATTGAAATGTCTCTTTGATTTCCTTTTCACCAGGAATTTCCAACAGATCTTTATCCTCTATTTCTGACCCTTTAGGGATTTCAGCAAAAAACTCATCAATCATCTTACCATCCACCTCATACTTAGAAAACAAATCCCTGTATTCCTTATGGAAGAATTCCTTTATCTCTTTCTGTGTGGTTAGAGAATTCCCATTCACATCTGTAACTTGTACAATTCCATTGTTCAGAATTCTGTTCTTGGCTGTCCTATAGAAAAAAGCAGACCCTGCATCATCCACTTATGAGGTTTTCCTTCGTTTCACCGAATAGAAGGAAAACAAGGTTCTAGAACTACTAGACAGTTAGCAGTTAGTTACTTTTGTCATTTTCTAGTGCTCTATTTAGGAGCTTGGACGTCCCTTTCTTTCTCCATCAGCTCTCATACATCTCCTCTCTTCTCCCTACGGTTTGGCCATATTTCTTGTTTCACGTTGCTTCTGAGTCTGGGTAGTTATTTCCGGTCCATCCACGCTTCACACTGCGTGTTATGGCCCCAAAAGCTGGTGGGTTAAAGTTCAGGAAGAGCCATGCATCCGATTCTTGTGAGCAGGTTCCGGCTTGGCTTAAAGCCATGGAAGACAAATTGGCAACGAAGTTTGACAATCTGAGTGGCCTTCTGGAAAGCAGGTTGCAGGCTAAGATTGATGATCTGGGTAGCACAAAGGCAGAAATTCTTGCGGCCCTGGAGTCCAAGGCTTCATCTCTGCAGGAAGAGTTCCAGCAGAGGAGCAAGAGAGCAAGAGCCCCTCTCTTGAAATATCAGGAAAATATGAAACTGTATGATTGTTTGAATGAGTTGGAAGACTGTTTTCTGGATTTGGAGAGCCACTTGCAGTCGCATGGATCCCTGGACGCAACAGCCAAAGATATCATTTCTAAGAAGAAAAAGATAATCTGCATCAGGGATAGGGAAGGGCCAAGAATTGCAGAGTTCTATGAAATGGGGGATTTTACCCTTTTTGATTTGAAGAACAGCCCAAAAATAGGGTTCGATGGATCTGTGGTCACTCTTTCTTAATCTTTGGCAAGGGGGCCAGACATATCCGGTGATTTGCTATAATCTAACCCATTCTAATAGGTTTTGTCTGCTTTTTTCATCTCTGTTCTCATTTAAGCTACGTAAGAGCTTTCAGATTTCCTGTATTTCGGATTTGCAGAGGATTTAACCCTGTTGATTTGGGAGTCTACCCAAAATGGGGCTTTAAGAATCTGTGTTCTTTTTCATTGTGTTGCTGTAGTTGGATGGAATAAAGTTGTTTCGGCTCTGGAAATGGTTTGGTTCTCAGCTTTTTTTTCTTCGATCTTTCTTACTGTCAATCATTCTGTCCCCGGTTTGGCTGTATATTGTTAATGTCCTGTGGTTTATTCTTGATCTACCTTGGCAGCGGGCGATGAATGGCTCGGAATCATTAGCAAAGAGCCAGCCAAATCCAGGAACCTGTAATAAATCAAGCCCTATTTTTCGTGGCCCATCTGCGCCTTTTCTCTTTCTGACCTCATCTAACCTACCTAAGGGCTGCATGGGTTCTGCTATTTCGGATTTGCAGACTGGGAACTCCGGATTCAAGCGGGTTAGATGCCGGGATTGTGGGCCGGATCTTCAGACCTGTGCAAAGACCTAACTTTCCTGTTTTGGTTTTTTCTTTCGTAAGTTTCTTTGTTTGCTTTAACTAACCCTAACGTTTTCTTGCCTTCATATTTTAAGACTCATTGAATCCATATGTTATGTTAATAATTTGAAGATAGGTTAATAATTCAATTAACCCTAACGATTTTCTTGCCTTCATATGTTATTACATTTTTTACATTCTCATATCTTATTCACTATTTACATATACTTTCATCCATTGCATTCTATCATGTCACATTATATATTTCACATTTTACACATTCATACTTATATCTAGATTACTTATTATATAATGGCATGAACGGGCATTTAAATCAATGCAAGTGATCTAACGGGATGTGGCCATTATTTGGCAAGTGCTTTATGGACCGTTATAATGGGTTTACTGTTGGTAGTATAAGATCATGGCTCGAACGGTGTTTTTCATGTCTTCATATGGTTGCTTGTTGTGTGGAAGTAGGCAGTATGGTTTGTTTCACTTTGAGCGTTGTGTCTCCCAACCTTATGTCCAAATTGCATCTAGGGTATTTTTTGCCCATTTCTCTATACCATTCTTGATCATGTGTTCATGTTCACTAAGAGTTCGTTTCCTTTGGGATTTCTGATAAGTATGTGGCTTTCTGTGGTACCCTATGTTTTAGGCATCCTCCATTGCTTATGAACAACTGCTAGCTGATTGCGCTGGGCCCGAGCTTAATGGATCGCATTGGTCTGCCTCTTCTTCAGCATTCTTATCTGTGTTTGCCCATAGTAGTTCTAGACATGAGGTTTTCCTTCGTTTCATCGAATAGAAGGAAAACAAGGTTCTAGAACTACTAGGCAGTTAGCACTTTTGTCATTTTCTAGTGCTCTATTTAGGAGCTTGGACGTCCCTTTCTTTCTCCATCAGCTCTCATACATCTCCTCTCTTCTCCCTACGGTTTGGCCCCCCATAGCCCTTCTCCTTCTTTTTTGTGAACTAACACTTTGTTGAAGGCTTGGTGCCTAGTTTGAGGCCTAGTGCCTAGTTGGAGGCCTTGTGCCTGGTTGAGGCCGGTGTGCCTAGTGGAGGGCTTGGTGCCTAGTTGGAAGCCTTGGTGGCTGGTGGCCTTGGTGGCTTTTTGTTTCATTTTTCTTGTGTTTGCAGGAAATAGTTCGTGTGTGCTTTTCCTTTAGCAGGGCTTTTGGACGAAAGGTTTCGGTTTTGGACTTAAGATTGAGACCATTAGAGAAGGAAGCGCAAGCATGTTTCGTCTTTGGCAACATCATTGCTTTATTGTATTTTTTACCCGACAAGGCTGGTCAGCATGAGGATACAAAGATCTATTATGTTTTTGGACCTAGCATTGGTTAGTGATCCCATTATTGTCAGGGTTTTTCCTCGAAAACCCGAAAGGGCGAGGTTTTTTAATCCCGGCCATAATGGTTTCACTAGCTTGCTATCAGTATGTACTTGTTTTGGTTATCAAGGAGATGCCCGGGAATAAGTTTCAGCATTCTTGTCTGTGTTTGCCCATAGTAGTTCTAGAACATTAATATACTTGCACTTACTTCTCACTGCCAAACTCTTTGCCTCTGCTTCCTCTATTTGTTTAACTTTAATCTCCAACTCTGATTCCTTATCCTGCCAAGTCTGGTTGTCTTTGTCTTGGAATAGCTGTCTCCTGATTTCCCTCATGGCCTCATACACTTCCTGTTTTTCTTTCTTCCTCTTTAGATTCCATTGTTTTCCCCATTCCTTGATCCAGCATTTAATCTTCTTCATTTTTTTAACAAATGAGTTCATGGATTCTGTGAGGGGGACTCTGGGGAGCTGTTTATAGAATTCTAGAAATTCCTCACAGAATTGTTTGTTATGTAACAATCCTGTGTTAAACTTGAATGAAGTATTTATTCCCCATTTCTGAGAGGATACCACATTTCCCAAAAATTGGGGATAATGGTCCGAGATTGAATTCCCCACATCACATGATGTGAAGAGATTGTCCCAATCCTGCAAGTCATTATTACACAAATAGAATCTGTCTAGCAGACAGTATGTCCTTTGATCTCCCTTCCTTTTATTGCTCCAAGAATATTGATAAGAGGAAGAAGGGGGGATATAGATAAAATTAGTCATCAACTTGTCCCATGCCAATCTTTCTCCCTTGGACATATTGATCTGTTTCCCCAGTTTTTGATCCCAGACTGGGGTGTTGTTAAAGTCACCTGCCATGAGCCAATTCTTGATGTGATGAGCTTGGATCCATGTGTTTATTTGCTTCCACTGTTCCTCTCTTTCAGCAGGACCTGTTGAAGCATATACATTGATTATTCCAATGATATTCTTCCCTTTTTTCAAAACTGCCATAGTCCATCTTCCACTACTATGTTTATATCTTTCCAAGCAGTCAAATCCTTTCCAAACCATGCAAATCCCTCCTTTTGTACCATCTGCTGGAGCCCATATCGAATCCCCATTTGGTATGATCCATTTCCCCAAGTTTGATGCTTCAAATTCGGGTAATCTGTGTTCCTGTAGCAGTATAATATCTGATTTCATGTCTCTTAGAGCAATTAAAGCCCTTTTCCTTTTCAGAGGACCTTTGATTCCTCTCAAATTCCATGTTGTGATCCTCATTGAGCAAAAAGTTTCTTTCTGCCTTGGCTCCTTAGGTTCAGAGCTGGACTATTTTCTGAGAAATGTACCACTTTGGATCCTTTTTTCTTGGTGTGAGGAGTGTAGAACTTATCACCATCCATCTCCAGTCCCTTGATGTGTTGATTTCCATTGATTTCAGCCAAAATCTCTCTAGATGGGCTTACTGGCCTATTGCTTTGATCATGTTCAATTACCAGGCCATCTATTATGATTTTATCCTTTGGACTTAATGGTCTATTCTGTTGAATTCCCAGGCCATCTATCCAAGGTTGCCCAGGTGGACTTGTTGGTCTATTCCCATTGGTTCCCAGGCTGTGACGTCCCCTACTCGTATATGATGCCCGCACCGTATACAAACAGGAGTTCATCCCCCATACCAGCTCCATTGCTGATACAGGGCCCTCCACATATCACTGTGACCGTCTGAAGTCCCCAGTGGGAAGAATGAAGGGGTCATTTTACCCCGTCTCCCTCAGGGCCTACCTAGCTGCGGAAGCGTAAACATACACGTCAGTAACATACATCACATATCCACCTCGAAGGGTGGCACATCAACATCTGCATAGACACAGATCAGCACAATACAAGTGGGATCCTACCCAAGTCTCAGACACAGGGATGGACTGACAAGCTTGGGTCTCCGTGAGTTCGCTGTGCACGGAATCATGACAATGGAATTGGTGGCATAAGAACATGGCATTGGGTTGTCCACACCATCGCCCCCCCCGTGCACACTTTGCGAGTAGGTTGAAAAGTGTTGGAACCCGGATCAGTAGGCCCGGGTGCATAGCCAAAGGGGCTACTCCTCGGTTACATCTCCCCAGCCCGATGGGGCGGTAGGGATCACTCCCACCCGAGGTCTACATGTGACCCAAGGTGACTAGAGGGCCACCGCCCTTATTCGACTTAACCCACCGGAAGGTGAACCCCACCCCACCGGTGTCGAGCCCATGCCTTGCCCACACTCGGTGGCAAGCCGGTGAGACCTAGTCACTCTGGATCCCCCAGGGCCTTACACACCGGAGGGATCGGTCAAGGGTCGTAACACCTAACCTCGCTTCGAGCGATGCCCGGGTCCCTTCACCCACAACCAGGTGTGGTTCTTGTGCACAGGCCGAATTCTAGTAATGCACTAAGAGGGCTAACTAGGAGCATCATCTACTTAAGCTTTAAGTCTCTACCCCCCTTCCCAATACAATGAGTTCACAGAATCCATCCGTCCATCATATCAACATAATAAATAATAAAGAACTAATCTATCTCATAGAGTTAGGTTCTTTAGTTAAGTCAATCTCGGGATCTACTTGGCTGTTAGGGGTGATCTAATAGGCTAAACCTACTGATTCGAAGGCTAGAGTAAGGTTTATGCTATTTGATCGACCAAATACCTGATCCCTGGTTCACTCCTCTTGATCCGAAGGCGTCCATGTCCTTGTTCTGCTTCGGAATGCGGTCGGAGGGATGATCTGACTAGCTGGGGCGCACAGGCAGATCGTGGGAGTCGGAATTGACTCCTCAGGCGCGCGAATCGGAGCTCGGAAGGTCTGTGGCCGAAAAGGGAATGTTAGGGTTTGATGCCTTATGTAGGCTATCAGTTAGGTTTTAGGGTTTCCATGACCCTTGGTCTACCTTTAATGGGTTAAAGGTCTAAAGGTGCGCAGATTGCTAAGTGGCGCACCATTGCAAGTTGCCCCCTAGGGCGCCCTTTGCTTAGGTATGTGTCGGCGACACGCCGACTAGACGGGCGCGGTACGCGGCGCTGTGGCCGGCGCAAGATGCGGTATACGCCTTGAGACCGTGATATCGCATCGAACGCCACATTCTCCCCACCTTGAATTGATGTCGCCGCAAAGATCGCGGGTTCTCCCCACCTTGGGATCTGCTTATCCTGCAATCAACCTCATGCATACGATATACTTATTATTACATTTATACATTTAATAGAATTACCTTAAGGTAATTTTTTACAGGACGTTATTGAACTATTATTCAATCAAATGCTTAATTATTCGCATGTTATTACAACGATTACTCAAATTTTATTATATATACTATTATTCTTCGAGGTACTTCTTTATTCCTTGCAACACTTTAGACAAGATTGTGTTGCAAGTCTTCGTAGTCCGACCTCCTAGCCCTCCGGAGCGCTCCGATTGGCCTGCAGGTCACACTACGTTAGTACCATATTTAATTATTTATAAAGTTTTGGTTATATGGTGACCACCCCACCTATCTACATGGATGCATGGCTAATCTCCGGCATTAGGAAGAGGGTGATTCTTCCATTATGGCCGTGGCAGACAGTGCCTATATGCCTATATGCCACTCATGCCTACACCTTTAGTTGCCCAATGGAGGATAGGTCCTTCGTATATGGGGCGTGAAGGCCGATTACTCCTATCAAAACATATATGGGGCTAGAGGTGCTTTTCCTATCAATGCATTCCTTAATGACCTCCTTTCTTCGAGGTCGTCTACTTCCGTGGGGGACAGTAGACTTTCCAAGCGCACCGCCGTCATGCCTACATTGACATTACACCCCGCCCTAGAGATCACCGTAGTAATCTCATCATCGTTTACAACGCATGCAACCCTTACCTCATAGGTTGCATGCGTGGATTATACCTAACTAGGCAAGTTGTTAATCTACACAAATCGACATGCCCGAGCCGATTTCTTGAGGAGATGTTTTGCCGCCCCATTGCTCCATAAACCGTGGGTACTTTTTTCCGGTCTCTTTTAAGTACCCATGTTGCGTCTTCCACCGGCAAGTGCTTCCACTTGACCAAGTATTGGAGGAACTCCGATCTCCTTGTTTTCTTGAATGCTTTATCAAGAATTATCTCCGGAACTATTTCCAACCGCTGCTCCTCTGTCATTTCCAACATCGTTGGGGTGTCCAGATTTCATCGGGTTGGGAGTGTGCTTCTTCAAAAAACTCACGTGGAAGACTTTGTGGATCTTTAAGTGTCTTTGGCAAGTCTAATCAGAGGGATTGGTTACCCACTCTCTTGACTATTTTGAATGGTCCAGCCCACCTTGGAGCAAGTTTCTTGCAATTCCTCGGCGCGAGCCAGCCGCTTCACCTTGATCTTGAGCCACACATTGTCGCCAACTTCAAACCGCCGACTATTCGATGCTTGTCGGCGATGCTCTTTTGACGACTCCTTTGCTGCTAGGAGATATCCCCGTACTTCTTCTACGAAGCCGCGATGTCGCCAAAGATTTGTTGGGAGACTTCCACTTTTGACACGGGATTGTGCCAAGTGTCCGAGTTAGGCATTGGTAGCCGAAGTTGATCATGAACGGTGACATTTGGGATGATTCTTGCTTGGTGCTATTATACGCAAACTCCACCAAGTGAATAAATTCCTCCCACATACCTTGCTTGTTCCGGACATAGTTTCGAGCATGTCTTTCGTAATTCTATTGACACGCTCTGTTTGCCCATCCGTCTGCGTGGATGATAGGTCGTGCTCATGGATAGCTTCGTTCCAATCGTTGTGAAGAGATCCCGCGGTAAGCCGATGAACTTCGGATCTCTCGCCGGAGATAATTTCCCTTGGCATGCCATGAAGTCTGAAAATCTCTTTGGTGAAGAGTTTTGCCGCGTGTCCATAGCCGTGTCCGTGGTCCCGCAAGGCACAAAATGGGCCATCTTCGACAACTTGTCGACTACCACCATCAAAGCATCCTTATCTCTTTACCGTTCTTGGCAATCCTGTTATAAAATCCATATCGACGACCTCCCACTTAGCGTTTGGTACCGCTAATGGTTCCAAAGCACCTGGAATCGGGTTGTTCTCGCCTTCGCTTTCGGGCATAGTCGACACTCCTTGATGTGGCGAGCTATCCGCTTTCTTCATTCCCGGCCAATAGTAGCTGCTACGCACTTTGAAATATGTCTTCACGAATCCTCGCATGGCCAGCTATTGGGTTGTTGTGGGTGTCGTGGAGGATCAACTTTCTTACTCCGGATGATTCCTAAGACGCACAACTTGTTCTTATAGTATAGGAGGTTACCTTCCTTTTTAAAGTTTTTTTGAAGGTTTCCCTCTCCTTGTCCGTTCTCGCTTCCTTGGACAAGCTTGCCCATACTTCTTTGAAGTCTTCATCCGTTGGCAAGGTTTCTTCTATCTTTTTTCCCAAATCGCTGAAGAGCGCCGAGATTGCATTGCAAGGTGCACTCACGGTTGTCGGTGGATGTCTTGAAAGCGATCCGCTACCACATTAAGCTTCCGGGTTTGTAGAGTATCTCAAAGTCGTACTCCTCAAGAAATTCCATCCACCTTTCTCGGGCTTCAGTTGAGATGTGGTTGCGTGAATATGTATTGGAGGCTCGGTGATCGGTGTCCAACTGGAATTTCCTCCCTAAGAGGTAATGCCTCCGTGATTCTCAATGCCCGATTAACCGCTAGCAGCTCTTGATCATGCTGCCGGGTAACGCTGGCGTCAAGGCCGTTCATTTTCCTTGAGTCATGCGCTATTACCCGCTTCTTCTTGCATCAGCAGCGCACTGTGGCTATCTTGCTTGCATCCGTTGCCACTAACTTATCCTTCTCCGGTCGGCAGGGTCAAGACGGGCGGTTGTTAAGGCTTCCTTCAACAACTCAAATCCCGCTTGGGCCTTCTTGAGCCAATGGTGCGCCTAATTTTGACTTTTCTCGCCTTTGTTAAGTCCGTCGATTGGGGCTGCTATCTTTGTGAAGTTCTTCACGAACTTCTGTAATACCGCTAGGCCAAGGAAACCGACCTCGTGGACGTTCTTTGGTGCCGCCATTGGATTCTTGCTTCAATTTTGGCGGGTCTGCCGAGATTCCTTCGCTGAAATCACATGACCGAGGTATTCCACCTTCTCTCGTTGATGGCGGCGACACTTCGACAACTTGGCATACAACCGATGCCTCCTCAACTTCTCGAGCACCTTCCTCGACGCGGCCGAGCATGCTCTTTTGAATGGATTTATCAGACACTGAGAATCGTCGTCGAAGAATACTATGACAAAGGTGTCTAAGTATTCTCGGAAGATGTCGTTCATGAGTCTCATGAACGAAGCCGGGCGTTGGATAGTCCAAATGGCATTACGGTGAACTCATAATGCCCATACCGGGTCCCGAAAGCCGCTTTTGTGGATGTCCTCCTCTTTTATTCTCGATCCGGTGATAACCTGACTTTTAGGCTTCCATTTTGGAGAAGACCTTTGCCCTTGGAGCTGATCCATCAAGTCGCCCCGATCCGGGAAGTGCGTGCATTTGTTCTTGATGGTGTGCTTGTTCAACTGTCTGCGTAATCTATGCACATCCTCAAGCTTCCATCCTTCTTCTTGACAAAGAGGATGGGTGCCCCAAATGGTGAGACACTAGGCCCGGGATGAAGCCTAGATTGAGCAATTCTTGTAGCCGCTTCTTGACTCCGGTGAGTTCATGTGTGGTCATTCTATATGGGGCCTTGCTCGTCGGCTTGGTCCCTAGCTCGAGTGCTATCTCACACTCTACTCCCCTGTAAGGAGGAAGTTTCTCGATCTCATCTGGAAAGATATCGTGGAACTCCGTAATCAAGTTGGCGATTGGCTTGGGTAACTTGCCGAGCGCCTTGTCTTCCTTGCTTTCTTCCGACTCTTGTTCCTCAATCTCGAGTTTGAAGATGTATGCTACCTTCTCGCTCCTTATAGATTTGAGCAGCTTCTTAACGGACATACATTGCATGATGGGGGTAACTTCTTTACCTGTGATCTCAATGGCTTTTCCGTCGGGCGTTGGGAAGGTCACCTTCCGCTTCCCACAATCGATGATGGCGCCTGCTGGCCCAAGGTACTCCATTCCAACAATCAAGTCGTATTTGCCAATGCCCATTACTTCTGCCCCCATCTGGATATTAATCCCTGGCAAGTCAATGTCAAAGTTGATTCTCTTCCCAGTTGTATGTCTTATCAGCTTTAAAACGCAAGATTACGGCCTTGGTTTGGACTTTAGGGGGTTTGTTTCATCATTTCAACCATCCTTGGGGATGGGTTATGGCTACTTAGGAGTCTATCAAGACTATGAAGGATTTGGCCTTTGCCTTCCCTACTGTGGTGATTACCTTATACTGGGTCTCTGCCTGTTCTGTATCTATAGCAGCGAAGATGTGGCACTCACCCTGAATGTAATCGTGTGCCTCCTCGCCGTCCTCGTCTGACGGAGTGTCCCATCTCCCCAACTTTGCTAGCGCTGAGCTCATAACAAATGGGCAATTTGTTGTTCGATTGGCCGGTTGGAAACATCAAGCGAGTTGCTTCTCCATGTATTCTGTCTTTTCTCCTTGGGCAACGCCTCACGTAGGAAGGACCGCATCGCTTCGGTAATGGATCCTTCTGTTTGTCCTTGAAGGACACCCGCTTTCTTTCATTGTTATTTCCCACAGTTTGCTATTGTATGGGGATTTTCTTTGGGCTTGGGCTGGCTGCCCTAGGGTTTGTAGCTTCTGTTGCTTTCCCTTTATCCCGATAGTATGGCTGCCTCTTGCGATGCGCTGCTCTGCGGCCCGATCCTTGCAAACTAATTGCCTTGGACTCAGCGGACAACGTTGCGGGGTCTATTGCGTCTGAGTTTCCTTAGTTCTTCGTTCAGCCCTTCTATGTAGCTTTCTACTGCGTGTTTCTCGCTTAGCCCGGCACATATATAGCCTTAGTCTCATAAACTCTTGATGCCTTACATGCACCGTTTTGTACCCCTCGCGCAATCCCGTAAAACTGGCTGCATCATATTCGACTTGTGTTCAGGGGACATAGTGTTTCTTGAAAGCTTTTGAGAACTTCTTGAGGCGGCATGCGTCTCTGCTCAACCCATGTGGGCTTTGGGCATAGCCTTTCCACCATATGCGTGCGGCTCCTTGGGGTTGGTTGTTGCCACCACGCGCTTTGTCTTTGTCCTTCATGCCGTAGGCATTGCCGTACTCACTCATTTAGATCCAGCCATGCCCTCGCCTCCTAAGCGGATCGTTCTCGCCCAGAACTGTTCGAGGATTCAGGGCTTTCCACACATTACCCAGTCTTTGAGTCCACCTTCTTACGGGTAATCGAGGGTCTTAGTGTCCTTACGCTGCCGCCTCTCTGACGGCCCACTGCGCCGGAGCTCTTTTTCGGACTCAGAGTCCGAGGTCGAGCTTGATTCGGAGGTCTCTGTGTTGGAGGACCTCCTTCTCTTATTCCTTCTCTTGTCTTTCCCCGACTTTCGGGGTGTCATTTGTGGTCCGGCTGATGCTTGGGCTGCGAGTAGGGCTTTTATGGTCTAGCTCAAATTCAGCATCTGCGACATCTCCTCTTCGGGATCATGGGCCCATATCCTTGAAGAGGTTCTCCCGGGATGGGTTGCTGTCGTCAGAGTCTCTTCGTCCATGTTGGGCCTCCTGTTTTGTTCTACCGTTAGATTTGTTCCCTATCGCACACCACGGTTGGTTATGGCTGTCGGGTTAGTTTTATTTGTTCTCTTTGCTTTATATGTGATGTTGGTATAATTTTGGGGGAAAGAAATTACATCAACAAACGTTCCAAGTGCAAAAAGGACAAAGAAGTTATATTCATATTTTATAATATGCTAATATAAAATTAAAACTTCCGGGATCAACATTGCTAACTACTCTTGATGTCGCCGGTAGGATGGATTGTCCTCTAGGAACTTCTTCACTTGGGTTGTTCCCACTGAATGACCCAAGTTCCTAAGGATGTTGACTGAAGATCCACCCTGCAAGGCTCTTGCCAGTTCTTCTACTCTGCGCTCGGAGGTGTAGGTTGCTGTTACTGCTAGCCTTCCTTGCCGCCTGTAGGGTATGGCGAAGTCAAAAACATCGAGTGCTACTGCTCTCTTCACCAGGATGGCATACTCGGTGTTGAGGGGCAACCGCGCATGCCGGCCAAATCCTGAGAGCGCAATTAGCATCGATACTCCTTCCTCGCCTCTGGGGGTGAACTTGCGGTGAATTATCGCTATTCTTCCATCCATCAGCAGGGGGAGGTAATATCGCAACGACCTGTCATTGCGAGATGGGTCCCCTCTACGCTTCGCAGATCCGGCTCGTGTCTTCCCGCAAAAAATCATCAACCTCTACCGTGGTGAGCTCCCAGTAGTCCCTAACTGTTCTGTCAAGCTCTCGAGGTCAATTCACCTCTTCTTTCCTGGGAGGCGTTGCGTCAAGAGCTTGCCGTTAAGATGTTCGATGTCGCGTGGCGAATCCCCATCTGTTCCTGAAGAGCGAGGAACTCTTCCTCCGTCGGTAGTCTATTTGCGGCGCTATCTGCCTCCATCATTTGCCTGATGCCGCTGTAGGCTTGAATGTCGGTCCAAGTCGACTCTTCTGTGTAAGTGTCGGCTTCCCTTATTTGGAGCGCAAAGTCCGATGCTCCTCGGACGATGAAGTCGTCCAGGTCCGTTCTTCGGAGTTGGTGCAGCAACTCTTCAGGTCGGTACTCCCTTTCCCTGCACTCCAGGAGGTTTTGGATGTCGCTTAAAAGCAAAAACTCCTCTCCCTCGACAATAATGGGGACTTGGCTTGTAATGCCTAGCCCAAGGGGGGGCACGATTCTAGGAGTTTGCCGGCTTCTTTCGAAGTCCTGCCATTCTTGTTCTCCGCTTGTCGCCGGCTCCTCATTGGTCGAGGCTCGACATAGTCTTCCTCCTCTTCTGATTCTTGTTCTTTCCGAGTCCTCCTCTTCTTTTCCTTCCTGCCCTGTTCATATTGCGTAAGGAGCCGTTTGTTCTCTTTGCTATGGCTATTGGGTCGACGTCCATGGGGGGAATGGAGGTTTCTCCCACAATGTTCTCGGCACGATGGGTAAGAAAAATTGCCAAGGCAGTGTTGAAAGAGAAATATTTGGTCCTATTAACAGTTAGGACCATTGGCTCGGGTGTGCGCTGCGCCTTGTTTGTCAAGTATTTGGCAATGTTTGGAATATCACCTAAAGTCGCTATAGGATTGCCTAGGAACAAAGTACCCTATGCAAGGTGGGGGCTGCACTAGTCGGTTCTACCCTAGCTTGGAATTGCATTGGGACTCTCTTGCGTAAGCTGGGGTCGCGTGCAGAGTTGCTTGGACATCTACCTCCTTCCGAGAAGACGTGGAAAATTTGGTCGATGTCGGCCTCGGCAAAGATGATACCGGGTACTGTACCATCGGGCGGAAATCAGAGGTTGCCATTGGTTAAATGCGAAGGAGGGTCTCAAACGGTTGCAAGAGCGCCTCAAGGAGCTGGAAAATCGGCTAAGAAGGCAGGAGCAAACTTGTAGGGTGTTGTGTGTGGAATGAGGGACCTATTTATAGAAAAGGGGAAAACCCTAATTTTTGGATGACTTGGAAAATTCCTGGGGTTGGCCAATTCTAGTCTATACTAAGGTCAAAATGGGAATTTGAAGACTAGTTCAAGTGTTTGGGCGTGGCTGGATTACCTAAAAGATGCTATACAACAGGTTGGGAATCCTTCGGGCAAGTTCTGGTGAAGAAATGGTAGGAGGTCTCACAGCTTGCGCCTCGCTCAAAAACTAAAGTTTAGTTTCTTGACGGTAGCCGGAGACATCGTCTCATTTCGATCAAAACATGTCCGATTTGGATAAACTAAGGGTATAAGGATGATGGGCTCATCAAATCGGGTAGAATCGACCCTTTATTTGGTCGATTTGGAGCTGTTTTGGGCGAGTTTTGGGCAAGGTCTCACAGCTTGCGCCTCGCTCAAAAACTAAAGTTTAGTTTTTAGTCCAGGCGCGAGCTATGAGACATCACGTCTTTCTGTCTGCAATTGTCCTATTTTACCAAAATAAAAGCTAAAACTTGCTAATTTATCCTAATTAAGCAAGTTCAGACAATTAAAGTACTCAAAATTGTTCTATTATCACAAAAATTTCTCGATTATTTACAAAAAAGTTTAGGGGCGTTCTCCCTTGATGCGAGTAGCAAGTTGCATATCTTGCCTCATCAAAGTCACTCGCTTCACATGGACAAGCAAAATTTGTTGAGTCTTCAAAATGCTGCACTATCTTACGCTTCATTTGCTTCGGAGTGCGAGCAGCATCTCATCTGTGACCCTGTAGTCCGTCCTGAAATCCTGCATTACTTCTCTAACTAGCCGAGCAAAGGGGGCGCGGGGAATCAGGAGGCCGTAGCTGCGTTGGAAGTGCCGAATCTCCCGTAGTGCTCTTTGCTCGAGCTGCTTCTTTGTGCAGGCTTTTTCGGGACCTTGGGTCTTGGTGGTGGCGGTCTTAGGGTTTGCTGCTTGGTTGGGTGTCCTCCTTCGATGGCCCTGACCCTGTTCTCCTGGTAGTACTTGTCATATGCCTCCCACTCCTTCATATAGGCATTGTGCTCCCGCATCTTTCGTTCATAGATTTTTATTGGGTTCGTAACATAGGACTCTCGGGCAGGCCGGGGTTGCTTTTTCCTGTCCCATTTCGGGTAAGGAGGGGGTTTCTTCACTGTGTCCTGCTGCTCCTCCTCGGGCGCTACCTGCTCGGTTACTACTTGCTCAACGGCTGGGGGTTTGGAAGAACTTGCCCCTCCTGTGTTGGGGTTAGGCTCTTCGTCAGAACCCTCTGAGGGGGTTGGGGGATGATCGGGTGGCCGTTTGGTAATGGTGATCTTCGGGTTGGGCTTTTTCACCATGGGGACGTCCTTGAACTTCCTGGGGCTCCCCACCCATTTCCCTTTCTTCTTCTTGAGCTCCTCGGCCGCTTTCTGTTCCTCCTCTTCCCTCTTCCTCTTCTTCTGTTCCCTCTTCTTCTCCCGGCGTTCATACTTCTTAATGAACCTCGCGAGATCTGCTTCCTCTGCTGGTTCAAGTCCTGTCGCCTGCTCCTCGTCCCCGAGGATCTCCGTGGCCGCATCAGAATGGTCTTCTGCCCTTTCCTGCTGCCTAATCTCCCGCTCTATTTCCTCATATATCTCCCTTGTCTCCTCGTCCATGGAGGTTGGAGATGTGGCCTCGTCCTGCTCCACCTGCTGATTGAAGACATCAATCAGGTCGGATGTGTCTTGCTCTTCTGAGTGGTCTTCCTCACTCGAAGGCGAACGACCCCCTCTCGCGAGTCTCTCACGAAGCATCTGCCGAATGATATCAGTATCAGTGGCGCTAGTGGTTTCGCCTGGGCGACGCTTCCTGGCGGTCTGTTTGGTTCGGGCCATGTTTTTCGGTTCGTCAATCGGATCACAGCGCCCAAAGATCGCCTAAGTGCGGGAGGGCGGATTTCTAGAGCTGGGACGTGGAAATGAGGGGGGTCTACATCTATTTATAGCTTGGGAAATTTTTGGTCAAAATTCAAGTTGCTCTATTTAATCATGCTAAGGCACCTATTTAATTAAAATTTATACTTATTTCAGACTTTTTCTACCTATTGGTCTCACAGGTCGCGCCTCGCTCAAAAACTAAAGTTTAGTTTTTAGACCAGGCGCGAGCTGTGAGATCTCACACAATTTTAAGTAATTTAAGCAATCTAATCATGCTATTCTTATTAATTCCTATCTTAGAATTAGCTTTACCATATTAGTTTTCTCAAATTCATCATGTTTAAGTGATCTTGACTTGATGTCTCACAGCTTGCGCCTCGCTCAAAAACTAAAGTTTAGTTCTTCGACCAGGCGCGAGCTGTGAGACCACCTCCCTTTGGCAAAATTTTTGGCTCATTCTTTTAGTCTTATTAAGTTCCAATTCACTTAATTGTTACTAGCTTAGCATAACTACAAAAATGAGAAAAAAAAATTCCCACTTTTCGAAGCTTAAGGATCCTACCAAGTTAGTACTACTGGGAGCATGGCCAGTGCTTTGCTCTTGGTCTCCAAGAACATTGCTCTGATACCATTGTGACGTCCCCTACTCGTATACGATGCCCGCACCGTATACAAACAGGAGTTCATCCTCCATACCAGCTCCATTGTTGATACAGGGCCCTCCACATATCATCTGTGGACGTCGCCCCAAGTCCCAGTGGGAAGAATGAAGGGGTCATTTTACCCCGTCTCCCTCAGGGCCTACCTAGCTGCAGAAGCGTAAACATACACGTCAGTAACATACATCACATATCCACCTCGAAGGGTGGCGCATCAACATCTGCATAGACACAGATCAGCACAATACAAGTGGGATCCTACCCAAGGCTCGTATTACTGTGGATGGACCGACAAGCTTGGGTCTCGAGAGTTCGCTGGCATGTAATCATGACAATGGAATTGGCTGGCATAAGAACATGGCATTGGGTTGTCCACACCATCCGCCCCTCCTGTGCACACTTTGCAGAGTAGGTTGAAAAGTGTTGGAACCCGACTGTAGCCCGCCGGGTGCATAGCCAAAGGGGCTACTCCTGGGTTACATCTCCCCAGGCCCGATGGGGCAGGTAGGGATCACTCCCACCCGAGGTCTACATGCTGACCCAAGGTGACTAGAGGGCCACTGCCCTTATTCGACTTAACCCACTGGAAGGTGAACCCCACCCCACGGGTGTCGAGCCCATGCCTTGCCCACACTCAGTGGCAAGCCAGTAGACCTAGTCACTCTGATCCCCGGTAGGCCTTACACACCAGAGGGATCGGTCAAGGGTCAGAACACGAACCTCGTTCTGAGCCAGTCTGGTCCCTTCACCCACAACCAGATGTGGTTCTTGTGCACAGGCCGAATTCTAGTAATGCACTAAGAGGGCTAACTAGGAGCATCATCTACTTAAGCTTTAAGTCTCTACCCCCCTTCCCAATACAATGAGTTCACAGAATCCATCCGTCCATCATATCAACATAATAAATAATAAAGAACTAATCTATCTCATAGAGTTAGGTTCTTTAGTTAAGTCAATCTCGGGATCTACTTGGCTGCTAGGGGTGATCTAATAGGCTAAACCTACTGATTCGAAGGCTGGAGTAAGGTTTATGCTATTTGATCGACCAAATACCTGATCCCTGGTTCACTCCTCTTGATCCGAAGGCGTCCATGTCCTTGTTCGCTCGAATGCGGTCGGAGGGATGATCGACTAGCCGGGGGTGAGGGCGCATCGTGGGAGTCGGAATTGACTCCTCAGGCGCGCGAATCGGAGCTCGGAAGGTCTGTGGCCGAAAAGGGAATGTTAGGGTTTGATGCCTTATGTAGGCTATCAGTTAGGTTTTAGGGTTTCCATGACCCTTGGTCTACCTTTAATGGGTTAAAGGTCTAAAGGTGCGCGCATTGCTAAGTGTGCGCACCATTGCAAGTTGCCCCCTAGGGCGTCCTTGCTTAGGTATGTGTCGGCGTACACGTCGACTAGACGGCGTGTATCGCGTGATTGTGTAGCGATGACGGTATACGCCTTGAGACCGTTATATCGTCATTGGAGCGTCTACGAAGCCAATGGCAAAGGCTGCCTATTTGGACTTATTGGTCTATTTCCTGGAATTCCAGGCCACCTGGAGATAAATTGGACTTCTCCTCTTTTCTAGCTGGAGTGAAAAAGCTTTCTTTGTCTTCATCATCCTTATCAGTCATGTTGTCTAGAGAACTATCAGCCATATTACATAATGGACTTATTAGCCTATTGACATTGCTGTCAATTTCTAGGCCATTAGGAAGCATATCTGATTGGCTTATATTAACCACCCCCTGGTCTGTAGGACTTATAGGGTCAGTGTTTATTATGTCTTCTTCTGAGGAGAAAGTGATCTCCTTAGTACCTTTGTCCAGACTGTTACCAGTGTTATCTTCAAAATCCATAGGAGATCTGGTAAAGAATCTATATTTATCATTTGACTGACCTGCCTGCGCAGAAAGTAGTGGTGTGTTTGGGACAACTTCCTTTTCCATATCTTCCTGCCTTTCCATCAATTCCAGCAGCACATCATGCAGTTCTTGATCTTCATTTGGTAACTGTTTCTCCACCTACTCATTAGGGGAGAATTTTAAGTTTCTAGGATTAGCATACATCCCCTTTGAACAGTCCCCTTTTATCAGTAGGGTTCCTCCAGCCGATATATCTGAATCAAAAGATTCAGGGTAGTCATTGATTGGAGGGAGTGAAGGTTCCACAATGGTTAAGGTATTACTTCTTATCAAGTGAGCAGGAGTAATACAAAGACTCCCTGGTTGGACCAGGTCTTTCTCCTTATTGTCTTGACCCTCCACAGACTTGACCAAGACCTTGACCTTTTCTACCATTTTTTTGTGTTCATTTTTCTTTTTCCATATTTTCATGGAATTCCTTGATACTTGCTTTTCTTTTTCCAGTTTCTCTTTTTCCTGTTTGGCCCTTTGTTTCCTTGCTTTTTTATAAGCACTACTATTTTTATTTCTCTTTCTCCCATTCGAAGGAGTCCAGCTTTCTTTTGCCATGGTAGAATTTCTGGCTTCCTGATTGACTATGGGTTCGGGAGCTTATTTGTTCACTGGATTGACCCATTTTCCTTGGCATACACCCCCTCCATGCAATCTAAGTCCACAGATACCACACGGGGTTGGAAGACCATTCCAGTCCAATTTTAGCTTTTTTTCCTCCCCATAATAGTCCATGTATCTTACTTCCTTAGGTATGTCCTTCAAAATATCTACCTGTACCCAAATCCTGGGGGCTCTCTCTGGGACCGCCTCCCACCCAATATAATCTCCTATTTCAACAAATAGGTTCTTAAAAATGTCCTCATGCCAATACATGGGATTGAGTCCTTGAATTGAGCATGAAGCGGGGTGAAACAATTCCTTTAGATCATTTGGGTCAAATTTCCATTTTTGAAAATAAAACTGTGAATTTGCCTTGAAAATGGCCCCTTTTTTTTAACAGAAACTGGATTGTCTGAGTATCCTCACATTCGACCACAAAAAATGGGAAATTGAGCCAGATAATGCTTCTTATATTAACATTCTTTCCCATTTTGCATAATTCCAATCTAATGGTTGAAAGTCTAACGCCCTCATGCCTAATACAACCAATAACTGCTTTGGATTCTAGTTCTTTCAATCTGTTAGGAACAAAATCATGCTTTAGGAGAGGGATACCTCGAAATTCAGGTTTTGTTCTATGTTGTTGTTTCTGCAGCATCCTCCTATGTTCACGGTTTACTTCATCCAAGAGCGGTTGTACTAACTGGCTTTGCATTTGCACTGGGGAGATCGATTGAGATGTTGTTCTTCTTGCCATATTCTCGTCCGCCATGCAAGGAATGAGCCAATTGCCACAGACAAAAAAGGGCTTTTCACCTTTCTCTGACATCCTTCAAAAAAAAAAAAGGGAAGACCAATAGGCCATGGGACCCATAAGATGGGCTAGTACAACAACAACTATTAGGATTACAAATTCCCTCAAAAAGTTTTCAAGGAAAATCACCCCTTTATTTCTATGGGCAATTTTTTATACACGATTGGGTTTCGGGGGTAAAACCCTTTGCAGTAATGATCGTACTAGAAAGTCAACATAAACCAGTTTATACAAAGAAGATCATTTTGATCGTTGTTCCCTCAATAAGTGGATATACATATTTAGCACCTCAAGAATGTATAATGCCAAGTCATACATAGATGTTGCTCTAAGAAGTTGTGAAAGCATGGATGTAATGCTAATGTCAATAACAGTTTCTGATCATCATAAAAGCAAGACATCTTAGAAGTGTATCATTCTCATCTTCAATGACCTGTGGCTGGAAACATTTGTATCTCGTCTCCCATGGAAATTGTGGCCGTTGTTTCAATCAGTAGTTAGTGGGATTCTGTATAAATTGATACAATAGCTACAAACTTCTTTCTGGACGAAGAAGCAAGTAAATAAACTTGTGGTCCATACGCTAAAGTAGGGTTTAGATGTGGAGTTCTAGAGATACATATCCTCTATTTTCCTTAGGTTCTAGAGCTCATCAAAGCAGATGTCAGTGAGTCCCTGGACTAGTGGGGGCAGCATTATGAGCTCGGTTGTGAGTGCTTTGGTCTCCAAGCCTAAGGTCCTACCTCCAGGCTCGTGGTTGATCCTATCCACACAAGGCTTGGAGGAGGGGCGGACAAACATGGAGCCTTACCTTGTTTGATTCAATTTTCCAACCCTGTCAGTGAATATTTTGTCATCTACTTTGTAGAGATACCTATCCTCTATTCTTTTTAGGTTCTAGAGATCATCAAAGCAGATGTTAGCATTCATAGTTGATCCTATCCTCATAGGGTTTGGGAGGAGGATAGACGAATTAGACCCTTATCTTGTTTACATCCAATTTTCCAGCCTCGTTAGTAAATCTTTTGTCATTAAATACCCAACTCATTTCTATACTAGATTCTAATATATAAGCTAGGGCACTATCATAAGTGCACTCTGAAAATCATATTCTTATCCCTCTCTCTCTTGCTAACTTATGTAGTTGTTGTTATTGTGGGCTAGGGCACACATCCTTCTACATGCCCTAACCATCGTACATGGCCTTTATCCACATCGAGGAGCTCGGGCGTGTTCCAATCCTCCTACCAATTAATGCCCTCCATGAGAATTTTCTAAGCCGAATAAGCTGATAAGAAATCTTTGCAAACATTGTACCCACAAAAGTTGCATAGAGAAAAATCTCTAGGCCAAAACCTCGTAGATTAATGTTTTACTTTTTAAAGTTACGTAGAAAACTTTGTAAGTATTCATGCACCTAATACCTAGCCTATCCAATAATCGATTTGTTTTTCTCAACATTTTGAAAATGCAGCTTTAAGTTCCACATGGATGGGCATTTTCTATAAAATAACGTGCGTAGAATTCCAACATTCCTCAGTTTAACTTAACAAGCTGATGGGCGATAAAAATTGAACGACTGTGAATTTTTGACCAAAATTAACCTGTCCCTTAAAGATAAAATCTATTGCAATTTTTTTGATGCAATGTCAGGAGAAAACAAATAGAAAAGCCCAAATTTCAAAGTCAATAATTTTTTGTTAGACAGGTTTGTCCCAAAAAAAAAAAAAATTGTATTTGAGAAATTTTCTAGTGGCCACCAAGGATGATCAGAATTACTCGTTTTAAGAAGCCAATATGATGGGTTGTTAAGTCATTTTGCTTGAGCATCCAATGAAAAGCCAGAAATAGCATGTACAATTTCTATTCCTTAGCCAAAATTCTAGGACTCGGACCAAAAATTTGACTCCAAAGATTTGACATTCAAGATTGTCCTCCACCTTTGCTTCGAACAGCTGAAAGAAGTCCATGTTCTTCATAACTGAGAATCACATTTATTCTTTGCTACCACAATCCATGTCCTTTTATAGATCACTTAATCCTTGATATCTTAAGACTAAGCTTGAAAACATCATCAATTAAGGAGCCAAGACTACATAGGGACACAAGGAGGAGCAAAGGACTGGTGCCATTATCTACCATAAAATAATGCTTAAAGGTGATACTGCTAAAACTTTCAATTGTTTATTTCCATAAGCTCAGTGAACTCCGCACCCACATTATCATTACCTTAGTGGAAAAGGAATAAAAGAGTCAACAAACTATCATAAGGAGGATACTGTCAAAAGCTAAAAGGGGCGGGAAAAATGGAGGCTAACCCTAAAAACGATCGGAGTATAAATCACAACACTGAAAGTTTTCTTTTAGGGTTCTTACAGATTGCATAGAGAAGGCGCCCTCAGAAGGCCAGATTTAGCGCAGCCCGATCAACATGGACAAAGGCAAAAAGTTTTTTTGAAGCGTCAGTGGAGCCAGAGGCAGCATCAAGGAAAAGAGCTCGTTCAGGGAACCCGGGAAATCTCACAGTCCCGTGGAATCCAGAGCTGGAGGAGGAAGGACTCTGGTGTATATGTGAGGAAGATTGTCTATGTTTAGAGAAAGGGCTTACGTCCTGCCTGAATTGTGGTCGGGTACACTGTTTATTCTGGGATCGGATTCATCATGCGCAGACTATGAAGGACACAGGATATAATTTGAAGCTACTAGATGTAAAGGAGGTTCTAGCTGACCAAAACGATTCAGTAAGAAGACGAGATAAGGAAAGGGTAATGAAGTGTTTTAATTTGTTACAACTAAATGCATCAATCCAGAAGTCCGCAAATTACCAGCATGATCTACTGATAGGAGATTTCGGTAAGATATGTGTCATCTGCTGTGAGAAAAACACGACTGAGTATATATGTCGAGCGCTGTTGGCAAGAAACTTGGAGAAAATAAAAAAAGACGGGGAGACCTCGATGAAGAAGGGACGGGCAAGTAAATCAAAGTGAGGAACAGAAGAATACCGGAGCAAGCAGAAGAGGGAAGGCAACGGGGGGCGCCCTCGAAAATTTTTTGTTTTGATTTTGATTTGTTTTGTTTATGTTCTGTTTTATTTCTGCTAGAAAACACTTTTCCAGTACTACTCTCCATCCTACCTTTTAGATTATATATGTTTAAGCATCCAGCAATCGGAAAAGGCAAACTCCTCCATGATTGGACGTCTAAATCCATCTCCCTGGACACAAAGATCCAGGAATGGAATTGTAATTTTCTATGTATCCAAATAGGAAGTGATTTAACCATGCTATTACTTCAAAAATTTGGGAAATGGTATCATAATAGCATTAAATCTGAGTAGGAACTACCTAAACTAAGCGAGTGGTGAAAATCTTGGAGTCATAGAGGATACAAGTAGTGTAATTGCGGGCAGAAATATAGGAAGAATAGTTAAACAGATAAAAATTACAGTTAGAATAGCAATTAAGCGACGAGCCTCAAAAAGGCAGCGGGCTTTGGACACGACGATAAATTGCAAATCAGCTACGAACTAAAATCATCAGAACAAGCGTGGACAACATGGTGAGGCGTGACACTAAATATGAAGGTGGCGAATACAAGAAGAACCTAAGTCGCTAGAATAAGATAGGCAAAGATGGGGACAGCTTAGAAAATATACAGACGGGACAAAAATGAAGGCACATAAGCGACAAAATAGGGAATGCAGCAGAAATTGGGACTGCACAGGAAAGGCAAATTTATCTGAGTAAAAAGTGGACGGAATAAGTTACGGGACAGAGAGGCCCAGCCTCCGCCGTACACCAGGATAGTGAGGGCTGGACCCACCAACTGGTAATCCGGACCACTATAAACTCGAAATCATCATGAGAACAACAAAATTTGATCACCATAGAATACCAGCCAGCATGAAATGATACAATATATATGTATAAAAGTGTTATAGTCAAAAAGGAGACTGGGATACGCTACGGATTGAGGGGTCTAACCCCTTCCGTAGGCCAGGATAGCGAGGGCACGACCCTCCAACTAATTCCCGGATCACCAAAATGACTGAATAAAGGTATAAATAAATAATATTCCGGTAGGCAACTACCGAATCTTGGATTGACACAGAGAGGGTCACCCCCGGCCAATCAGCGAGAATGGAAAGACGACGAGATCTAAATGGTGAATCAAGTGGTGGGCAGAATAATTAATAAGTATGGCTATTTCAAAATTCAAACTCGGAGTTCACGGTGTTTTTTGAGTAAGAGACCGTTTAGAGACAGAATATATATACTTTACGGAAGAGGTGCAGCTACCTTACCAGAAGAATTCCATTGAAGTAACCCAGACAAGAATCACCGCTGCATACTGTATTTAGGAACGATGGCGGAAAGCACCGGCCTCAGCCAACAGAAGAGAGCAGATATGGCAAGAGCACCAGTAAGCCAACAGGATCTCAAAGCTTTTTTGGATCAAATGAACAAGCAGCTGGAGTCTAGAATCCCGAGCATGGATGCACTCAGCACGCTGGCGGATACGACCAACCGCAACAAAATAGCCATCTCCAGCATGGACGTAAGGATAGGAGGGGTCGAGAGGACAAGCGAGGAGATGCAGCGCAGGATAAACGAGATTGAAGAAGAAAAAGCTAAGATCATGCAGAGGCTGGTTGAGTTAGAAAAAGCAAATGTTGAGTTAGATGCATGAGAATCATTTGATAGAATAAAGCCGCATATCATGGAATTTGAGGAGCAGAATAGAATTAAGCATGACGTTAGGCTGATAGGGGTAGCAGAGAAACCTAATGAAGACACATATTGAGTTATTGCAGAAATAATAGAGACAGTTTTTAAAGAACACCGGAGCATCATCGTCAAAGCAATGCGGTCAGGCCAATGGAGAGGTCGGTCGAGGCACATAAACCTAACACTCAGAGACCTGACAGCCAAGGAGAGGATACTGTGCATGGGATCCAGGCTAAGGAATGGGATCAAAGTACAGGAAGCTCTAACGGTCATACAACGTCAGGGGCTACACAGGGAACTGGCCAGGGCCAGGGAATTGAATCAGGCAGGGATATATGTGGGAGTCAGGAATGGCAAAATGTACCTGCACAAGAGGGTCAGAGAGCAAAAACTCCTAGGACAAGAACAAAATATGGAGAGACGGAGTCCACAAAGTCAATAGAGGTGGAGAAGGAGAATATCAACCCCTTGGTGGTTATGCCACAAGGGCAGGAAAGCAGAGCCTTGGGGGGGCACCGAAGGCGATAGCCCTAGAAGTAATACAACCCAGAGGAGCAGAAAGAAGCGGAAATGGGGTCGGCGAAGACCGAATGCCCCAAGCCGGAATCATGGGCCCAACCTCGATCACAAAGACTAGAGGACGACCGAGAAGAGTAGGCAACGGGGCAGAACACATAGAAATCCCGAAGGAGCAGCCTCGAGGGAAGAGATGATGACAATATGGTACTGGAATTGTACCGGATACCCCTGGGATGACGGAGAGAGGCTTGAGGGAGCCCACAGCTACGACATAATATGTCTGGTAGAGACATGGGAACACAAGATCAATTATAAACATTGCAAGAAATATCAGAAACACATAGAGTTCCTGATATCTAAAGCCCTGTGGACAGGCAAACTAGAAGAGGACGCCAATCTCTTCTCTAAACTCATACTGCAAGCTGCATCTGAGATCTTCGGATATACTAAGAAATGTCCACAACACAAACCATGCAACTCGTGGTGGGATAAAGAATGCACAGAAGCACGAGCAAAGCTGCCAAATAATTGCATTGCAAGGCCAACCTGGTACAAGCGGTTCTTGAGAGCCAAAAAGCGGATATACTTTAAACAAAGGCAAGCATATCTATGTGACCAATTCAAAAAAGCGTCCAAGTCCTTCTGGAACACGCTGCAGGTTAAACAAGAATATCATACACTAAATTTAGATGCTCTGTCTAAATTGATTGCAGATATTTATGAAAAGGACCAGACCGATAGCATGCCAATTCTGACTATTCATGACTCATTGTTCACAGAGAAAGAAGTACAAGAAGTAATATCAGAGATGGCAAATGGCACGGCACATGATCCAGATGGCATTTGCATAGAATTGGTTAAATGGAGTGGTCAAAATACATGGGCAGTACTAACATGTCTATTGAATGACAGCGTGAATGAAGGCCTTCCAGCAAACTGGAAACTCAATAGAGTGCACCCCATTCACAAGACGAGCGACAGGAAAGATGCATCAAACTACAGAACTATATTGATTGGGAGCACTTTTGCTAAGATAATGGGGAGTCTATTAGAAAAGAAACTTAGCTCTTGGGCAGAAGCAAACAACAAACGGTCATGTTTCCAGGCAGGATTTCGCAGGGAACATAACACTCTAGATCATGCTCTTACTCTCAGAGTGCTTATCGAAAAAGCAAAGACTCCTAAACATGCCCTGTATGTTGCTTTTGTTGACTTTTCCAAAGCATTTGATACGGTTTCCAGGAAAGAACTAGGTGAGCAAATAGCACGCATTGGAGTTCCTTATGAGATAAGAGGCGCAGTCTCGCATTTGTATTCAGAGGTGCTCATTAAATTGGGCTGGGATATGAAAGATTTGGTCAGGAACACCATTGGGGTACGCCAAGGGTGTCCGCTATCTCCTACCTTGTTTGGTCTATTCATAGACGAACTGGAGGAATGGCTTAGAAGGAGATCCATAGTAGGTACACTGCTTGGTTCATACATAGTTCAGCTACTCATGTATGCGGATGACGTTGCTTTGATGGCAGACAAGGAGAAAGTTCTGCAATGCCACTTGGATAGTTTGGAAGCATTTAGTACTGCAAAGCAAATGAAAGTAAACCTTTCAAAATCAAAGATTATGATCTTTGGGACCAGAGATCGGCCAAGATTCACGTATGGTGGAAGTGAACTACAGTCGGTAGATTGCTACAGATATTTGGGAATAGATTTTTCCTCCAAATATAACTGGAAGGAATGCATCAAAAATAGAGTCACAAGAGGCAAATCAGCGCTGCACAGTATGCTTTCCAAGTGCTCTAAGGCAGCACTGCATAACTGGGGTTTGAAGAAGATATTGTTCAAAACCTTAGTGCAAACAATCACCTTATATGGATTACCTATATGGGGGCCGGGTATCTCCAAAAAGCTATGGAATCAGATTGAAAACGTGCAAAAAACTTTCATCCAAGATGAACTTGGCACCAGATACCAAATCCCATACGCTATTCTGCTTGCTGAGACTGGTCTACTCCCTTTAGAAGTGGAGGCTTTATTCCAAGCCATTAATTTTGTAAACAGACTGAAAGAGCAAGCACCGGACAGACTATCTCATATAGCAATGGTAAATTCAGAACAACAAGGATGGTATCGAGATATGATGAATTGGGCTGGCAGATGGGGTGTGACAGAAGCTAATTGGCCAGAGAACAAATCAGAAGCACGCACCCTTTTGGTCCAGTTGGCCAACACAGGCATGTGGTCCGCTCCTGGTAGCCGAATGCAACACTAGAAGGCATATATTAATCAAACATTGGAGCATGGCAGCCAAGGGTATCTGAATTCGGATATCCCGAGGTCGTTAAAACATGTAATCGCACGCTACAGAACTAGTTCCCACAAATTGGCTATTGAGACTGGTAGATGGTATAAAATCCCAATTGAGGAAAGGGTTTGCAAGGCCTGTGATATGAACTGCATAGAAAGTGAAGTATGTATTTGCCAGCTGCCCGGCATATTCAGAAATCAAAAAGAAGTTCAGAATTCAAGTACAGGATTTCAGATCCTTATTTTCATTATCATTTTTCGACTTGGGTTTGTATTTAAGGCGGTGGATGCATACCGTTCCTTACTACTGAAACTATAACTGTAAAGATTTGCAGGCTCCATGGCTCTCTTCAGGGTCCAAGGTGAGCTAGTTAAATAAATAAAAAAATAAATATCAAGCGACTGCTAGAGGAAGAGGGGTACCAGCTATTCACATGCTGGAAAGATAAGGATTTTAAGATAGAAAAAGGAAGCGTAGGCCTAGCCTGTTATGTGAAAGAGAGTGTAGCAAACAGTGCATGTATTTTACATTCGGATATTAATAAAATATACATAATACTAAGTATTCAATTGCAAAACAAAAAAGACTTAATTTTGATCATAGCATATTAACCGCCAAACAATGACAAACTAGAATTGCTAGACTTGGGGGAGAATATGATGAAGTGGAAGGAACAGAGGCCAATGATTCTAATAGGGGATCTAAACGCCAGAACAGGTCAGGAACAAGCACATAACACGAGCATGGACGAAGTCAACGGATAGTGGAGACATACTGCAAGATCACAGGATTGGAAAAGAAGCACAGAAGACAAGACAGAGATCAATGCCAAAGGTGAATTACTGCTTGAAGTGTGCACGGCGACAGGGGTCAATATAGCTAATGGGGTACAAAAATGGGAAGGATCAGGGAATTTCACGAGCCAGAATGCACACAGGAGAAGCATAGTAGATATGTGATAATGAATGACCAAGCAGTAGAAAATGTCTCAAGCTTCGTGCTACTAGAATGGCCAACTGGGAAAAGGGAGAGTCACAGACCCATGCAGTTAACATTCAAAGGGGGTGAGCAGACTCAAGTTGATAACACACAGGAAAAAGAGAAGGCGAAAATGAAAATACAATTCCAGGATAAATATGCAGATACATTCATACGATCTATCAGAGCAGAAATGGGAACATGGGAATGGGGAGAGCATAGGGCAGACGAGAATGGGAACGTGCTTAATGATATAATGGTGAAGGTGGCAACAGAGGTCTTCGAAAAACGAAAGAGACCCAGGAGGAGCAATGCTTTTAAGGCATCTGTGTGGTATGACAAGGAATGCAGGGAACAAAAAAGAAGAGTCGGAGCGCATATAGGCAGAGAGACATATCAAACAGAAAGAGCGGCATACCTAAGAATGCTGAAGTCAAAGCGAAACAAAAATTTGGTACAGCATCAATGGGATCTGGCTAAAATGCCGAAGAGACAACCCCGGAATTTCTGGAAGGGATTTAAAGGGAAGGGAGAGGGGAATAAGAAAATCGAGAATACACAGAACAACATCGGAGCAACCGGATGGGAGAAATATTTTGAGAAACTATATAAGACGGGGGCAATACCCGCACTACAAGAGATGGATAAACCGTGCTTCAGCATGCAGGAAGTAATGATAGCACTAAACAGGATGGCTAATAACAAAGCCCCAGACCACAGGGTATATGTAAAAATGGGACAGGAAGGACAGGCAATAAATTGCGATACAGAAGTCAAACAGGGGTGCCCCTATCCCCTATCCCCGACATCATAGCAGAACAGCAAGGGGACATGGACGCCCCTACATTAGGAGACACCAAGGTACCTATTATGTTATATGCTGATGACCTAAGCATGATGGCCACAAAGAATAAGGGGATGCACAGATTACTAAAGCTATTAGAGACCTTCTACGAAAGAACATGGTTAACGGTAAACCTTGCAAAAACCAAAATAATTATTTTCGGTCACAGGAACAGGCACAGACCTTTCAGATATATAGGGACAGAATTAGAGGAATCAACAGAATACAGGTATCTGGGATATGACGCACACAGCATAGGGAAATGGGCTAAAGGTGCGGATGCAAGGTTTCAATCAGCCATTGGAAGTTACTTCAGTATAAAAAATTTCTGTAATAAAAGCAGAATAATCGACTGGAAGATCAAGTGTTACTTGTTCAGTGCAGTGGTCGCGACGACGCAATTATATGGGGCTGAAGCATAGGGACCGGGCCTAACAGATAAGAAATGGGACAAAAAGGAAGGGATCCTCAGACAGTGGCATAAACAGAAATTTAAGGTACGGGCAAACACACCGCTAACAGTCATGATATACGAGACAGGTCAGAAACCAATGGAGGTGAGAGCATGGGAAAGGACTATCAGATACCTAATAAAAGATAATGCAGGAGGTCACCCAGGGAAGCTGTCAAGTATTGCAATCAAAGAGTCAGCAAAATCACACATCATCATAAGCAATGGATGGTTTAAGGATGTAGCGATGTGGCCAGAGAAATGGGAATGAACTTGAGTGATCTTAAACGAGGGAAAATGGAATGAAGACTGGGCAGACAAGGCTACATGAGCATAGCTGCAAAAACACATCGGGCCCAAGACACTTTGGCTCATGACAGTCTTCAATCTAGAATAGCAGATAGGGCAACAGATGTACCGAGACAATCTGCTAGGGAAGGCTAGGAGAGACGTTCTGGCGAGATTTAGGATGGGGAGCCACGATCTAAGAATTGAAAAGGACAGATGGAGGAAAATAGAAAAGGACAACCATATGTAGAATCTGTGACACTGGGAAAGTAGAGGATGAGAATCACCTGCTCAATGAGTGCCCAATGTATGGAGACATCAGAAACAAATACAGAAACATAAGATGGGGTCAGCCAGTATACACCCTGATGATAAGGGCAGAAACAATGAGAGATCTGGCAAATGCAATCTAGGAGATGACGATCAGGCATCGAGAGGCGCACAAAGAAAGAGGGCTTATAATATGAATCGCCCAAGAGGCGAGACATAGACGCCCACAAAATGCTCAGTTAAAAGCTGATTGATAACGACGCACCACCGCACGGCCATGATGTCGTTTAAAAGCGGGGTGTCGGTACTAATAGAAACTAAGGAAGCCTTCAGAAAAGGCTACAATAAACCAGTGTGATGTGCTAGTAGCGCCCTTTAGGGAACTCGTCCAGGGCCTTAGGACACAAGGGACAATAGCTCGATCTAAGAATTGGCTTTGCTCGCTACGCTCTTTAAATCATACAACCATATGTTGGGCATGGAATTACTAAAAACTGCATAATTACATGCCATGCCCAAAGAAGATGGATGCAGATTATTTTCGTAATTTCAGATGGTCCATGGTATGTGTAGATATTTATTCATTTTCTGCGAGTGTCATCGGGCATCAAGAGCTGTTGGATGGATATATTTGCAAGTTATTCTTCAATCTAAAACGTACATAGTGATCCTCATTTATGAGATATACTTATACAAGCTTTGATATACTATATAACGAAGTATGCAAAATATTATAAGATTTGAGGCAATGTACTAAATAGTGTTGATTTTATACGTGTATTATATGATTTAAAAAAAATACAATACAAAAGGGGCTCCCAGTGCTCTACATCACCTCCTATGTGAACTAGTTAAGGTGCCCAGCGTTGCTGGGAATAGGTGGGAACTTATAACGTTGGAAACTTATAAATGATAAGACTGCATTGTGAAATCATACTACTTGGCGTTCTTGGGCAAAAAGTTGAAAACATGTAAATAATAAGGTAGCAACGCATGATCATTATGGGGATTTGAGCCTAATGATATTCAAAGCATTTTAAATCAATATTGTTCAAATGTTTAATATTTAAGCTCAATAGATAGGAAGGGGTTATTTCCACAAAGACATAATGCAATAGCACATTTGAAGTTCTAGATATAGACAATGTACAGACACATTCTAGAAGTTGTTTGCTTAAAGAGTTTAGAAGTATCTGAACAAAAAATGTTCGACTATCTTTATGACATGCCATTTTGTCGGATAGGAATTATCTTCTTCAAGCTCTAAATTAAGTAAGAAAAATATAATGATGAGAACATAGCACAAACACGTAAACAATGCTTTCAATGCTTCATTGGTGCAGAAACCCTTCAAATTTGAAGTCTATAAATAACCTCTTGCCATCAAACTTCTGGTGCTCCATGCACATATGTTGGGTCCTTTTCATTTTAAATTTTTACATCACATAAACAACAACAAAATTTCATATTCTTACATAACACTTATGATACAAAATTTGTAAAATATGAGGGAACAGGAGATTTACTTCTTGGTGGTATTGAGCATGGCCTTCAATTGCAATATTGTTTTGTAGTTGTGCTCATCATGTTATTTTGGAAGCCTAATTTATTCAAAGCATTTTAAATTATTGTTCAAATTTTAATATTTAAGCTCAATAGATAGGAAGGGTTATTTCCACAAAGACCTCAAAAATTTTATGCTCATTTCAAGTTCTAGATATAGACAATTTAACCACCATCAAATTTTTGAAGGGATCTTGTTTGCTTGAAGAAATTTTGATATCTCAGTCTTTCAAAAAAGTTTGCTTTCTAAAGTTTGTCATTGAATTTTTTCGGATAGGAATTATCTGATTCAAATCTAAAAAGTAAGAAAAATTCATAATGATGAGATTCTTAGTGACAAACACGGAATGCCAACAATGCTTTCTTGGGCTTTTGGGCCAAAAACCCTTCAAATTTGATTCTATAAATATTTCTTGCCCATCGGCCCTTCCGGTGCTTGATGCGGATAGATTGGGTCCTTTTGCATTTTAAATTCGAACATGGAGCATGGAACAACAACAAAATTTCATATTCAAGGCCAAATTCAACACGGATGGGGTTGGGAAGAAAAATATGGAAAATATGAGGGAACAGGAGATTTACTTCTTGGTGGAACTTGAGCATGGTTTTTCATTTGTAAAATTGTTTAATAATGGGGAAATTTGATGGTGGTTAAAATTTCGTTGTTGGAATTTAATCAAAGTCATCATGTTGTTAATTGTAGTAACTTTAGGAAGTGCAAACACTCTTGCCTAGGAATTCATTGTCCAAAATGCCGACTACTATTTGTAAAGAATAGTTTGTCTTTGCTCATTTATTGAGCCTTTCCCTTTCCAATAAGGACAACCTATGAATCTTTGGTCATAAGTTGAAAGCCAAAGCATGTTTTCTTGTTACTACCATGGGGTAATGGAGGCCTTAGTGGTTGTCTTGAGTTTCCTTAATTATTTATTGAGCTTTTCCTTTTCCAATTAAAAAAAACTATGAATCTTTGGTCATAAGTTGAAAGCCAAAGCATGTTTTCTTGTTACTACATGGGATTAATGGAGGCCTTAGTGGTTGTCTCATCTATGTTCTAGAGTCCATAAAAGCAAACCATAAGTTCAATACATCTCTTTTTAGGACACGATGTTTAAACAAATACTACTATCCTTGCCATTGCAAAATTCCTTCCAGGGTTTGATGTGGTTTTACAACAAAGGCAGAGAATGTTTTACCCATTCTCCTCAATTATATCCTCCATTTTCTTTACCCATTCTCCTCAATTATATCCTCCATTTTCTTTACCCATTCTCCTCAATTATATCCTCCATTTTCTTTAGACAGCATTTTAACAATAAAAATCTTAAAACAATATGATTTCAGTCATAACATCAATCTACAATCTACTGTAGATTGATATCAAAACATATTGGAAATTGCATATGTATTAAGCAAAAGGCCAAAGATAGTTGGAATTAGAACCACCTGCAAAACAGGATGTGAGATATTTTCTGTGCACTTTTGCATGGCATTCGTGATATAAATGCAATCACATCTACTGACACAACCAAACCAAGTAAAGTTCTGGTGAGAAAGGGAGTAACAACAATGAAAGATATTGTTGTCAAGCTTGTCAGCATAATGCTGAGTGACACATCCTCATTAGATACGTATGCTGCATAGCTTGATAGTTGAGCACCAGCAATGCATGCCGTGAGGATAAGCCCAACAGCAAATGATGAATACCCATAAGCCTTACAATCAGAAAGCCAAGTATGGTAGAGGCATGTCACAACGTACCTTTGAATAATTAAAGCAAAATCAGAAACTGAAAACTGCACATGGATAGCATAATACCACCAAGATAGGGCGCATAAAAATCCTTACTTACCCTGATGCACATTAGATGCTAGCTTTGGAGGTTTTAACATATCAAAAAGATTACACAAAGTGAGAAATGAAGTATGTTACCAGGAACAATGCAGATGCTGCAGTGGCAGGGACAATATAAGGAAGCAATCTAGATAATGATCTTGTAAGAACTCACCATGCCTCCACCCAATTAGCAACCGTGCAGCACAAAAGGATTCTTGAATCAGCAAATGAATCATTGACTGCAGGAAAATACATTGGTTTCTGGTGATCCAGTATGGTCTCTAGCAAGTTCCTTGCAACACATATAGAAGTCTGGGGCAACAAATGTGTAATCCAATGTGAATACACCCCTTTGAACAGAAGCTTAAAAGGGCTTTGCTTCTGCTCCCATAGATCATTAAATGGGCATGGGGAGGGCTCTTGAAGAGCACTTCAAATGCAAGATGCATGTAAGAGGTGCAGTGGTAGGAAACATATGCTAATGCCCCGGAATTCTGTAAATAGATGATGCTTTTACATATACCCTTTAATGTCTGCTTCAATGTGATATGCCTGTGTGAGCTGCATGTTGTAAGCTATAACAACAGAGCCATCACAGTGGCAGACCACGAATGGAAGGGAAAAAGAAGAATATACAAACAGAAAGAGCTCCGCCTAATTTTTGCATAGATTCGACCAAGGTTTGGACCCACGGTACATTTGTTCCATACTTGCTTGCAGCTATCAGACCACAGATCCAAAATGCACCAACGGCATTCCAATCAACGAACCCCAGCCTTATTCACATAGATCCATCACAATGGCAGACCACGAATGGAAGGAAAAATTGAAAGAAGAATATACAGACACAAAGAGCTCCACCTCTTTTTTGCATACGGCTAAGAAACAAATACATGGCTTCACCTTTCGCAAAAAACAAATCCATGGCTTCACCGTTCCTAAGAAGGAAATCCGAATTGGCTGTAAAGCTCTATAAGGAATCCGACGGCCTCTTCCTAAATCGCTAGAGCCAAGAGCCAGAAAGGGCAGAAAAAAAAAATCGAGAAAAGGCAAAAAAAAAACTATGGGCTATCTGAACCGTCCGACTTTTAGGTTAGATCTGGGCCTTAGAAAGGGTATTATAGACAAGCAAAAAGGTATTGTAGACAAGCAAACGAGTTGAATATCATCATTATAACAGTAACACAACATATGCAATGATATTATAGAAGATTTCAAAATGTTGTACTCATATGTTTATTAACTTTTAACTATCAAATGAAACAAAGAAAACAAGATATAACATTGACATGCAACTCTAGTTCTACATAAGAAACTGAACAGTAATGGCATATATCGCAGATAATGGAAGAAAATTAAAATAAGCTGAGCCACGATATAGTTGAGATTTCATCACGTTAACTGCTTGAAAAATAGGAGGTCTAATAATAAATGAAATGATCGTTATTATAGTTGAGATTTCAACATGTTAATCTATTCAAAAAAAGGTCTTTCAGGTTAGATTTGATCAACCAAAACACAAAACATGTCTTCCCATTTGGACCAAGGAATTAACAGGAAAGAATTAGGAGGGGTTTACCAATAACGAAAATCATCCAATGTTTTTGGTATTTTTGATAGGTTAATTGTTTTCACTGCAAAACATCCACATTCTTTGAGTTTGATGCCAAGCATTCTAGATAGTGCTATCGGGCATATTCAAATGGCACATGCTTTTTCTAGAACCCTCCTCAATATATCTGGACCACTATAAGAAGAAGTCATAACAGAATAAGTCGACCCCTCAAACTTTGTGAAGACTGATTTTATGAGCAATCAATACTGCAGGGAAAATACAGCCCCCCTCGTTGTGGGGAAGCGTTATGGGTCAAATCTGGTACCAAGAGATTTTGGAGCAAAATTACACCATGGGTGTGGAACCCGTTAATTTTAAGCACCCCCAAGGCAACATATCTGTTGTACCGGAGATAGTGGAATGGATCCTTGAGGGAGAACACGTATACGGTTGCCAGGAAAAACCATTTACCAGGACTTGTGTCCATCTTGAGTGGTGCAGGTTTGGAGCCATTGGATCAGTATTCATGGTCTTGTGTATAGAGTTTCAACCCGCATGGCATTGGGTCAGCATAGCCTCTTTCATAGACATCGGACTTGTAAAGGGTGTATTTTTAGGGATGTATCCATGCGGTGGTCCTAGGTTAAGAGAAATACCTCTTACCTTTGTTTGAAGCAGTGGGCAAATGGAAGACATGAAAGAGACCCCTTGCTTTGGCCCACATTACTTGCTCCTTATTTCGCCAACCATAGTTATTCCTTTAAATCTTGGCGCATTCTTGATCCCATTCTCTCCATCATGATCTTATTGCTTTGCCCTTGCTAGGATCTTCACTCCATAATAATTTATTGCAACCAATTTTATTTGGTTTCATTCAATCTCGCACAAGTATTTTTTCTTTCTTAAAGTCATGTGGCTTGATCCCTTAATCGTGTTTCCCTTTCTTAGTGCTCCCAATGTCCCTTATGCCCTTCTTTCTCCTTTTCGGTTTTAATTTTTTTCGACCTTGCCCAAAACATCCACGTCAATCCTCTTTCCTTCTTCCATGGTTATCTCTATTTCCATGGTTCTTCCAAAGGTTTTTTTCCCTTTTGTTTCGTGACTTGAGCCCTTTTTCCTTGAGGCCTTTATAAGAAGACGTTATCTCCATTTACCACCATAGGTATTTTTTCTTCTATGGGGTTCTTTTCCGACAACAATATTGCCATATCATTCCTTTCCATATTTTTCTCATGGGTAATCCTTCAAAGCACATCTCTAGGCTATTTTTTCCTCTTTCACCATTTGCTTAGCTAAACCAGTTAAGCTAAGCATGACCAATTCTATATTCTTATCAACCGTCTTTGGAATGGATTTTTGCCTGGATTGGGGCGACATTATTGGGGAGGAAAATGTTCCTCGTCCCAAGGAACTCAAAAGGTTTTTGAAACTTACCCCGGATCCCATATCTTCCGGCCTACTCTTGGCCATGTAGAAATCATCATTCCTCCATGAGCCTCATGCTCGTCCTTGTCTTCAAGTGCACCTTGGCTTGTAGATCTGAAACGCTCCATCCATTCGACTTCTTATCCAACCAATTTAAGTTCTTTTGATGCAACTCCATGTAACCTTTAAACTTGGCTCCCAATAATATTAGCATCCTTGGCTCACATTCCATTTTTGACAAAAGGCATCGTCTCCTTGACTTCCTTCTCGGACTTGTTAATGTCCCTCTAGCTCTGCCCCATCATAACAACCTCGTCCTTACACTTCTCCTCCATATTGAAATTAAATTTAAATTCCCATAGCCACTCCTTGAATATATCCAAATGTTGAGAATCGGCAGGACCTTTTTCGCTGCAATCCCCTTGCAACTCCCGGAGCTTGTAGCTTCCACCAAAAAAAAAAAAAAAAAAAGGCAAGTAACTCCACCATAATCGACATGACTAGCTTTTGAATAGCATCTTGCGGGACGTTTCAATCGGCATCATCCTCTATTTCCTTCTTAATCGGTTCATGTAGATCAAAAGGCGTGTTGATTTATTCTCTTTTTCAATCACATCCATTTAGGCATATGTGCTCCTCTCCTTGGCAATCAACCTTATTGCTCACGTTAGCTTGATGTGGCTTTTCAACTAGATTGAACCGTCAATTTGTTGGTTCTCCATTAATGCTTTGGATCAAGCACATGTTGAAGACAAGCAAAATGTTGAAAGTCTATTGTCTTTTCTTCTTCGACAATCTCAAGCCCCAAGTCTCCAAAGAAATTTCCTCAAGCACCGAGGTAACTTTGTAACTTTATGGTAACGACAAGTCAATAAGTCATCCTCTTCATCCAATACTTCTACTTCTTGCCTTGTAAGAAAAATGAGTTGCGACACTCCACGAAAAATCGTATTGTCTCCTCATTGTCCAAATTTGTAATAGTCTCCTTTTGAATCATCTCGTTCTTCTTGAAAATTGCGGGTCTAACAATGTGATCGATATACACGGACTCCAACGGGATAATATTTTGCAATATGGTCGTAGGTTGGTGACATCTCCAACAAAACACAAAATTTGTTTCCCATTTGCATAATGCTCATCGTTTGTTGCATCTTGAGCACTTTTGCGGTGGATAACTGGTAGTATTTTCTTCCTTGAACTTATTTATGACCACTTCCGGTGTGGGAACTTCCATGAATATTGTTGATCTCGAGGACAATGCTCGAATGTCTTCTAGCCTCCGTGGGTTTGCTACTTCTTTAGAACTTGATGAAGATGGACCTGATCCACAATCAAGCCTCGTTGCATCGGACAAGAGCAAAGTAATCAATTTGTCCATTCATAATTCCCTTCTCTCAAAACTTGTCAATGGCTCTAATGTCTCTTTTGCACTTTGTTCATGGTGCAATTTAATTTAACTTATTCTCTTTGAGGGAGAACCGCACGAGAACAATTATTTTGTGCTCTTCCTTGATTTCGTTCCTCGCCGCGTACATACATCGATGGAGGGAGTTGGCCGATTTTCTTTTTACATTGGCTTGGCTCCCTCATTCCTATCTAATGTTGCAAGCTTTCTTTTAAGGATCTCCTTCCACGAGGTGGTCGATTGAGATTCCGAGCCAATGCACCACTTTATGTCGAGCCCCGCTTCATAACCCGAGGAAAAGGTAAGTTTGTGAAAGAGGCCCCTTGCTTTGGCCCACATTACTTGCTCCTTATCTCGCCCAACCATAGTTATTCCTTTAAATCTTGGCGCATTCTTGATCCCGTTCTCTCCATCATGATCTTATTTTTTGCCCTTGCTAGGATCTTCACTCCATAATAATTTATTGCAACCAATTTTATTTGGTTTCATTCAATCTCGCACAAGTATTTTTCTTTCTTAAAGTCTCGTGGCTTGATCCCTTAACTGTGTTTCCCTTTCTTAGTGCTCCCTTGCGTCCCTTGCAGCCTTCTTTCTCCTTTTCGGTTTTAATTTTCTTCTGACCTTGCCCATACGGCTACGTCAATCCTCTTTCCTTCTTCCATGGTTATCTCTATTTCCATGGTTCTTCCAAAGGTTTTTTTCCCTTTTGTTCTCGTGACTTGACCCCTTTTCCTTGAGGCCTTTATTCTGCCACGTTATCTCCATTTACCACCATAGGTATTTTTCTTCTATGGGGTTCTTTTCCCGACAACCCTGTTGCCATATCATTCCTTTCCATATTTTTCTCATGGGTAATCCTTCACGTAGCACATCTCTCGGCTACTTGCTTCCTCTTTCCAGATTTGCTTAGCTTTCTTCGCTAAGCTAGCATGATTCCCCGAGCTATATTCTTATCAATCTGCTTTTTGCAGATTTTCGCCTCGATTTGACAGACGACACCTTCCATCTATGTAAGGCCTGGCTACTGTGGCTCATATGGAAGCGTCGACGATTGAAGGTTTTTAGGAACGAAGAGGTGCAACCTGGCGCATTGATCTCTCAGTTGAGGTACAAATTATACCTCTCCTACCTGGCGTCCCCTCGGAAAGAGCAGTTCAAGGCAGCGATCTGGGAAAGGACCCTCCTTATTGTAGATAGTAACGTCGTGTTCATTCCCCGAGTCATAGGTAGGGAGTCGTAGGTAGGTTTACGAGCTATCCGGGTTGTCGCTCGAGCGTGGTCGCTCGGGCATGTGTACCCCTGTATCACTCTTCTTGTACTTTATTTCTTACTAATTAATTAATTTGATCCTTCCAGAAAAAAAAAAAAAAGAAAAGTAGGAAAGGAAAATAAATGTTGGAATAAGAAAAACAGCACAAAAACAATTACAAGAATTTATCATGGGCTGCCTTTGTCACCAATGGTTAAAAAAAAAAAAATGTTATTGAGTGAAAACGGAGTGCATAAAATTGTCCTTTATATCGTACGCTATTAATAATAAATAATCGCATCAAAACTCTTGGTGGGAAAAAGAGGAAGAGTATATGAATCATGCTAGCCTTATGGGCAGGTCTATGGAGATAATACTAAATATTTGTTTTATTGTATCAATATGGACTCACTACTTCCACCTTGCAAACCACCAAAAGTGTATTAGTGAAAGCATGAAATCTGTTTGCTATTGCCATGCAATTTTATCATTAGGCCTAATCGGGCTTTGAACCATCATTGCATGCAAATTTGATGTTACGATGGACTTTGTTTCAATGGGCAACAAAAGATTCAGTGGTGATTTGCTACTTAAGGTACTACTGTTTGTTGGATTTGTTTCAATCATAATTATTTTTTTGTGGTGGTGATGATTTTTTTGTCAAGATTCTTACATTTGTGAGAACGAGCTGGACATTCAAAACTTGGTAAAATGTACAATTCATGATTTTTGTTTTTAAGAAAAATTAACCTTTTCTACAAAATCTAACATTATTTTGAAATTAAAAGAAATATAACTAACATATATCAACATTATTTTAGAATCATGTGCCTGATTTTGATTACTGCTGGCAATAATTCTCTCTCTTTTTCCAAGCCAAGGTAATTTTTTTAATTTGATCCCTTACTTTTAATCCTCACCTGATGCGCTTAAACTGCTTGCAACTCAGTTTGTCCCCTTTAAACCCAAAAGCCCTTTGTGATTCAACTCCATCTGCTTTACTTGAACAAATTCACCTAGCCTATGCAAAAGAGGACAACAAATTTACTCAGCCTATGCAAAAACCTCCTCAAATAAATTCACCTAGCCTATGCAAACGAGGACAACAAACTGGGCAGAAGATTAAGTGTATTTACTTCTGCCCAAAAGAGGAGATCAGTTATATATGTCAAATATAGACTAAAAGAAAACAGGAAATACGTGTATAAGTCTCTTTTATCTTTCTTACATATAGATTCATCTTATTGTTTGCTATAAGCTTTGTCGTTGATTAACTACATTAACACTCTTTATTTGCTAATACAAGAGGTCTCTCATTATGGATTAACATTATCTATACATAAGGACAATCTCAAAGAACAGTTTCATGCCTTTCCCCATAAACTAGTGAAACTAAAACCAAGGAAACAAAATACATGCCTGTAACATTTAACTCCAGCCATGGGAATTTGAAAAAGCAATAAAATCTTCTGCCTCTCTAAAACATCCTGCATGGCTTAAAAGTAGGTTGAAGTTTAAGCCATTGATGTCACTCATGGACCTGGCATACCATAAGCCTTCATCTGCCAAACCCACATGATTGAGTATTGTGGGTATGCCAAGGAATGCAAGATCATTCGGCTGAATTCCATGATTTTTTATATTCTCAAAACACTCAGAGCTTTTCCCGCCGGGCTTAACCCGGCCTAAACCAACCACTAAGCCTTTAACAATTTGACCTTGCAAAAGCCTTCTGGTGTGCCTTTTGCTAGTTAAAGATTTTTTCCAAAAATTTTAAAAATCTTCAAAAAATCTTAAAAAACGTTTTTTAAACGTACGGATTTTGACGTACTTAACAACATTGAGTGGCTTATTTATGGTTTTAATGCCTCGATGGCTGGTATATGGATATAGAGCCTTGAAGGCTTATGTTGATACGTGACTTGGGTTGTCATGGTTTTATCGGTGTTGGTGGTATTGGAGCCTGGTTGGCTACTGAGAGTTGTTGGCGACGGTGGTTGCGTTGGTAGCCTTTGGTGCCAATTGGTCCGGGGCCGTGTGTTACTTGTGCCTTTGTTTTGCAGGACGACGCAGTCGTGTTTACGATTTATGTTGTGAAGGTGATGCTTTCGATCATGTTCTTGAATAGCGAGCAGCTCCCGTATCATGAAGATGCCGCCATATTTTTATACTATATCGATTGCAAAGGTGCAACTTGGGATGATGTTCCCGAATAGTCAACAAAGACATCGAGATGTAACTCCCTTTTACAACTTATATGTAAGCCCACACCTTGTCTATACAGCTCTAGAAATGTTAATCTTATAGGAGGACGTTAAAATTGCTCATCAACTTCTTATTTGACAAGTCAAGCAGTGTTGGCTTACATGAGAATATTAATTGCTTCTCTTCTTCTTGTTTGACAAATCTAACCCTGTTAGATGCAAAGCTATAGAATATACATAAGCACAAGTGTCTTTTACTTTTCTCAATGGGTCATCATGATGAAATCAAATTGTAAATTCGTAATTATGGTGATATTTTTTTTTATCTTCAGTGAACATCACATGAATCCCTCGCCTAAAACTGAAATATGGGATTCATCCAAGTGCATATATAACAAGTAAAAAATAATGCCAACTTGCATTTGCATACAAGCCATGAAGTCGTCATATATAACACCTTCCTAGAGTGGGAGTCACGGCCGCCAAAGTATAGTGAGGGATAGACATTCTGATCATCGGACGAGAGGCCTATGCTTTATCTTCCTTTCCCATGTTTGCTTTTGGTAAGTATGATTCTTTGTAGGCGCAACGTCCTGCTGGAAGCTTCTTTGGGGAATGTCCATTGAAAGTGTAGATAACTTTCTCCTGTAGTAGTAGAATGAGGTAATGACACGAGTACAGTATACTATCGGAGGGTGTTTGTGAAAGTGCCTATTGTACTTTTCTAGTGGGAAGATGGTTGGCAATCTTGCCTAGTACAGTGCATCCTGCTTTAAAATTCCATGGGTTGGGTTTCTTAGTAGTCGAGTGCATTTCTAGAAGCGGAAGCTAGCCTCTATAGTACTGTTAGTAGAAGAAGAAGCCGACCTACATGAGTTCTCATACAGTCTAGAGCTTCCTTGTAGCAGCAAACCTTATTCTTCTAAGTAATTCCTCGGTTCTGTTCTTCAAGATCATTTGATACTCTATAAGTGTTGCTACCTTCCGATAGTACCTTCAATAGTTGGGAAGAAGGCCATGCCTCTAGATCGAAAAGAACTAAAAGGGTGAGGATTATATCATCTTAGGGTAGTTTCTCAGTTTGGTGGCCATCCAACAAAACCTCTTACGCCCACGGTATGAATTTCCCATCCAACAAACGGAATCACTTGCAGTATATTTATGCAAGCGATGGGAAAATTTTATCAGCGAAAACTTTCTTTACAAGATAAGCAGCTTTTACCAATAAAAGACCACATTACGGCATAAATTGCATCCAAAATAAGCAAAATGTGGAAAAGAAAAACGTGGAAGCAGCTATGATTGCAACGATCTATTGATTATTACTTTGTTTCAAGTTTTGCATACTTACAATCCCAACCTACTACTAACTTTTAGGAGACATAGACTATAGGAAAATATGACATGGCGCCCACAATCGTTAACAAAACGTCGCCACCAAAAGCTCTTTGCATAAAAGTAGGTCATGACTATAAGTAGTCATATGAGCCGACGTGGCATCATGCCACGCCACATTAGGGTTACATTAGGGTTACATTAGGGTTTCCTTCTTCTAACACCCCTTCCTCAAACTCCATCGTAACACATGAATGTAACAGAGGAACATCATATCAAGGGTTGACTTGTAACTTTGCATGCCCAAACAGAACTTCTATATCTGCTTAAGCCCCGAGCCTGTAAGTGGTTTAGTCATCCCATCACTAGTTGACTTGAAGTTATACAAGATTCCACATCCAAAGTAGATCTGCCGATTTGTTCCCCGACAAAGCACAACCAAGATTGTCATGATGTTTAGTGGGATGATGGAAATGCTCATCCTTGAGAAGATCTATGGCTTTTAATTATCCACTAACGCCTTTTAGCCTTTGAAATGGGAACTTTCAACTCTTTGAAATAATTGTAATAACCACATCATTTCTTTGCTCCTATAACCAAGGCTTTTATCTCACTTCGTGGTGCTAAGACTTCATCAAGTCCGCTTTTTAGATCCTCAAGTAATTGGTTCCAAAGATGATCAAGATCCGTGGTAAAACAAAGAGATCCATATTGTCCCTGCTTTCTATACACTAGACCTTCTACCATAGTAGCTTTAAGATAAGCAAGTATTCGCTTTGCAGCTCGCCAATGATTTTGCTTTGGGATTGCATGAACCCGCTTACTTGACTAAAAAAAGTAATGTAATGCCCGGTAATATTGAGGTAGATCAAAGATCCAACAAGTCGTCCAAGAGCGTAACATCACAAGAAGGTTCCCCAGAATTCAAAGTAAAAGTTTATTCCCCGCTTCATATGGACCGGAAGCATCTTTTGGTATCTTCCATGTGAAACCGCAAAAGAATAAATCCTTGATGTATTTCGTTTGAGTGAGGTGAAGATATGTAGAGTGCTGCCAAACTTCAATTCCTAAACAAAATGTAAAAGACCCAAGTTCAGAAGCTCAAAGGAATTACCAAGATCAGCCTTCAACTTCAATATTAGCCCAGAGATCTCCTCCGTGATGATAACATCATCAACATATAGAGTAAGAATACATGTCCGACCATCATGATACTTGTAATAAAGGCTAGGGTCTTTATGAGATCTCCAAATCCCTACCAATGTAAATGCATTGATTTTATGATTCCAAGCACTTGAGCTTGCTTCAACCCATACAAACTTCGTTTGAGCTTGCAAACTAAGTGTTCTTGTCCTTGTTGAACAAAACCAGCAGGTTGTTCCATGTAAATGGTCTCCCTTCAAATCCCCATTTAGGAATGCACTCTTAAAGTCCATTTGCCATATTGGCCATCCCTTGGCAAATGAAAAGCTAAGAGGCACTAATAGTGTCCATCCGAAAGCTACTGAGGATAAAAACATCGGTATAATCATAGCCAAACTTTTGATTATAACCTTTTGCTACTAAACGCTCTTATGCTTCTGATCCATCCATCTAATTGAATTTAGTGCTAAAAACCCATTTGCCGCCACGACATTATGGTGGGATGGACGAGAAACCAAATCCCACGCCCGGCCGCTAAGTAACATTGAAATTTCACTTTCCATGGCAGTAATCCATTCTTTATGCTTGGTCGCTTGTTTTAAATGTTTGGGGGATCTTGATGCTCTTGGTATTTAGCCATCAAAGCCAAAATTGCATGTAACATTCTCTCGGTGGCAAGCCGCCAATCTCCTAGATCTTCTTGGAGATGCCATAGGATCCGAATAGCAGGAATAGATGCCAAAGAATAATCAGCATCCAAAGAATTTGAGGAGAAACTCTTCATAGAGGAGAGGAAACCCCCCGGCCTACAAATGGAATGCCATGGTGATCATCTTCTGAAATTAGCAAATGTGGAATCATCAGCAGTGTCAACAGCAGAGGTTGACCGTTGGATGTGAATTCTGTTCATGAGCAGCAGACAATGAGGATACATCAACAACATTAGCTGGTGTCACTGGTGTCAGGGTCTTGAATTGGCATATTCAAAAAGATGATGCAAGAACTCAAAGTTGAAATGAAGATATATCAGCCTTATCTTCCTTGTATTCGCATCCTCAACAAATTGTACACTTCTGGGAAACAAAGATCTGTTTGTTTTAGGATCAAAAAATCTCCAGCCTTTATTGTTGAGAGAATATCCCACAAAAATACATTTAATGGCCCTGTCAGATAGTTTTCCAGCCTTTTTGAGTTTTTTCCATAGGTATAGCAAAGATAGGCAAGACAACAAAAAATGCTAAGATGATCTACACGTGGTTTCTTACCATAAAATGCCTCAAAAGGTGTCATGTTTGGTAATGCCTTGGTGGGTGCCCTGTTTTATGTAAATCACGCAAAGATGAAGTGCTTCTCTTAAAATTTCAAATTCAGATGTTTATATGTGAGCATCGACCAACCAAATTCTGTAGAGATCGATGTTTTCGCTCAGCTACTCCATTTTTACAGTGAGCAAAGGGCACAATCAATTGCCTATGAATGCCATTAGCTTGACAAAAGCATCAAATTCCCATTCAAGTACTCAGTGCCATTATCCGTCCGAGCTCTTTAATTTTGGTCGCCATATACTGCCGCTGAATGAAAATAACAAAATCTTTGAAATAAGAGAATACCTGATTTTTTAGTTTTCAATAGAAAGACCCAAGTGAATCTTGAAAATCATCTACAACAATGAAAAAATATGCTGTTCTCCATATGATATGACAGGCATATAACATAGATCGAGTGAACAATTTCTAATGGTTTTTCTGCCCTGCCTTGTGCATGATCCGGGACACGGTGTTTTGAGGTTGCTTTTGGCAAGATGACAAGCTTCACATTCAATATACTTGATGCTAAATTTTGTCCTTCAACCATAGCCAACCGAAGTCAACTCACCAATGGCTTGACCACCCATGTGAGCAAATCGCATGCATGCCATAAAACTCTCTGCAATCATATCAAGAATAATGAAACTAGTGGCATATGACAGTGCGGCTGAGCATCCATAGTATATAATCCCTTTTATTCAAGTGACCATTAAAAGAATCCCAAGTTGAGCAGAGATAACAGCTCAAAGGACCCCTTCATGGTGATGTAAACTCTTTATTGCCAAAAATAATGGTCATTCCTTGAAGATCAAATTGAGAAACAAAAGCAAATTGTTGAGAAGAGTAGGAAGATAAGTGACATCTGAACTTCAATAATAACACCATCATTGGACTTTTAAATGAAGTTCCCTTTGTAAAAATGCATTGACATGAATTACCATTGCCAACAGAATTTGAACTGACTGATCAATCTTGAGGGATTAAGCAAGAGACTTTCATCTCCTATAAGATGCTTAGATCTCCTGAATCTAGCATAAGAAATGGTGAGGGCATGCCATATGGGTTGCAACATTGAGATTTGAAGTTCCAAGGATCAATGGAAGTTCTGGAGCATAACTAAGAAATTGCTCATCATCAGGAGCAGCAGTAGTAACAAAGTGAAATCAAAATGAATACTCACCTCAAATGTTTTCTCAAAACGTGCTCAATGTCAGGAATTATTTGAGTGTCATATGGCAAAGATAGGTCCTCCAAATTACCAGAATGGCCATACCAAGATATTCATGAGAGAACAAAGGTGACAACACTGCTTGACCCAGAATACATGGTGTGTTGGTGTGGGAGGGAAGTGGAAGTGGAAGTAGAGCGTAGAAGTCCCTGTTTTGTAGATTCTAACCACCGCTTGAACTGTGGACATCTATTTTCTGAAATGCCCCTTCTGCCACAAGCAAATAATATTAGATCGATCCTTAACTGGCTTATCTGGATGTTTGTATTTTTCTCGCTTGCTTAAGTTTAGTCTGATTGCCACAGCTAAATTTACCCTCGAGCTAACTGAAGTTGAGCTTGCTGTACCTTATTAGTATCTTCCAATTCTTCTTGAACAAGCAGATTCTGTACTTCTGTAAATGTAAATTGAACTCCCTTTTGTGAGCATGTCTTTAATTGAGCCAATAATGTTTTGAAATCTGTCTACACCTCTCAAGATCAAGATTATCAGATCTTGTTCATCAATCCTTCCTCCTGCCCAATGAGTTGTTGCTTCAGGATTTGAGTTTAGACAAGTAGGTTTGCACATTGTCACATGTTGCCAGCTTCAACTGCTCCATTTCCTGCTTGATTAGGGGACTATTTTGGCAAGACCAGTGACTACACATGAAGATTTGAGATATTTCCAAGTTTCCATAAAAGTTTTGCACTCCTTTGAGTTGCAATCTAATCTCAGAATCAACCAGAGATTTCAAAATGATCCAAACTTCTTCATCTCTTCATCAGATTTGTATCGGATCCCATCCTGGCTTCAAGACCTTCTTTAACTTGAGGAGACCTAGATAAATCTCGCAAAATTCACCTCGTGAGGAGACGAATTGGAACCATCCAGTATTGGATTCGAGTGATTTTCCATGGATCGGGTCCTCCCATGGCTTTGAGACAAGAAATACTAAATCTGACTGTGATTTAAGAAGAAACTGTAACAAGTCTGTACCGCCTTGCACCAACAAAAACTAGCCAAATCTTGCTGAAAACTTCCAGATCCAATCAAGATTGACGCCAATGGGAAGCTAAGGGCATTCTGCTCCCAGATCCTAAAAGCACTCAAGAAAATTGTGAGTGGCAAGCAAGAATTTTCTCGGACCCACCTCAACATATCTTTCCGTAAACATGGCTCTGATACCATTTTTAGGAGACATAGACTATAGGAAAATATGACATGGAAGGCCCACAATCGATTAACAAAACGTCCCCACCAAACCAAAAAAGCTCTTTGCATAAAAAGTAGGACATGACTATAAGTAGTCTATGAGCTGACGTGGCATCATGCCACACATTAGGGTTACATTAGGGTTTCCTTCTTCTAACACTCAACCTCTACCTACTAATTTAATTTGCATGTCAAACACTAGTTTGATAAGTGGAAAAATCTATACTTCTCGTTAGGGCGATATCTTCCCCAGCTCCTTGGACCTCTATGGATATTACTGCTGGGTGCTTCACATGCACGCTTTTAGTGATTGAATTGAACGTGACATGACATCTAGTGTTAGCGTTGCTCATGTTGCCGCAACAATGAACATTACAATGAAGAATTATGGAAAAGAGGTTTCGGCGATAGTTGGAATAGTTGCAAGCTGCACCAGATAGAGATTCAACTATAACAAGTTTTTGCATTCAAAGACTTGTGACCATAAGGCCATAAAATAATTGAGGTACTAAGACTTTGTCAAAGGTTGATCTAAAAAAGTCAAGTTTTTTCCCCAAACTCTTTCTGAAGGACCTAAATTGGCCATTTTATTGCACTCTTTTTTTTTACATTTGGCTTAAGAATTATGCTTGCTATTCGATTAGATTGTTCAGGCTTAAATCATAGCCGGCAGCAGAACTAGTATCAGGCAGACCATCGCAGAGAACAGCATTGAAGACGGCAGATCATAGCAGGAAGAAGCATGTCGGGCCAAAAGTAGAACATTTATTTCGATTTTGTGGGACAAACCCGCCAAATGGCAAGCATGGGTCAGTTCTATAAATTAATCTGAAAGCAGTTGTGCCACTGCTTGCAGAATCTTGTGTTGGGATTGGATGATCCTAATGAGCAACAAGGAGTGGCCATAAATTGTCAACTATGAAGTGTTTATAACAATTTTAACTAGAGAAGCTCTGAGTACAAAATCTAGTTGAAGATCATTTGGTTCCCCAAGGGCTAAAAATTTTGAAAAACACAGCTACTCCACTTTTAAGAAATCACATGAAACTTAAAAGACTAAAAGACTAGTAGCATTTAATACCTATTTCCATTGAAAAATCATGGTACCTTTAAAGTTCTTCTTCCAGATCTGATCAAACTGAGCTTTTGAAGAAGATTAGATGAAGAATTCATTGGTCGACCTTTCTTCAAAATCCAAAAGCAAACTAGATTTAAAATTTGCCTAAAAATAGGCATAACTGTAATAAAAAATTCCTTTACTACAATGATGTTTACTTGGAAAGGGGGGACTATAAATATGCACACTTCGTCTCCATTGAACGCCGAGAATGATTAGGTCATTGAATCTACGAAAAAAAAAAAAAATTAAGAGACATTGCAATTCTTTGCAGTATCATTGCATTACATATATACATTTTTTTCTATTCCTTCTTTTACTGTACAGTTTTGAGATTTATTAAAACCATGGATGCCAGGTAGGATCCATCATACAAAGGCTTTTTCGGTCTTAATGCTGCCTCAACAAGTTCTGTAACACCCGCTTTGCACTGATTTAGGGGGCTCGGTTGTATTTTCATCCTGTGCACAAAGTTGGAAGTTGTACAGATAAGCCTTACATGCAAAAAGGTCCCAAAGATAAAAAGAAAGAGAGAGATGCCTACTTCTTCGAAGATACATATGGCGCTATATTCTTGATGCGCCCCATAACCTGCTCCGTTTTGCTGTTACCTTTTCCTTAAGTTCAGATGGTGTAATTCCTCCTCCAGATGGAGCAGTGGGCATTCCTGGTGGCTCGCGCCATGACCATGATATCAATTCATCTCTGAAGAACATTGCCAAATGGTGCTGTAAATGCTGATTCTGCAAATGACAAAACTAAAGTGGTTGAGCATTGAAACAACTTTCTGCATCTTGTACATGCTGGATAATCAGTCTCAAAAACAACAATCTTTTACGAATAATAGATGAGAGATCAATTGTGGTCTTCAAATCCTTGCATTCAAGAAAATAATTATCAAAAAGACAAGAACTGCACCTAGTTGCATGGTGTAGGACATGATCAACGCACATTCCAGACGAAAAAAATTGAAATTATTAAATTGGAGAATTAGTCTACATTTACACCTTTGAAAAGTATTTCCAGAAAACTGCATAGAAAAAGTATGTACCTTTGAGCAACAATAGATTGCAGCTGCTATTACAGAAGAAAACGAAGAGACCTTCCACACCAAAAGGAGTAAAAAAATGTGAGTCGAGAAATGGTACAGCTTCTGAAGATGACCATGCCATTCATAAAAGGTACAGACCAATTGGTGAAAGGAAAAAAAAAATGGCAGACCACGCAGCATTATGTGGATTACAAAAGCATATACCAAGGTCGATGGGATGAATTCAAACAGAAAGGTGAACAGACCGGATGGAAATCGTTTGGAAAGGAAAAAAATTTGGGTCCTTCCACCCATCTGCAGCATATATGACATGAACCCAGACAAAGCAAGCTGCACTGCAAACTGCTTCTTGAACGTCCACAAAATGATTGCAAGTTGGAAGTGTTTTTGGTACATGTACCGTGAGAAGATATTTTCATTCACATATTGCTGAGTAACCGGTGTGTAGGCATGGAAACGCTGTCGAGGATGGCTTCAGGTGTAAGATTCCCTGTGATTGCCTGGTTCAGGACGTTCTTTAAAGTGTGTTATTGGTAAGTCTGTTTCATCGCCAAATCGTGCAGCATTTATTTCATAGACTTCACCAAATGTGCTGTACATCAAATCATCTTCCACCATAATGGACCTGTTAATGCAATTAATAAGACAATAATGTTAACTAATAGAACTTTGAAAAATATCCAGTGTTACTCCTTTGATCTTTTATTTGTTGTGTGTTACTTTAAGAATTACCAAAGCAACCTAACTGTAAATGCTCACGATACCATCTGACTATAACCTACTAATTATTACAACTTGGTTGGGCTGCCCAACCAAAAGATACAAGAGACCCTAGCCAGACGGGACAATAATAGAGGGCATGGAATGCAGATGTCGCCTCCGCGGATTCCCTTGTGCTTATCAAATAATCTATTCAGCACCCGGAAAGCTGTACCATGCGCCTCATCTTTTGCACTTGGGGTTAAGGAAGTCACCAAAAAAAGTGCTTTTGTGAACCATCACTACCAATCATAGTCAACCGGCTTGATAACTTGTTCCATGTGACCAACAATTTGGCACATCAGCACCAATCCTATCCAGCTTTATCGTGATGATCGGGGTAACTTCCGCATGGGACAGAGCAACGCAGAATTAAGACAGGGACCCATTTGGCATTAAAGTCCTTGAAACTATATGGGCAATTTTTGTTGCTGTTTAGACACTAAATTGGGGAAACACAAAGCGTACCTCCCCACCATCACCCCCATGACCAAGTATTACAAAATAATGTATATAATGCCAATCCTGCAACCAAATGGATAAGATGTAATCCCCTCGACACAGAATACACATAAGAAAGACAATGCAATACAAGACAAGCCCCAGGTAATAACCTTGGCTCTCTTTAAGCAAACCTAATGATAGCCGTAGAAATACATATCTGCTACAGGAATATTACCTATCATTAAAGTACTGGCCTGGAACTTCAATATCAAGAACATGAGATTCTCTTAATTGCTCATGCTTTTCTTCTTCCAGCTTTAAAACAGCTGGGAAGCCGGTCCTCACATTGCTTTGTAGAACACCTTTCCAGTGCTTTAAGCGGCTCTGTAGCTCTGCTAATGTTGTAAACCCTCCCGTACTTTCTGGATCAGATGGTGCTCAAAGTCGGCGCTTGTATTCATTGACAAACTCTACATGCCTGGCAAACTGTATCAGATGAAAACAAGCTCTGCATACACTCCGCAAGTTCCCACGGGTGACTGTGGCACCTCAGCCGTGAGGTGGCTAAATGGATATTTGCATCTGTGTAAGAGGGCATGAACAACAGCAGTAATCTTTCCTCGGAGAGGGGTACAAATTGGCACCAATTTAAATTAATATAGCGCTGTATCCCAAACAAAGAATAAAGGGAACACCTAACAGAAAGATTCTCAACTTTGTCTCTCCAGAAGTTAAAGATAGATTCTTTTACCTCCATTTCTGTCGTAGGTTTGAGTGTTTTGGTCCTCAGAAACCTCCATTATATATCTTTGCAGCCCTCAAATGCAGTGATAGCTGGAGACCATTACCGGACCGTTTCAATGAAAATAAGGGAGTCAACTTGTCCATTACCTCCTGATTGAGAGGAATCTGATACAATAGCTAGATTTCCATCCCTCCTGTGGTTCTTTCCCATTTCTGACCAGCATTATTCTTGACTGTCATTAGAACCAGTTTGAGACTGAATGGCAGCACCTTGATTTGACATTACCTTGGGCAGAGACGGCGTCTGTCACAGATCCCACAGAAATGTTGTCAGAGGACGCTCACCAGATCCTGCACCAAGAACCTGATTACACTCTGTGCTGCTACTGGACCTTCTTGTACAATTCTGCCTTTGTTGCAATATCCCGATGGATTCCAAGAGATATGTCCTTAACCAGTAGTACAAAGCCTGTATTTAAATTTGACTTGATCAATAACAGCTACAGGGAAGGAAGGAAGGAAGCAAAGATGAATTGGTGGCACATGAAGTAAACAATATTTTTTGTTCAACCATCTTATAAGAAAATAAAAGTCAGTTCTGAGCCATGCAAAACCAACTTGAATGTTTACATTAGCCATTCAGATGCATAAGCTAGACTTGCAGTCATCTTAGAATGGCATCATACATTCCAGGATAGAGAACATAAATTACAATTAAAAAAAAATGGAAGTACGACCATTGGAACAATTTTATCTCAGAAAGAGAATAGATGATAGCATGCTAACAATCAGGATCGTATATTTAGACCGTGCAGAGCTTTACCAAGCTGGAAGTTGAAGTTTTCTGCCAACATGCAAAGCTGTCCATGAAGTTAGCTAAAACGAAAATTATGGTATTTGGCTTTCAAGAAAGAAAACATGTGTTTTACTTTGATGGCAAAACGTAGAGCAAGTCCAAGTATACAAGCACTTGGGACTCGGGTTACAGATAATTACAAGTGGAATGATCAGCGGTCAACAAGCGTGTGGTAAGAGACACAGAAGCCTTTTTGCTATGCAAGCTAAATGCAAATAGAATTCACCTGCTAGACTGGACTATGAAGCCATTTATACATGGTTTTAGTAAAACCAGTCATTTTTATCAGTGCCAAGTGTGGGGACCAGGATTGGCAAGAAAGCAAACCAAGAAATGTGAATCCGGACAAATAAGGTTCCCTAATCAGTGAGTTGGGTATCAAATGCAAACACCATATCCATGCTAGCAGGAACAGGAATGCTACATTGGAAGGAAGCCCTTTGCCAGTTTCTTTTTCCTACATAGTGAGGGTGCAAACTATGTGTACCAATATGTTTTTTTACTGCACTGCAAGAATCCCAGCAAACTGGTTGGTACCATGATGGTAAGAAATGGGCAAAATAGGTGGGGGTTATCCCGGATGATCTACCTAGAAATACAATGGCTATCCGTGAGCTGGTTATGGATAAGATGATTAGCAAGCTGTGGGCAAATGCTCAAGAAAAGATAGACTATTATAGATACTGATATTAATCCCATGGCCATGTATATTCCACAGCAGTACCTTTTTGAATAACCTATCAGTTGCATCCAGACATCAGATGCGTGGGATGAGGGTTAGCTCCTCCTACAAATTGAGCGTGGAAGATTGGAAGATGGTATGGAATCCAGCAGTCCAAGGAACGGGCAAGGTCTGTGGGATTAGGGGAAGTAGAGAATGAGCAACACTGCTTGATTGCATCTCCAGCTTATGAAACCATTAGAAGACAACATGATATCAAAGCAGAACACTTTAACTGATCTATATATGTTTTACAGATGCCTTAAGTAAAATTAACATCTTTATTAGAGATTTGTGGCAAGCAAGAGAGGCTCGTTTGAGTCATAACCTAAGCACTTAATGTGTCCATCTAATTTTCTTTGTAATTCTTTTCGCCTTCTAGCCGCCAAGGCCTTTATGGGATTGTCAGAATATACTTATACCCACTTATATTTAGAATCATCATTCAGATGTTGAGAAAGGAAGAGGGCAAGTTTATCATGAAGGCATTAAAATCTGAAGTTCCTAACTAAACCTAAACAAAATGCCACAGCTGAATCTTATATCACCAAATGATGTTTTACTTACTTGGTAAAAGTCCAACAAGTTTCAGAAGCACATTCTTGCAATGCTGTGCTTCAGGCCTCTGGAGGGATAGAAGCAGTTGTGGTATCCAAGCAATCCAAATCCATTGAGGTATTTGGTCACCATATTTGTCAAAGACCTTTCCGACTGTACCATTATGATTGTCAAAACTCAGTAAGTATAATACTCTTGCAAGATAATTTCTGCCACGTGCATTTCCAAACTTGATGCCTTGCATGAAACAACTGACTGCATACTCTAACCATAAGTCTTCCCTTGTTTCACTGTATACCTGGAAACACAAAAAATATTAGTGAAATGTATCTTCCCGGTTAGGCACGTGTTTAGAATAACGTTTGTGTAACTTAAAGGACTATTAGCTCAACAAACCTGGTCACAATAATTTCCCCAGCTTATCCAACCTTTCCGAAGACCCCTAAAAAGAGTAATAGCAGTTGAAAATGCCTGGTTTGCAGTCTCACTGTCATTCATCTTCTGCAAAAATTCACCTTTGAGGCGCCCATTTCTGCCTTATGCTGAATAGGAAGTAATCCAAGTTTGTAGTATTTATGAGGTTCAGACCATTTATCAGTTCCCCTTCATCTCTAAATAGACCTTGCTTGTTCTCTAATTTTCACAAATGCTTCCTGCACAGTTCAAGGGTCAGAAGATGTAATTTGATAGCAGGCTAAAAAAATCAAGAAAAGGAATTACCTGTACGTCCATTGTTGAATATCCATACATCTTATTTAGAACATTCACGGACACGCCATATAAGCCTTGCTTCCGCGGCAATATAAGCAAGTTTGTTTACACTCCATGCTTTTTTCACGATATCCAAGTTGATGTAGTTGTGCATTTGTCTCAGCATATAATTTAAACGCATTGATTACAACATTGTACATATGATTACGCCATTGCATCAAGTCATTCCATATTGTTATCATCCCAATCGTTTGGTACTCTTAGCCTCCAAGTATCCAAGATATCTTTGAGGTCTATGTACTGTCCAGAAGATTGCTCCACCACAATGTCTGTGCAGGGGTGGATGGTTGCTTATTCCCATTTATTTCAAGAAGAATTCGTGGCAGATTCTTGAAACTCTACTAATTGCTGAAACCGGAAGAAGAGGAATGTGATTGGACAGCCATCTCAGGAAGCTGCCACCAGCCTCTGTAAGGCTAGATCAAAGCCTTGGCTAACTCTCAATTCAGCTTCACTGACAGCTTAACATTTCCTTCATGAAGCACAACATATTTTTGCACCATTCAAGCTTTGGTGTTTCTTCTACTTGAGCTTTTGGTAAGACAGTATCCTTAAGGTAGTCCAGTCTGGAACCTTCCATAAACAATCAACCAAACTTCATAGTTTTCAACACTTTTACCAAAATCAGACAAAACTTCCCACTGGTTAAACGTCGAGCACAGGAAATCCATTGTTCTTCCCATAAACACATCTCCGCTTTGGACACACTAGTAAACGAACCTTTTGAGTCGCTTTGTTCATAGCTTGATAAAATACATCTTGAGCTGCCTGCCACATTCCATGCTGAGCCAAAGAAAAGTCCAGCTTTTGTTTCAGGAATAATGGGGCGTTCTTCCATAGACCATATAACATCCTCTTCATTCAATAGGCGATATAACTCTACTAGTGCATCAAAACATCGGGGTTTCCAAAGGGAAGAGCATCACGTGGCTTTCAAGCAATGATATAGCTATGTGCCAAGCATTATATGTTTTTCCAAGAAATTTGATGAGCTCACTTGAATTTTTGTTGCGGCTGACTAAGCGAGAGCCCTCTAAAAGGCTTGCACAACATTGGGCCTTTTTATCCAGCTGCTTTGCTATGATAGTCCTTGGAAAGAAGAGTGATCATAGGGCTTTGCAAGCAAAACTTGTTCTTTCCTTTGCAATGTTGCCCAAACAATAGGAAATACAAGAACCACATATGATAGGCAACATGTGCATCAGTATGTGCTAGTTCTTTAAAGGAAGTACCAGATCTGTCCACCCATGTAATGTTATGGTCCAAACATTTAACAGAGAGAGTAAAGTGCCATCAGCAACATACACAGAAAGAAAAAGGATATGATAGAGAAACCACATACTTGAAGCTTACTGCATTCATTGAGAAACTTCGCATGTTTGTTTACAAGACCATAAACGTCCAGTGGAGTCCCTTCAGTTTCCTCTACCATATCTGAACTCTGTTGCTGCATCCCTGCTCTTTCAGAAATACCACCAGATGGCATATAGGGAGGGACCTGTGCGAAGTTCGAGCAAGATTAATAGTTTCATGTTCCACAAGAATCGCTAACAACAGATCCAATCTTTGTTTTAACTAAAAACACATCACTCAAAGCTTCCACTCTTGTGACTGAATAATATATTGTAATCGAGGTGTATAATGTTTTTGTGATGGACTGCGTGGATACAGCCGTGAAAAACTTGTACGCCGCATTTCAGGGGTCTTTGGCACGGAGTCCAAGCATGAATTGTCTCTCCACTTTAAAAAGACTTCTTGTCTAAACTGTATGCGAGGGTACCTGATAAATATACATATAGTTATACATCAGAAGGAAAGGTTCAAATTGTAGCCAACGAAACGAAAAGAACTCGTTACTTTGTGGTATTAGAACATAACCGATGTAGAAGCTTCAAGTACTTCCCTTCCCATTCTCCAAGACAGCTGGTGTCATGTTTTGCCTATCAACTTGTGCCAGACGCTGCAGAAAGCTCACAACATCTTTTGTATTCAGAACGCCAATTGTTGTGCCCACACTTGAGGCCTTGAAGTTTTCAATCCAGTCATGTATTATATTTAGAATTGCCAACAATACTGATGTATCTGTTCCTTTTCACCTAGTATTGACTGCAAGGTTTGTCCTAATAAGCGTTTGCATTCAGTTATCATCAAAACCCTACCACTTATAAGCTTTAAGTGGGAGAGCTTACGTTGCTAATCACCAAATTCAGGTCCCCCGACCAATCACAAGAGCATTTGCTGCAGATTCCTGGTCAAGCCTGTGACCCTACAGAGCAAATTTTACTAATTTAAGAACCCAGAAAGGCATGCATATAAAATGTAACAAAAAGAACAAAACAAGTTCAAAAAGCTAATTGTCATGTTTAATTTCAGTTGTGCTTGTTATGTCATGCATATCCTTTTGAAATACACGGACTAAGGGTGGCATGAATCTGTAGGTATGGCTTGTTCACCTCCGTCAAGGTATCAAGCACAGCCAACAAAAGGAATTGTAACATTTGCAGCTCCGCTGCCTGGAGCTGCTGTAACAGAAGTCCCGGTGTCAAAGTAACGGCTACAAGGTGCTTTTTGCAGAAGTTTTCAACCTTTTGATGCAGTATTTTATATCCTGTGAATTACTTGCAGAATCCACAGGAAATGCATCAAAACCATTCTTAGAAGGTTACATATTGACTCCCAATATTCAGGTGAGCTTGCTGTTGAAAGAAGGCCCAGAACCACAACAACAACAGAATATATGTATTAGACATTACAAAGCTTCATGGATAAAATCTGACTCAAAACAAATATCTTCCTTATCTCTTTTGCCTATCTATAAGCGAAAACATACATCCGCACAAAGAGGCAGAAAACATTGTACACAGTTTTGCACAAAGCACTTACTTGAACTATTTGCTGGATATTGTTACACAAATAAATGCGGCTGCTTTTCTAAAACCTTATTCATCACATCCAACCTCCTTGTACAAGAGCCGTTGATGGATCCTTATTTTGACCCGATGGTTGTAATGTATTCAAAAGCTTTTCTAAGTAATTAAACTTTGATATTTGCAGTTGGCCACACATCAAGGGTTTCGCGTGAAGATCAACTGCCTGTTTATACATAGCCTCATTTCTTTATCTTTGGCTCAAGTATAAGTGCTACCTGTAAAAGTCCTTCATGAGAAGACTAGACCGTAATATCTATTTTTTATATCATCCCAAACCCCAGCTATGCATACAACCAAAGCCCCTCCTCCCTTTCCAAGGTGGGCTTATTGATATCCATGAATGTAATTTCATAAAATGATCAAGCTTTGTTTTACTCATGCTTATGAATGATGAGTCTCCCACAGAATGTGGCCCAAAATACTACTTCTAAAAACAGTTGTACAGTTAACAAAATAATACCTTTATTAGAAAATTAATTATCATTTCCTCCATAGCAGCATTTGGTTTAAACTCTTCATCAGCCTGCCCGATGGAACCAGGAGGTGCCAATGTTGGGTATAGCAGATGCACCTGAACCAAGACCTGGCGACATCACAGCCATGTTGCCCATCCCATTTTCTGCCTTCATCCTTTTGGTAGGGTCTTCCAGCCTATATCACCTGAGCGTTTGAACCAATCTCAGATCTCTACACCCAGTTGGACCATCTACTTCTAGTTTAAGTTTTGCTTCCAATTGGCGGCGTTTCTCTCCCATGATACCACTAATCCTGCAAGATCAATGGCAAGCCTTCTATTCTGGCGGAGTGTTTTGTGGAAAGGCCCAAACGACTGAGGGGATTGACCATTTGTGGAACAAATTGTGCACGACAAGCGTAAAAAAAGATCAGAGGACGAACAAGCAATTGAAATATATGGATCAAATTGGGCACAGAATGGCCTTCTTCAACCAATATCTTTTGGTGTATCTTATCCAAATTGGTATCTTTGCATCTCCGTGGGAGTTCATGGAAGGGCAGGCATAAGAATGTCCAATGCCTGCTTTGCCAGGACTCTATTCTCCGTTGGTAAGTCCAAAAGAGCTGATAAATACCTGAAGACAGTTATCCAAGACACTAACTTAATTTGCAATGGCATGTCAACATATGAAATAACAGATTTCAACCAAAACTAATGATCCAAGAAAATCAATCAAGGCTCACATACCTGGAGAATTATCTTTTCTGGGGCCTGATAGCATCTAAGAACCGACATACGTTCACAAATGCCCACTGCTTACTGGCACTGTCCTCACGTTTCAGGTGGTTCCAACCAAACTTAATGAGTTCTTTCCGATGTTGCACCAGATCCTGTGGTAAATGCTTTAAGGAGAAGTGTGTGTAGCCAGCTGCAAACAACTCTATTCAAGTGGTTCATCATACTCAGCACTTACCTACATAGACAAAAAGTCTGCCAAAATTGCATAATTAGCTCCATTCTTGCTTGTAACTATGAAAATTGAAGAACTTGAAAGCAGACATACTTCTTCAGGTGGATCAAGCAGCTTCTCAACAATCGTTTTATGATGGACGAATCGGCTACATCGGTAACTTTGATTATTCTGGAAAGCGTGAGAAAGCATGGGAAGGACAAGCATTTGCATTGCAAACCACAAGCAATTCTTGTGACAGTAACTTTGACTGAAAAGCCAAGAAAACGAGGAGTACGGTTTTCTTTTCATGTGGCGATAATAACCTTCACCCACCTGGACGAAAAACCAGGGTAAGTATACAGTGACACAAAACTGCTAAAATAATAAACCTATATCTGCACTCCTTCATACATTTCATAGGTAGAAAATATCATACCTCAAACATAAAGAACTCCTTTAAAAATGTATAATCGATTCTTTGTAATGCGACCAGAAATATTGAAAGCATTTCAAAAGCACATCAACCTCATTTTTTATCGAGGCCCTGATGTAGTTTAAGAAACACTTTTATCAATCTTTTACTTTCCTTAACCTGTCAGCAAAATTTCACAACAATTAGCATCTTCAAGCCTACAAACTGTTTCAACATCAATGAAACTAATAAATCAACAAATCACGCTCTAGCGCTGCATAATGCAAGGCCTTATTAGAATATTGTAAGCCCCATTGAGACCAATATCACTTCCAATTTATTTAACAACAATACTATCTCCAGGTGTTAGCCCCACAAAAGTTTTTAAAGGCCAAAATGTGAAATACTTCCAGCTAGACAATGAAAATATCTTAAACCCCCATACCCTCACTTATATTAGTGTTTACTCAACAATAAAAACAGTTGACATGACTTTAGCATCCGGGCGTCCTAATAAAACAAGTATCCAATAAATGCTTTACCTGAATCAATAGCGGGCTTTGTTCATTGCGAATACGGGTTTGTCGGTCCTGGCGACTTCCACAAGCAGACAAGGACATCAAAGACAGCGCCGATTTGCATAAAGCCAATCTGGCATTAACTTCACAAGGGATGATATAAGTGCAATTCCTTGAAATTGCTGCTCAGATGCTTGCAGGTTATTCCCACCGCAGCTTGTATTGCCATGTATCCTTCAAGCTCATTCTTAACGGGCATACCACCCATGTATCCTTCCAATTCTGTCTTCATGGGCATACCTGTGGAAGCTCCTGAATCGTCAATTCCCTTTGTCCTTGTGCATGTGGAAATGCTGCAGATATGATTTTCCAGGTGACTTGGCCAATTCTTCACTTAAGAGGTTGTCCATCATCTGATCTTTATAATGTCCATAAACCTGTAAAAACAATAAGGAATCATGTTCAGATGCCAAAATACCAATACTCCAAACAGCAATGGCCAACAAGTGTTTAATGTAATCCTCCTGGTGGGGAGATCATCTCCCTTGTGCTTTTATAAAAGCCCATCAGCTGCTGAGATATGGTTGAGTTTAACAAGGATAATACAACCTTCCCCCTTATCCCATGAGATACTCAGAAAAAAAGACCCTTTATACCTAGGGTTAGATAGTTGACGAGTCTTCGCCTTGTGCAATGGCCGAACTCAGCCACCAAGCAAGAACACCACGAATCACTGCTAAAGATTATATTGGAGGCAGGTTCCTATGGAAACCATCAGTGATATATCTAAAAACCATCCCTAGAGCTCTCATCCGTGACCATTCCTTAAAGGTTGTCCCTATCAAAACCTTCTAAATACCGCCTTCATGTGCTGACATTTCAGAAAGAAGGTTTGGAGCCGAAAACAGTAGAAGGCTGTCCAAAAAGAAGCCCATTTTATTGAATGGCCCAAATAGCCAAAATAGAAATGATAACTTGAATTCTTCCATGTAGTGAATAATTTCTATATGACCAATTTTGTCCTATTCTGACAGAAAATACAGTTTTGGGATCCTCACGTAAAGAAAGATTCTGACAACCTACTATATATAGGTCTATGAGGGTGCATGAAACTAAAAAATACAGAGCAATGCAAAAGTAGCTCGTTGTGCCAGTCGAGCAAGAAAAATAATCCACAGCTTTCCCTGTCGCGACAACGATTTAAAAATTTTGTCAGCGGTGGACTATATAACGTTTAGTTCACTATAAACCTGCGTCTTGAGGAAGGGCAGCTTCAATCTGTATTGTCAAAGTAACAAGATCATCCAGAAACTTCCCGGCTGCAGGAGGAAGAAGATGGAAGAGCTCTATGATTGCTGTAATGCATAAATAAGAACATTAACAGAAAACAGCTAAATACATCACCCATAGAATTACAGAGATACTATCACAACTCAGTATACAATGAGGTCAAACCTGCAGCAATTTTGGGCTCCTCGCCAGGTTTCCAAGCCTTTTTGCAGATGCAGCAAGCTTTTCAGGTTCTAGCCACTTTCTTAAATGTTCCAACAGCTTTCCACCCAATGTTACGTTGAACCAGTTAGAAAGAGTCTCCAGCTAACCTTGTAAGACCCTGTAAACAGGGTATATTTAAGTTTTTGTATGTAGCCAAGTTGGGAAGTTATTGGTCTAAGGCTACTTTTGAGAAGCTCCTTTGGTAACTTTTGTTGTTGGACCACCTGCAACATTTCATAAATGTTAGTATCAAGGTTTCATGCAAAACATATAAAGGCACCACCAAAGAAAAGTTGTAATTGCAGCCAGAGATTGACTACAAAAGAAGAGAAAAAATGCATAATACTCACCTGGACGAAGCCTTCCTTTGCAACAGCAACAATCTCTGGTGTACAAGTTAAAGATTTGAAAACATTGAAATCACAATTCGATTCAAGAGCTCTGTATGATTTTGGGTCCTAAATTTGCCCATGCCATTGCTGTACATAATAGCTCAATGCACACCGCACGTAAGGCGGTAAATAGTGGCCATTTTGAGTCATAAACTTTCCAGCCAATATAGCTTCATCTGCTCAGCTAACTGAGATTCTTGTAAAAGGCCCACCAACCCTGGAGTCATAACGTAGTAATGGTATTTTGGGCAGAAGTTGAGTGCCATGACTGTGCCCATCTGACAATTGAAGCAAAATTGTGAATTTGAGATAGCTCAGCAAACCAGAACTCCATAGATAATGCCATAGAATCTCAAGTTAATCATTCATGGACAAACACTGAGATATTAGAGTAGTGGCACTCAATCTAAATGGCGATAATAAAGATATGTATACCTGTTGCTCAACGTGTTTCATTCTGAGAGGACGATGACCAGAGGCTGCAACAAAGGTTGGTGAAGGGCTCCAACCAGCTCACTGACTTTAATTTCCAGTCCTACTTGCCAACAATGTAAAGACACGCATTGCACATTTTTCCTAACAATATGTGTAGCATTTGAATTGGAACAGCCTCTGCAGCAGCACTCTCCACAACGCCCTTGAAAACTCTGCCCTTTGGCTCATTGTTTGCCCCATCCACATTATTGACAACACGCAACACTTGAGTCAGTATCACTTCGACCCACTTCTTCCCTGTTCCTTTGTTGCATGCTGTGGAAGTCAGTTGGTTAACGCAGACACCAACGCCTGCACAGTTTGTACCTGGAATACGTATAAGGTGTCCACAGTAACCTTACCAACCAAGGCACCAAGTCCCATAACCCCCTATTTGTGCCTGCCACGTAGAGTACCATAACAACAATGCAACAGACGAGGAAGAAGGTGCTCAAAAACTGAACTCTTTACACCCGGGGTGGTGGAATATACAGGGTCTATTGAGGGACAGGGAAACCATGCTGGGAGTTCCTTGAGTGCTTTACACCGAGGTGTAAGTATCCCCATGCTTTGACCGGCAAAAGCAAAAAGCTGCTCACAAAAGTGTTAAGGCATTGAAGAGCAGCTCTTGCATGACCTCGATTTTCATCTGCTAGTACAGCCACTAAAGCATCTAGAAAAATAATAGGGTCCAGTTCTTTCTAAGGTAGCATTAGAATGGCTTGAAGCCGGAACCCGGAACCAATCTTGAATTGTTGTAGAAGTTGTAGTTAGTTTTCCAGAAGATGAATCACATGGAAAAAAGCATTGCAAAATGTCTATATACATTAAATATAAATTCATCTTTTGATCTTGTAACTCAGCTTCTGCACCGCAGCTAATGACTGTAGTTAGTAGAACCTTTAAATAAACTCCTCTCTGCCATGGGTTTTTGTTTTCACACCTAAATCAACCTGTCAGGAAGGAAAAGAGCCGCAGTGTCCCTAATATTGAGCAAATCAACTGTTTAAATTATCAGCAAAGCCACAAGAATTACCTTCATATTGGGGATCTCTGCACCACTTCCTTGAGGGATCAACGGATGTTATCAACGCCGCATCCCAACTGCCCAGGAGATACACCATCTTCTCCCTATATTTCCTTTTCAAATTCAATACAGATTTATAAACACACAGAGGGAATCTCAAAGCAAGCTTTTATAGAAGGCATCCATTCCAGAGTGACACTGTAAAACAGCTGCCCTGGCCAGATAGATGCACCGGTTCAAGGGTACCAAAATGAAGTAGTTGGCTCAGCCGTCAGTATCAAGCGGAAACCATGTTCAGGGTTCTCCTTGCATTCCAGTGCAAGAGGTTCTTTCTAGGAACCTTCGGGATTTCTGCCACCCAACTTCCCAAGCAATTGCAACGCTTTGGAACCCCAAACGAGGGTTTTAACAAGGTGCCACCAAAGTGTTAGTGTTAATCTGAGAGTGAATTGGCCATACTTGGCTCCAGGAACTCTGGATTCAGACTATCAACCAGTATTCTAATGTCCTCAAGCCAATTGCTACAAGATCATCATTTCCCTTCAAAGACAAAACAAGTGGCTTCATTAGACGAGGAAGATGGGGCAAAAGCTTAACTTAATCTTTCAAGTATAGTCAAGCAGAGTTCAACTATCAAATCTGTCATATCAAGTCCCTGTGAGGGCAGTCCAGCATTGCTAACAAAAATGTTCAAACATTGCTGCAAAGTGTCTACAAACTCTAAACAGAAGCTCAAATTTACCCCCAGATAATGAACGGAACATAGTTCAAGAAGCTGCATGTAACCGAGGGGCTTGTCGATCTCTGTGGCATTTTTCATGCAGATATCCATAAGGGTCAACACATGTGGGTTGGAGTACCTGCTCACAATCTGGGGAACTTTGGCAACAGCGTGTAAATAGAAGACGCGAAAAGATGTGGGAAAACAAGCTTTAGCAGATGAATCTGGTTGCTTTGTGAACATCAAGTTTGCCCATATGAAAGTGAACCAGAGACCATACGTGATCGGTAACTTCTTTGATTCTGCAATAACGCGACAAGAGATCTGGATCTAGCTGAGCCCCTAAGCATTTCAAAAGGTGAGGTATGCATGTAGAAAACATATCCATAAGGTTGCCGAGACTCAACGCAGGGAAAAACAGATGAAAATGTGTGAGCATTTCTTCGCCTTTATCTTTGAATATAGCCAAGCAGTATATAATTCCACTTTTCAAAATCCCTGCTGCCAGATCTACCTAACCATAATTAACTCCCATAAATACGAAGCCAGCGCTGCAAAACACTGTATCACTAGACACTAAACGAAGTTTCAAAAAACCAAACAAGACAAAAGTGAAAGCTGCTAATACCTCTTTTTCTGAATGCAAGAGGCAGGACCT